>JAHTLZ010000016.1:17913162-17928724 GCA_023846285.1 Phrynocephalus versicolor | reverse complement strand
ATACATACATACATACATACATACATACATACATACATACATACATAATTATGTGACCTGTGAGCACATGAGACCCTCAGGGCACAATAGATTTCCTAACACTTAGGGGGTGGGAGGAACTTAGGACCCACAAACCTAGATTTAAAATATAGAGCTCTAAAAGTCTCTCTATGTCATCTAAAGACCATAGGAATTTGTGGGAATTCGCTGGAGAACTTCTTAAGGCCAAGTTGGCCTGATTGCAGGAAAGACAAAACACACACACACATATAGACACACACAGAGAGACACAGACACACACACACAAACACATAGACACATACACACACACACACACACACACACACACACACACACACACAGAGAGAGAGAGAGAGAGAGAGAGAGAGAGATGCCGTTTTCTCAACCAGCTGAAAATAGACATGCAAACAAAAGGACTGACATGTTCATCTCAGAAGCCTTCCTTTTATTCTCTTATCTATTGTTGACAAATACACATTGGAGCATTTATGAAAACATTGGTTCTAATAGGAAGCAGGTACCCTTTAGCACTTTGGCCCTGCCTAAAAGAAAAAAGTCAGGGCAAATAGAAGGTTACTTCCTTCTCAGGTATGCCATGTTGGCAAAGCCAGGAGTATGTGCATGTCACTGAAACTTCCCAAAAAAACATACTCTGAAGAAAGGTTCCCACAGTTCAATTTATATACTCTTTCTCTTGAAGGCCCCAAGTGTTCCTGCCCCCTCCGAAACACTTACATTTTGCTCGCTAGTGGCTAGCAGAGAATGTTTTCGGTCTTAAAAACCCACATGCATGAGAAAAACATTGGCCATGTGTGTGGGAGTGATAGGAGCAGGTGCAGCAATCCGAGGAAAATGCACATGTCTGTTTGGCTCTGGAGTTTGTCCACCGGTGCATTGGCGTAACCTTGGAAGAAGAATGATCCACTATGGCTTCATTCTAAGACATCCTAGAGTTGGCAGTTGGGTGAAGTACTTCAGTTCCCTGCTTGAGAGCTCTCGTGCATTCTCCCAAGCTGCAGCACCACAGCCCTCAAGCAAAAACAACTCTAAGCCCTAGTGATGGTGCATCTGAAGGCCAGTTTGTCTGTTGCACTTCCTGTGCAATAACGTTCGTCAAAACCACTTGCTCCTTTGTGGCTCCACGACTCCTCTCTTCTGAGGCACTCTGTGTTTCTGGGAGAAGATACCATGGGTCCTCTAGAAAGAAAACCAGAAAAAAAGGATTCCATGAAGATGATTTTTACTTTTTTTGAAAGCTGCCACGAGTCCTGGTGGCAGGAGAAAGACACATATTCACTAAAAAAAAAAAAAGATAGCGGAGGCGTTTGCTCTTTGACACCACACTCATTTTGAGTGGCAACGACACAGAATTAATATTTGGTTCAAGCATTGTCAGCAACTCTGATGATTCATTGGCAGAAACTTCCAAGTTCCACTATGGGGTAACCGCATGCTGGTGTCTCACTCTGTCAGTTTCCCAGAAAATTGTTTTGAAATGAATATTGCCAAAGCAATTGCTTTGCAAAAATTTGGAATTGTTAATCAGAAAACAAAAGGGAAAACAATGATAATACAAACAGTGCTACTACATAAATAGATGCCCCTGTGTTCCAACAAATTGAAGAGCAGTTGTAGAAAAGTACCCTCCCCCCCAAAAAAATTATCTTTACCACCAAAAATTGGGAAGTTTGTCTGTTACAGTCTTTTTCTATATATTGATCCAAAGCACAAAGAGAAGTCATTCTGTCAGTAAAATCTTAAAGCCCTAAAACAATATGCAATGATGGGTACAAACATATACACTAAGACTCCCTTATATACAGGATCACTATCCACTGATTAACTTATCTGTGGTGTATAAAGGTACTAAAAATATTTAAAGAAAAGCCATAGAAATACAGTAACCCCCACACACACCGATTGCGGGGGTTAGAGACCCACCCCACCCGCGATCCATGAAAATCCACGATATGCGGAAGGGGGGGCTGGGGCAGGGGGGGTGATCGAGACTTTTTGTCCGGGGCCGTCTCCATTCAAATGCATTGCCAATGCATTTCAATGGAGAAAATGTTCCCCATTGGAAAACATTGGCTCAATGCTTTCCAATGGTGAAAACTTCTTCATTGAAATCAATTGACAATGCATTTCAATGGAGATTGCGCCCCCCCGCCGCCCACTGCACGGCCCCGAGAGGGCCGTGCAGTGGGCGGTGGGCTGCAGGGAGCAATCCGATTGCCCCACTCCAAGCTTTTTTGGAGGGGTCCGGGGCAGCTGCGAGGAGCGATCCGATTGCTCCCTGCCACCCCCTGTGCGGCTCCGAGGATTCTGGAGGGCGGGCAGCAGCACAGAGTGACCTGATCGCCCCTGCCGCCCTCTCACGCACCCCCAAGGCTTCACAGAGGGGCCCGGGGGACGGCACAGAGCAACCCAATTGCCCCCACCACCACCCTGCGTGGCTCCGAGGCTTTTCGGAGGGGCGGGGGGCACAGAGTGACCCAATTGCCCCCCGCCCCCCCAGCTGTGCAGGTACTGCAATCCCGCGATGTAGTGGGACCGCGGTACCTGAATCGCGAAATGGTGGGGGGTGACTGTATATCTTTCTAAAGATAACATTACCAGAAGTTGCCATTAGAGGGAATATGCTCTCTATAGCATTCACTAGAGAAATATAGCACCAGAATGTCATTAGCAGAACTGGCCACTAGAGGGAGATAAAGTCCATGTTAGGTTTGGTGTTCACTATTAAAACAGCATTTGCTATAATCCATGTTCTTCAGCATTTTATCACTTGCTCATATGCTGTATTTGATTGTTTGCTATTTTGTTGTTGTGAACCGCCCAGAGTTCCTTCAGGAAGACAGGCGGTATATAAGCCTTAAAATAAATAAATAAAATAAATAAATCCACAGAGGGAGATATTTGGGACTGATCCGACAGGCCCCTAGGGGTCCTATGTACACATCACATCAAAGACTTTGGCCTTGCATTATTCCCTCTGCACACATTGTATCAAGGTTAAATGCTGTATTTTCCCATCTATAAGATGCCCCCATGTATAAGACAACCCCCACTTTCCCAAACCATAATTACAGTTTCACAACCACACAGTTCTCTCATCGGCTTATTTCCATGTATAAGACGACCCTTACATGTTTAATCTAACAATTTTTGACAAAACCATAATTTTGACAAAACCATAATTTCCACAAGTATGGAATTATCTCTTCCAACCATGGCATATCTGGTGCATATAGTTTGACCCTCAACGACCATCACTTGCATTGTATTGACTTAGACATTTCATGTTTCCATCACAGAGCCTCATTGATTTCTAGTAAGGATGGACCAAATATTAGAGCATTTGTCTTTGCAAGGAACTAATTCTTGGATAACTCATCACTGTAGGGCAGCAAGGTTACCATTATTATAATTTGCAGTTATCAGAGTGCCGACTGTGACACAGACCATTCCCTAGTGTATAGCAAAGTAAAACTGAAAACAAAGAGATTGCACCACCTGAAGAAGGAAAGAAGATCAAAAATTGATACCAGTAAGACCTATAACCAAGGAGAGTGGAGGAATTCTCCCATGTACTCAAGGAAGCTCTTCCTGGCCCTGCTGAAGATAATGCATCTAAACGTTAGGAACATTTTAAGAATGTTGTTTATAACACTGCTTTATCAGTATTCAGCAGGGAGACTCGAAAGACAGCAGATTGGTTTGAAGCCCACTCAGAAGAGCTGATGCCAGCTATTGAGGAAAAGAGGAGTGCCTTGACTGCATATAAAGCTTGTCCCAGTGAGCGCAACCTACAGGCACTGTGAGCTGTTCGTAATAAAGTCCAGCAGACTGCCAGGAAATGTGCTAATGATTACTGGCTGCAACTGTGTTCTCGGATTCAGATGGCAGCTGATACAGGTAACATCAAGGGGATGTATGATGGAATACAGGCCTTAGGGCCAAAACATAAGAAAACTGAACCCTTAAAGACAGTTTCAGGTGAGATCTTCCAGGATCGTGAGCAGCAGATGACACGCTGGGTGCAGCACTACTCTGGACTATATTCCAGAGAAAACACAATAACCAAAGAATTCTTAAATAATATTGAGTGCTTGTCTGTCTTGGAGGAGCTTGACAATGAACCAACACTAAAAGAACGAAATGTGGCTCTGGATTCACTTGCCTCTGGGAAGGCACCTGGGAAAGATAACATCCCTGCTGAAGTTCTGAAGTGCTGCAAAGAGATCATTGCCACTGAGCTGTACGAAATCCTCTGCCTTTGCTGGAGGGAAGGGGAAGTACCACAGGATATGAAGGACACTAATATTGTTACGCTTTATAAGAACAAAGGTGACAGGAGCGACTGTAACAACTATCGTGGTATCTCTATTCCTAGTGTTGTCAGGAAGCTGTTTGCACGTGTTATGCTGAAGAGGCTCCAGATACTTGCAGAGAGAGTCTACCCAGAATCACAGTGTGGCTTTCGAACCAACAGGTCCACTACTGATATGGTATTTTCCCTCAGGCAGTTGCACGAGAAATGCAGGGAACAAGGACAGCCACTTTTTGTAGCCTTCATAGATCTTACGAAGGCATTTGACATGGTTAGTAGGGATGGACTCTTTAAAATACTCCTCCGGGTTGGATGCCCACCCAAGCTCCTTAACATCATTAGGTCTTTTCATGAGGATATGAAGGGCAATGTAGTTTTTGATGGCCTAGTGTCAGATCCCTTCAATATCCGAAGCGGAGTGAAGCAGGGCTGTGTCCTTGCACCAACCTTGTTTGGGATCTTTTTTGCTATCATGCTGAAGTATGCTTTTGGAACTTCAACAGAGGGTATCTATCTCCGGACCAGATCAGATGGAAAACTCAGATGGAAATGTTTGCGGGATCTCCTTTTCGCTGATGACGCCGCCATTACTGCTCACTCTGCCGAAGATCTCCAACAACTCATGGATCATTTTAGTAAAGCTTGCAAAGATTTTGGACTAGAAATCAGTCTGAAAAAAACACAAATAATAGGCCAGAATGTGGACTCTCCTCCTCGCATTACAATTTCTGCAAAAGAACTGGAAGTTGTCCATGACTTTGTGTATCTTGGCTCAACTATCTCAGATACACTCTCACTAGAGTCTGAGCTGAATAAACGTATAGGTAAAGCAGCTACTATGTTTTCCAGACTAACAAAGAGAGTATGCCTCAATAAGAAGCTGACAGAACATACAAAGATACAGGTCTATAAAGCTTGTGTACTGAGCACACTTTTGTATTGCAGTGAGTCATGGACCATCCATGCCCGACAGGAAAGAAAGCTTAATACCTTCCATATGCACTGTCTTAGGCGAATATACAATATTGCCTGGCACGACAAAGTTCCAAATAGCATAGCACTGAATTGAGCTGGAATCCCTAACATGTATACTTTATTGAAACAGTGACGCCTACGCTGGCTTGGACACATTGAGAATGGATGACGGCTGGATCTGAAAAGATCTTCTATACGGAGAACTAGTGCAGGGAAAGTGCCCCAGAGGGAGACCAGAGCTGCGGTATAAGGATATCTGTAAGAGGGACCTGAAGGCCTTGGGAATGGACCTCAACAGATGGGAAACCCTGACCTCCGATCGCACTGTCTGGAGGCAAGAGATACGGCATGGTCTACATAAATTTGAAGAGGCATTTGTCCAACAGGCAGAGGAAAAGAGGCAGGCACCGAAAGAACGAAACTCGAGGACCGGGCAAGAAATAGAATACATCTGTCCCCAGTGCGGTAGAGACTGCCATTCCCGAATTGGTCTATTTAGTCATACTAGGTGTTGTTTTTAGGATCTCTACTCCAGTCATGATACCATAGTCTTTTGAGACTGAAGGATGCCAATGATGTTAGTGATTGCAGTTTGTTGCATCACATGTTAAACATTGTGTATTATAACATGGCCAGGGCAATACTCTTTTTTTTCTGTCTTTCCAACTTTTTATTAAGCATTTAAAAGCATACAATACATATTAAACAACTTATAGCAACCTAGTAACAACATACTAAATCCTACTGGACTTCCCTCCGTCCGTTGCGTGGCTTTATCGGTCCTTCTTCTCCCAACCTTTCCTTTAACCTTACATATAAAAATAATCCTTCAAGCTCTAGTCTAAACCTATGAGAGTTTTTAAATCCTTACAATGTAATCCCATATATGTCTTAAATTTTTTCCAGTCATTTAGGAATCTTTGATTGTCCTGGTCTCTTATTATGCAGGTAAGCCTTGCCATTTCTGCATAATCCATCATCTTCGCTCTCCATTCCTCGATCGTCGGAATGTAAGTTGTTTTCCAACTCTGAGCAAGTAACATTCTAGCCGCTGAGGTGGCATACAAAAACAATGTCTTATCGACTCTTGTAATTCCATTGTCCACCATCCCTAGTAGAAACTGTTCAGGTTTTTTCGGAAAATTATATTTTAACATCTTTTTGAGTTCCTCATAAATCTTCGTCCAGAAGTTTTTTACTTTCTCACAAGTCCACCACATGTGGTAAAAGTCCCCTTGTTTCTGCTTGCACTTCCAACAAAAATCATCTTTCATTCTATACATTTTCCCGAGTTTTTTAGGTGTTATATACCATCTATACATCATTTTCATCAAATTCTCTTTCAAAGAGGTACATGCAGTAAATCTCATAGTCTCATTCCATAACTTTTCCCAGGAATCTATTTCAATATTATGACCAAAATCCATGGCCCACTTTGTCATACAATCTTTCACTTGCTCATCTTTTAAATTCCATTCCAGGAGAAAGTTATATACTCTCGTCAGAAGTTTCTTTGTTGGACCAAACATTATTATTTGGAACTTCGAATCTTTCTCTGCAAAACCGTGTAACCTTCTATCTTTTTTGAATATATCATATAACTGATGGTATTGTAGCCAACCAGTTAATCTATCCTTTATTGCTTCTAAGGCTTTCAGTCTAGGGCCCCCTTCTTCCATAACTAATATGTCCCCATAAGTGACTCCCGCCCCTATTGTTTTTGGTCTTTTAATTGCTAAGGCTTCTATTGGTGAGAGCCATCTTGGGGTACATCTTTCTAACAATGGTTTCAACCGGTCCCAGACCTGAAACAATGACTTTCTAATGACATGGTTTAAAAAACCTTTATGTACTTTGACCTTATCATACCATAAATATGCATGCCAGCCAAATCTATTATCATGACCTTCTAAATCTAAGAGTTCCATATCCTTCAAAGTGATCCACTCCTTTAACCAAACCAGACAGGACGCCTCATAATATATTTTCAAATCCGGCATGGCAAACCCACCTCTTTTTTTACTATCCGTCAATAATTTGAATCTTATTCTGGGTTTTTTCCCCTGCCAGACAAATTTTGATAATATCTTTTGCCATTCTTTGAAGTGTCCTATTCCCCTTATTACCGGGATCATTTGAAACAGAAATAACAATCTTGGTAAAACATTCATTTTTACTACAGAGATTCTACCCATCAGCGACAAATTCAGTCGATTCCAGGTTTCAAGATCTTTTTTTACCTTGTTCCAAACCACTTTGTAATTATCCTCAAAAAGATTTAAGTTCCTTGTCGTTAAATAAATTCCCAAATATTTCACCTTCTTAACCACCGTAAGGTTAAACAATTTCTCAAATTCCTTACATTCCTCTTTTATAACATTTTTCATTAATACCTTCGTTTTATTCTTATTTAGTTTAAAACCAGCTAGATTACCGAATTCCTCTATCACTTTCAATAATTCGGTAACACTTTCCCTTGGATTTTCCAAAGTCAATACCAAATCATCAGCAAAAGCTTTCAATTTATGTTCTTTCTCCCCCACCTTAATACCTTTTATCTGCTTCATCTTTCTGAGCTTTTCCAATAATATTTCCAAAACAGATATAAACAACAGTGGAGACAATGGACATCCTTGTCTCGTACCTTTCTCAATAGGAAAACTCTCTGTTACCATATTATTTATCAATAGACTTGCTTTCTGTTCACTATATATAGCTTTCACTCCATTCAAAAATAACTCTCCCACTCCCATATATTCTAAATTCTTCTCCATGAACTGCCACGAAACATTATCAAAAGCCTTCTCTGCATCAATAAATATCAAAGCTGCTTGTTTTTCATTTCTGACCTCCAGATACTCTATTATATCAATAATGTTTCTCACATTATCCTTCATCTGTCGGCCAGGAAGGAAACCCGCTTGATCTTTATGCAGCAGATCATTCAGGATTCTTTTTAACCTATTTGCCAAGATGTCAGCAAATAATTTATAATCCGCATTTAAGAGGGAGATAGGCCTATAATTCTTTACATCGGTGGCGTCAGAGTCATCCTTTGGTATTACTGTTATATATGCCTCCTTCCACGAGTTTGGTGTTACTCCTTTCTCCAAAGCTTCATTCATCACCTCCGCCAGAATCGGGATCATTTCTTCATATAACTTCTTGTAATATTTCGCTGTTAATCCATCTGGACCGGGTGATTTTCCAATCTTTGCCCTCTCTATTGCCTGAGAAATTTCATGTGGGGTGATTTTCTCATTTAAACTTTGGATTTAAATCAAAAGCCAGGGCAATACTCTTAGTCCACTCTAGTGGTCAATTATGATATTGCACCTTACATATTGTGAATGTGACACTGACATATTTATATAAAAGGCTGAACAAAACAATACCTCACTTAATATTGGTGATTAGTAACATCAAGTTCTAACAGATGAAAACCTACTGTGCCAAATGCCTCTAATCCGTTCCGAATTCATGCTATTAAGTCAAACAATTCTTAAGTAGAGCAGCCTTACCTAAAAAAAAAAAATTGTATGTAGTGCAGACAGCATCAAAAATTTGTAAGGCAGCAGTTAAAATGCCAACCATTTTTCACTCTTAAGTCAAATTGCTCTTAAGTTGAGCCACACATAAGTAGAGGTACTACTGCACTTTGTAACTACTCGTGTTACTTTTTAAATGTGATGTAATATACCTGGTTTAACCTCCAAGAAAAATTGGTTACAAATAACTAATTTACCTCCAACCTGTGCAATGGACATACATTTCCTACCTGATTTGTAGGAATCAGTGAACTCATTGGTTATACTTGAGGAATATAAATATATGTGTGTGAATATATGTCACTGAAAGAAAGATCTTCAATATCGAATCCTTAAAGAGAAAGGCAGCATATAAATATTTATTTATTTATTTATTTATTTATTTATTTATTTATTTATTTATTTATTTATTTATTTTTATGCATTTCTATACCGCCTGTCCTCCCAAAGGAACCCCTGGTGGTTAACAGCATAAGGGATAAAAAATAAAAAAAATTTAAAATGTTATCATAAATTAATTAAATAGAGATGGGCATGAACCAGGGTTTGGCAGAGTTCAGTTCTGCACCCTCACAGGTGATGTGCAGGCACGGTGCACTCCCCACTCCCACCTCCTCTGCGCAGTCCCAGTTGCAGTGGGAAAGTGGGAAGGGAATCACCACTATGTGTGTCTCCTCCCTGCCTTCCCAATGCAACTGCCCTCTCGCCAATTGCTGCGCTTACTTCCCTCCTCCACCTCCTCTGGCAGCCACCCACTCAGATAAGGAGGCATGACAGGGAAGCCTGCAGCATTGCTTTTGAGTGGGCATCTGTCAGAGGAGGCAGAGCAGGGAAGTGAACACTGCCCACGATGAGCAGTCCTTCACACTGGGGAGGCAGGGTGGAAAGCAAACATGGCCCCACCCCGGGAATGGGTGAGCACGCAGAGGAGGCAGGGGAGGGGAGTACCACAGCCCACTACTGTGTGGTTGTGGAGCTGAGTTCGGACAAACTACTGAACTGTGGTTCTTGTGCATCTCTAAAATTAAATAAACAATAACGTTGTTGATAAGCTTCTGTCAGACACTTCCAAAATACATTCTCACTCCATCTCTGCTCTTTCACAAAGAGCATTTGACCCTTTCCTCCTGTTGAGAATGGGAACTGAACATGGTGACCTCCTCCTCTTCCTTCTCGGCAAAGCAGCAAAACAACCTTAGTTTTGCTGTTCATGTTTCTTTACAGAAACAGCAATGGGAGGCTTTGCAACCACCTCCATGTTGTCACCAATTTTCAGTGCAAGATGACAAGCTGAGAAAAATAGAAGCAGCTTTCTCAATTAGCTTGGGTGGCTCCAAGAAGTTTTGTTTGCCCTGGAAAACACACACGCACATAGACAACTGCCAAATCATGCTTAATTGTGCAGAACAAAAGCCACATTAATGCAAGTAGTAAAATGTCACCATGATCACTGTCTTTTTGTGGCGGCAAAATCATCCTAAAACTGCAACAGGGATGCACCTAAACAATAGGACTCTGCAATCAATGCATGTGCCATGTGTCTTTGGAAAGTGCACATGCAACTCTTCTAGTAGCCCAGCTCATTAGCTCCTGATCCCATGGTGAGGTAGCTGAGATGCATTGATACAGTGTTACAGTCAGGGACCATGACTTAGGAGACCCGTGTTCAAATCTCCACTTGGCCACAGAAATCCATCAAGACATGGCAATGGTAAAACCATTCCTTGTGCGTCTTAAAAACTGTAAACTGTACTAAGCTCTCTGTTGGGTGCAACTTGATAGCACATAACAAACAAAACAGAATGATGGGTCCCTAAACCTGTCAATTTTAAAAAGTGTTACCTTGGCTTTCAAAATGTTCTGCCCATACAAAATGAATTCCAGTATGATAAAACAATGAACATTTGACTCCTATTAAACATAAACACACAGCAGCAACAGTAGCAGCAAATTGTTGCATGGAGGCACATTGTTTTATTTATAACGTGCTGAACACACACATGCATGCACGCATACACAAAGCTTCACATACTTTTTAGGTTGTGAAAAATGGGAAGAAAATGTAAGTGGGATTTGTAAAAAAAACTGGCAAAATTGAAATGGAGACTGAGATTTTCACATTCTTAATCATGTTCTACATGAGTAACCGGGAGAACAGTGAACCAGTTCATCCATCCATCCATTCATCCATCCATCTATCCATCCATACATACATACATATATAGATATAGATATAGATATCTGGTTAAATTCCTTGAACTTTAAATAGGGTTAGACCTACATAGGTAGCCCAGACACAATTGTTTTTATATTAAACGGCACTTGTAGCAATTCTTAAAAACCAAAGTGTGAAATGAACAGATGTATTCTCCTTCAGCTTTCTGAGACACAGGGATGTGGAGGTAATGTTAGTCTTATGAATACCTTCATGATGAGAAACACAGCATAAGCTAATTTTCCTTGCAGCGCAAAGCAAATTTGTATACAGTTTGCAATTGGAAGGAGTGGATCTGAGGTTTCATCGCCCTGACAAAAGTACTTTTTGTATCAGACTCAAGAGTATAGCATCACAAAGAGATGTTGAGCAATATCACAATGATATGTTTTCTGTTTCCCCTGTCGCTGTTGTTTTTAACTATCTTAAATCATTTGAGTTCCCAGTTGTTCATCTCCATGGAGACAAAAGACCCCTTCCATACCTTAATAGTTCTGCAGGTTAGCTACATTCCATTTCTCTTTATATTTTTGTCAAACTCTTCATCCCCTCTAGACCTCTGGGGACAAAAACAACTATAAGAAAATGTTAATATTTTCAAGTGATTAGAATTCACAATAGCAGCACTAATAATAACAATAGCTGTGTGCTGATAAGTCAGTCCTAACTTGTGGTGACCATTTTTCAGGGATTTCCAGGTAGGGAATATTCAGAAGTGGTTTACCGTTCCCTGCTTCCAAAAGACTCCTGGCACTATACAGCTTGCCTGAGGCCACACAGGATGACTTTTCTCTCAAAATGTGCAGTGGGGAATTGAACCTCTAGCTTCTGGCTCCATATCCAGATACCTAAATCACTAAGCTATCACAGCAATAGCATTAAGAAAGCCTCTCTAAAAGTTATGCTTCATAGCCTTCACAAATTGGAAGAAACTAGCCTCTGAAAAGCCAGGAGATAGCTTTCCTCAGAAAGGAGCCTGAACTTTGCCTAAACCAAGGCAGCGGAAATTATGCTGTACAGGCTGAACAGAGCTTTTAGGCTTCCTTTTATTAATTTAATTTAATTTAATTTAATTTAATTTAATTTAATTTAATTTAATTATTTATTTATTTATTCATTCATTCATTCATTCATTTATTATCTTGCCAGATGAGGTGGTTATGTGTTCTTTTCTAAATGGAAGACACATTCAAAAGGTTGCCAGAAGACTCTTTCTTTTGAAGATGCTCTCTATTTCTGGGGAATCCCATCCCAGACTGATTTTAAAAACAAAGGACCCAAAGAAGGGCGAGCAACATAAGCACCTGGACAGCCAGGGCCATGACTACAGTCTAAGTCACCTGGGACAAACAAGGATTCCACACCCGCCCCCCAGCAAGAGGAATGTGAATTAATTCAAAATTGTGCACTCTTCCAGCATGGCAGCATGCCCCCCAACCCCCTCTACTCCCGGCCCTGTGGACAGCAGTCTCAACAAGTCAACTGGTACAATTCTTTTTACATTATAATCATTTTTATTAATGTTGCATCTCCACATAAACTTTGGTGTAGGTGTTTTTATGAATGTCAGTGGCCTCTCTCCCTCTCCCTCTCCCTCCCTCCCTCTCTCTCTCTCTCTCCCTCCCTCCCTCTCTCTGTGCTACAGTACATGTTTTCCTTTTGGGTGAAAACTAGTCATGCAAAGATATGGGGCAGAATCTCTAGGGTTAAATCCAATCCATGATTCAATGACCCCCCCCCCACTCCACATTGCGAGGTTGAAGCTCCAATATCGTAAGGCAGGAGAAAAAGACATGTTTGGGGACGTAGTGGTGGGTAGTGAGTTAGAGGGTGCAGGTCTGTTGAATCCATAGTCCTCTCAGTCCCCAATCTGGCCCCTAACATCGGGAATACTCTCCAGACCACTTAGAATACTTAGATTACAGCCTGGATTGCAGGAAACCATTTCAAGGCTGCTTGTAGAATTTTATTATTAACAGGAGGAAAGCTCACAGGTGAAAATGCAGGCAACCCAACTACAATGGCACAATGGACTCAAGTGTATTCACCTACTGGACCTCCCAGTTGCTTCCTTTGTTCCAGACTGCTTTGGCATGCCAGTGTTGCATGACAGCACCACACACAATGTTGCCAGGCAAGAATGAGTGGTGCCAGTCCTGAGATGAATCCCTTTGTCTGAAGATCTGGAGAAACATAGCAATTCCTTTTTCTTAAACCAAATGTGTTGTGCTTTTTAAATGAGGCATTCTTAACATTCAGGGTTGATTTTATCTATCCTGAAAGAAATCAAGCCCAAATGTTCACTGGAAGGACAGATTTTGAAGCTGAGGCTCCAGAACTTTGGCCACCTCATGAGGAGAGAGGACTCCTTGGAAAAGTCCCTGATGTTGGGAAAGAATGAAAGCAAAAGGAAAAGGGGATGGCAGAGAATGAGATGGTTGGAGGTGGTCATCGATTTCACTGGAAGGACAGGAGGCAGTGGAGGACAGGAAGGCCTGGCGAGCTCTGGTCCATGGGGTCAGGAAGAGTTAGATACGATTGAATGACTGAACATCAACTACTGCTACTTAAACCGGGGTACCATTGTACTATGGAACCTCTGACAATACAAACACCCTGTTTTCTCAAGGCATATTGGCTCCTAAGTGAGGCATCCAGAGCTGCAGCTTCAATGAAACAGATAAAATATAGCAGTACAGGCAAAGCCTGGCAGCATGGTGGTCAATAAGTGGACATGAGGGCTCTATTGAAACAGAACCAGCTTTTAACATAGAAAATAGAGAGAAAAGGAATAATTTCTGAAATGCAACAAAGATTCTGGCCCTGTTCAGAGCAGGATGGGTCATGCTGTCTTGCTTTGGGAATCCTGTTCCAATGCACAGTGATGCCTTCATTGGTGGTTGTTTGTGATTAGTGGGGGGGGGGGGGTTAAGGCTATTGTGGCTGCTTCTGGACCACGGCATCAAATGCTCCCTGTCAGAACTACTGCATCTCCTAAGTGCATCAAGCAGGAGTGAGGAGTCTTGAGCCCACTTTCTACATAGGATTACAACATCCATAATGCTTTTTCCCCTTGGCCATGCACAGTCAGGCTGAAGGGGTTTTGAATTTTAATTTTAATTTTAATTTTCTTAAATATAATTTGAATTTCCATGTATCAGAAAAGCACTGTTGCAAGAGTTCATGGGAAGAATGGCATATACCATCTGAAGTCCTTCTCACCTAGTGGTGAAGGCTTCTAGGAACTGATGCCTTGATTATCCAAGGTTGGGAACAAGGGATGGGCAGGAATTAATTTGTCCTGCTTCATACAAATCATGCTATTCCCCTGTCCCCACACCCCAGCCAGCTGGCCCACTCATATTTTGTTGCGTGCCACAGAGGTCCTCCTTCCCTGGCAGTTCTGTCCTTCCCCATCTCCTTCAGCAGCTGACCACTACAACGAGGAGACTGGGTGGGGATTATCCCTGTTCAGCCACATGGATTGCTGTGGAAAGAGGCAGGGAATGGCAACCTGAGTTCCTGCATGGACTGGAGCACCACTGGAAAAGGAAGACCCCAACAGTGCATGATGGAAGGTGAGTGGGGTAGCCACCCAAGGGAAGTGGGAGTGGATGCATGGTATCTACTATACTGTGAGGTCAGATTGATATGATTTGGGCCAAATTAATTCTTGCCCATCTCTACCGAGGACCACTGCTGTAGGGAAGCAGCACTCCATGCTTCTTCCCTACAGCAGTAGGGAAGAAGCATGGCACTCCTCCTAAATAAGAACCAATAAGTCCAACCAGTTTGTTTAGGATTCCCCACCCACTGGGCTTAACCAATTCACTTCTGCATTCACTTGGGTCTATCATAAACATCTGGTATAGAAATTAATTAATTAATTAATTAATTAATGACAGCAGCAAAAGTAGCCTAGAAACCAACTCTGTCTGGGCTTGTGGTGAGCGCTCCACAAGCCCCAACTGCAGTGCTGGGCTGGCAGGAATCTCCCATGTATTATGCATGCTATAGATACAGTTACACAGAATGTGTGCCCTGGTGGGAATTGTGACAATGGCTGTAATGGCTGGATGAAGCCCCCAGACATTTTGAAAGGAGGAGGGGTGGAGGCAAAGGTGGGGTGAAGGTAGCTTAACTCAAGGGTGAGAAGAAATAATGAGAAAGAGCGTTCATCTAGCCCCCACATTGCCCCAAAATCCACAAGAAAGGCACAACAATGGGACAATATTAAGAACCTAATATGGGAGCAAGAACTTGGTTTTGAGTATGGAAGCACACCATCTTTCTCTCTGTCTCCCTAAATATCTGAGGTGAACACAGCAGCAATATGCTATGCCAACTCTGGAGAAAGGGTGAAGAAAGCCCCTCCCAGCAGCACACAGGCCCATCCTTGGACTTAGAATCATGGAATCATAGAATCATAAAGTTGGAAGAGACCTTGAGGGCCATTCAGCCCAACCCCCT
>JAHTLZ010000016.1:17896156-17907511 GCA_023846285.1 Phrynocephalus versicolor | reverse complement strand
GTGTTTTTCAGTTTGTTCTATAAATTAATGTAATCAGCTGTGTTTACGCTGCGGCGTCTGCGTCTGTGTCTGCTGCTGCTGCGTGTGTGCTGTAAGACGCCGTCATGCCATATTGTAGCCAAGATGTAAATATGTAAGTTGTAAATAAATCCTAGATAGTTTTTCTTTTGTCTCAGACTGCTAGAGTGATTTATTCAGAGAGCACTGGCAGAAGACAGCCGCTGCGCTGAAACCTGAGAAGAAAAGTTACTCTGCTAATTCCCTGTGTCCGGAGTTGGGCGTGAACGGAGCAGAGCGACGCAGGGAGTGTGCTGGACGTGTCAAATTTCTCCCCTAGCTGTATGCTGGAGAGAATTATTTTTGGCTACCAGCCGCTTAAAGCTAACAAAGGTTATGGGTCCAAAGGTTATGGGACCAAAGGTTATGGACACAAACGTTATGGGCCAAAGGTTATGGCCTGTAAAACTAATTTGCCAGTGCTGGAGTTTAGTGCAGTTAGGAGAGAGAGCTAAGGCAGAGAATGGAAGCCTGGAAGCCAACCTGACTGCAAGCAACTTTTGCTGAGCTCAAGCCTCTGTCTGGAGACAGTAAAAAAGGGTTGGGATCTCTTTGCTTCGTGGTACAGCCGGTACTAAAAGCAAATTGAGGTCGCCCTCAACTGGAAAGGCCCTGGTCCAGTCAACACTTGGAGCTTCAAAGCTATCTTGCTGGAAGGAGCCGTGAGTAGCATTCCCAAAAGAGCCCTTTGCTATTGGTGAATAGCAGAAGGGGGGATAGAAGCCCAAGATGGAAGAAGGTCAGGAAAGTTTTAATGTGCCATTCCAACGTCTCAATTCTGAGAACTATCTGGACTGGAGTGTAAGAGTACAGGCCTGGCTGGAGGCTAGAAATTTGCTGGACTGTTTAAGTAATTTACCTACTGATCCAGCTCAGTTGCCTCAAGGTGCCACAGCTGCACAAAGGGCTGAAGCCCTAGCCTCAGTGAGGAGAAATGCCAAAGCCAAAGCTATGTTAATTATGAGTTTAGACTCAAACCAATTAGTTCATGTGCAAAGTCTGAGATATACTAAAGATATATGGGACACTCTTGAGAGGGTACATCGTAGAACAACCCCAGGTGCAAAGGTTTATTTGTACAGACAGCTATTTGAAATGAAGCTAAAACCAGGAGGTGATATAAGAGAACACATTGCTGCAATGGTGTCTATCTTCAACCAGTTACGTTGTTTGGATATGGCTTTCACAGAAGACCAACAAGTTTGTATTCTTCTGAGCTCTTTGGACAAAAGTTATAACACACTGTGTTTAACTATGGAGGCTTTACCTCAGGACAATTTCAATATGTCCTATGTGTCAGGACGTCTTGTTCATGAACAACAGCTAAGAGCTCATGAAGGTGGGCAAAGCAAAGGGAGTGCAGGCTGCTTAACCCCAAGAGAGGGGGAGGTGAAAGTTTATGCAGCTGTAAGAAGATGTTTCAGGTGTCAATCACCAAGCCATGTTTTGAAAAATTGCCCGCAGTCTTCCAACTTCAAGGTTAGCTCTCATGGCAACCAGATAAGAGACAGTCCACAGCGTGGGATGCCGAGGTCAGCTGCAGCCGGGAGAGGCAAGCGCAGCTACAGAGAAAGAGGTCACATGTCGGTGTCTATGGCAATGTTCAAGAACCAATCTTCTAGCAACTGTGTTTTCATTTTAGACAGTGGAGCCTCACATCATCTAGCGCCACCTGGTATCCAGAATGAGAACTGCAGGAAACTTTTTCAACCAAAGAGCATAACATTGGCTAATGGGCAGAAAGAATCTCTGAATACTGTTGCAACAGTGTATATTAAATGTTTGGACACTACTGTAGATGTTTTTGTTCTAAATGGCATGACACGTGGCATTTTGTCTGTATCAGCTCTAGTTAAAGATGGTTTTTCTGTACTGTTTGAAAATAACATATGTTCTGTTTCTAGGAATGGAAAGTTACTGATACAAGTGCACTGTAAAGATGGTTTGTATGCAGTGAGCTCAGATGCAGTTCCAAAGGGATGCAGCAATGCAAATGCAGTGCAGGCACAGTGTGCCAACATTCCCAAACACGACAGCTGTGCCCATTTACTCCATCGTAGAATGTGTCATTTAAACTGGGGATATTTGAAGAAAATGTCTGAATGTGCTGAAGGGTGCAATGTAAAACCATGTTCTAAGTTTTTGGATTGTAGGCCATGTAAAGCTGCAAAGGTCAAGAGATGTAGTTATCCTAAGTCAACCAGGGTATCTACAGAACCTTTTCAACTTGTACATGTTGATGTTTGTGGTCCAATGCCAACTGTTTCTCTGGGTAATGCTAAATTTATTCTTTCAATAGTTGATGATTTTTCCAGAAATGGTTGGGTATTTCCTCTGAAAACCAAGGGTGAAGCAGCTCAGAAGCTGAAAGATTGGATTGTGGCAGTGGAGTGTGATTTTTCCACAAAGGTTCGCCAAATTCAATCAGACAGAGGAACTGAATTTATAAATACAACACTTCAGAATTTTCTAAGACATAAGGGCATAGCACACAGGTTGACAAATCCTTATTCTCCCGAGGAAAATGGCGTTGCTGAAAGGAGAAATCGAACTTTACAGGAAGCGGTTGACGCTATGTTGAGGGATTCAGGTTTGCCAAAAAGCTATTGGGCTGAGGCATGGCAAACTGCCTCACATGTGTTTAATAGAGCTTACAATTCTGTTGTAGGTCAAGCTCCTTACACATTGCTACATGGTAAGAAGCCAAAGATAGGCTATTTCAGAGTGTTTGGTTCTGAGGCTCATGTTTTGATTCCAAAGCAGTTACGTAGGAAAGGAGGGCCAAGATCCAGAAAAATGATTTTTTGTGGATATGAACCATTGACAAAAGGTTGGAGATTTGCCTATCCTGATGGATCTAAAATATTAATCAGTAGAAGTGCAGAGTTTTGTGAGCAGAAAGGGTGGACTAGAGTTCACGCTAATCCTGAAGTACTAAATGAAAATTTTGACAATGTAATAGGACAAGATGAAGCAGGTGCAGGTCCTGAGCCAGATGCACAGGTAGATGACACTGATCAACAAGAAAGTGTATCTCCAAGAGGTGTGAAGTCTGAGCCAATTTCACCACAGTCTAGTCCAGTGGAACAGAGAAGGCGTGTCAAGTCAGAAGGTTCAGGTAGTCCTTGTAGTTCTGACGCTGGTGACTCCAGAATTGTGCCCAGCAGTCCAACTGGGTCAGAGGGGGCGTCTGAGTTTGGTCCTAGACGTTCATCTCGTACAACAAAAGGTAAACCACCAGAGAGATTTTCTTCTTCAAACTACTCAGCTGTGAGTGTTTGGATTGGTTTAGCTCAATGTGAACCAGAGAGTTATGAGGAGGTTTTACAATTGCCTGATGAGGAAGCTAGTAAATGGCACGCAGCAATGGAGAAAGAAATGGAATCTATGAAGACTATGAAAGTATTTACACCAACAACACTGCCAGAAGGCAAACAGGCAGTGAGTTGCCGTTGGGTGTATAGAATTAAGACTACAGCAACAGGTCAGACACAGTGTAAGGCAAGACTTGTCGCTAGAGGATTCACTCAGAGGAAAGGATTGCACTACACTGAAGTGTATGCACCAACTTCTAGGAGTGAGACACTTCGTATGTTGTTGGCTGTCGCAGCACAGAGAGGTTTTCAAGTGGCTCATTTTGATATAAATGTTGCTTATCTCAATTCAGATCTTGAAGAAGATTTGTACATGTTACCACCACCAGGTTTTGAGGGTAAGAAACCAAACCAGGTGTGGAAATTACACAAATCGATCTATGGACTTAGACAGTCAGCTCGAAACTGGAATAAGTGTCTAAATGATGTTTTGGAAAATATGGGTTTTTGCAAGAGTCTAGCTGATAGTTGTCTATATCTGAAAGGTTCAGGAGATGAACAGGAGATAGTTCTGATTTTTGTTGATGATATTTTGTTTGTTAGTGTTATGTAGTGAAGATACAGACAGCACTCCGGGGAGGTGTGAGTTAATTGTGGCAGACCAGCTGCAGATGATTAACGACTACCTCCTGGGAGCGTCTGTATAAATACGCATGTATGTTTTCTTTGTGCTTTGCTCGGTGTTATCTGTTCGTGTTGTTGTGCAATAAAGCTGTCTGAATGAATCTCCAGAGCCGTGAGCCTACACTATTCTACACTGGCGACGAAGGGAAAAAGCGACAGCCGTGAGTTATTGCAAGGGTGAAGGATTATGTCGGCTGAAGAGGCACCCCCTCTCCCGAGTAGTAATGTGAGAGCTGGGAGAATGAGCGGCAGTTTGAGGGGCCAATTTGAACCTTTTGACGAGGGAGCTGAAGACTTTGAGTCTTATATGTCACGTTTTGACTTTTTTTTAGCAGCACAAGAGATTATAGATGCAGACTTGAAAAAAGCAACCTTTTTTAGCCTGTGTGGGAGGGCCACCTTTGAAGTTGCAAGGGCATTAATTGCGCCATCTCAACTACAGACAACGCCTTTTGATGTGATTAAAGAGAAGCTGAGGAACCATTTCTCACCTCAGCCCTCAGAAATAGCCTGCCGGCATGCATTTTACAAACGAGATCAAGTAGAAGGAGAAAAAATTGCTGAGTATGTAACGTCACTGAGGCAGGCGGCAATGTATTGTAATTTTGCAGACTTAGAAACGGCGTTGAGAGACAGACTGGTCTGTGGGTTACGAGATGAAAAGCTGCAAAGGCATTTGTTTGCTAAGAAAGAGCTGACCTTTGGAGCGGCGTTTGAGGAGGCGTTAGCAGCGGAAGCAGCTGAGCAATCAACGCGTGAGGTTCTCATGGCACGCAAACCTCCCCTACTACAAAGGCCAGAGACCATCCATCAAGGGAGGCTGGCAGGCAGAGATCATCCACCAAGGGAGGATGTTGTGGAGGAAGAAGAAGTCCACCTGACCGAGAGGGTAAAGGCAAAGAGAAATGAAGCATCCCAGGGGTGTGCAGCTTGTGGAAGGAATCATGATAAAAAACATTGTGGTTTCCGGGAAGCCTCCTGTCGATTGTGTGGGAAGAAAGGACATATATCGTGGGTTTGCAGAGCTGGAAGGCTCAAAGAACCCAGGACTCAGCACAAATCTTGGGAACAGCAGAAAAGAGGACTGCAAGTGGAGGAATGTCATTCTGTCATAAACTATGCAGACCCGGTCCCTGTCCAGAGTGTCCAAATGAGCACTCGCAAGAAGATTAAAGTGACTGTGTATATACAGGAGGTCCCATGTGAGATGGAGGTGGACTCAGGATCAGCTCTATCAATAATTTCAGAAGACACCTTCCAGCAGATCTGTGCAGAAAGGGGGAGGCTGCAGCTAGAACCACTATCAGTTCAACTGATGGACTTTCAAGGACGGCGTGTTCCAGTAATGGGACTGGGGACATTCCGAGTGCAGTATCAACAGTTCAGGGGGCTCTTACGGCTGGTGGTAGTGAAAGGCCATCGTGTGAACTTATTGGGGCTGGATTGGTTTGAACCGCTGGGGATTACTGTAGTGGGGGTCCACCAAGTGGAGGGGGTGGATGTAGAGGCAATCTATCGGGAGTACCCGAGGGTGTTTGATGAATCATTGGGGTTGTATAAGGGACCACCTATATCATTTAATCTTGACCCAATGGTTGCACCTATTCGTTTGAAACCCCGGAGGGTACCTTTTGCGTTGAAACCCCGAATAGATGAAGAATTGGACCGGTTGATTGCCCAAGGAGTATTAGAACCAGTAGCGAATGCTCGGTGGGAAACCCCAATTGTGGCCCCCTTGAAGGCAAATGGAGCAGTCCGAATCTGTGCGGACTATAAATGTACTATTAATAAGGCCCTGCAACAGCATTCATATCCGGTGCCAGCAGTAAGCCATCTATTGGCATCACTGGCGGGGGGACGGGTATTTGCCAAGTTGGATTTAGCCCAGGCATACCAACAATTGCCAGTAGATGATGCCACAGCAGAAGCGCAAACCATAGTGACCCATCGGGGTGCATTTAAGGTTAAGCGGTTGCAGTTCGGGGTCAGCGTGGCCCCAGGAATCTTCCAGAGTTTAATGGAGGGGCTGTTGAAAGGTATTCCAGGGGTCCTTCCATATTTTGACGATATACTCGTGGCAGGGAGTTCCAGGGAAGAATTGTTAAAGCGTCTGCATGAAGTGTTGGGCCGGTTACAAGATGCAGGGTTGAAGGCAAAAAAAGAAAAGTGCCAGTTTGGGGTGTCACAGGTGGAATTTCTGGGATATCTGATAGATGCTACTGGGATTCACCCCACCAATGCTAAGGTAAAAGCGATACAGGATGCCCCAGCACCTCGGTCAAAGAGGGAATTGCAATCATTTTTGGGGCTTTTAAATTTTTACCATGTGTTTTTACCCCATAAAGCCTCCGTGGCCGAGCCACTACACAGGTTATTGAATAAGAGGACCCCTTGGGTGTGGGGTCGGAAACAAAGCGAGGCATTCAGTGCTGTTAAGAATTTGTTATCATCAGATAGTGTACTCACTCATTTTGATGAAAAGAAACCAATAGTGCTAGCATGTGACGCATCCCCATATGGGGTGGGTGCGGTGTTGAGTCATCGCATGCCAGATGGAAGAGAGGCTCCAATAGCGTATTTTTCAAGGACCTTATCAGCAACGGAAAGAAATTATGCTCAGATTGATAAAGAAGCCCTGGCCCTGGTAGCAGGGGTTAAGAAATTCCATGATTACGTTTATGGTCGTCCATTTGAGATTGCCACAGATCATAAACCGTTATTAGGCATTTTTGCCCCAGGACGCCAGACCCCACAAGTGTTGTCTCCCCGAATGTTGCGGTGGTCGGTATTTTTGGCAGCATATGAATATATTCTATGCTATCGGCCAGGGAAGGAGATGGGACATGCTGATGCCCTGAGTCGATTACCACTGAACAGTTCGGATGAGGACCCTGCCCCTGCATATGGCGTTATGTTAATAGAGGATTTACCCAATCCACCACTGCATGCATCAGATGTGGCAAGGGAGACAGCAAGGGACCCTATATTGTCTCGAGTTCTGAATTGGGTATGGAAGGGGTGGCCGTCATGGAAGTTGGAGAGTGTATTTAAGCCCTTTAGTTCACGTCAACATGAATTGTCAGTGCACAAAGGGTGCTTGTTGTGGGGAAATAGAGTTATCATCCCACCAAAATTGCAGGGGAGGGTTTTGGAGGCATTACATATCGGACATCCGGGAATTGTACGGATGAAGGCGTTGGCCCGTAGCTACGTGTGGTGGCCAGGGATGGATAAAGCAATTGAGGAGCGGGTCCAAGTGTGCCATCCATGTCAGGAGTCTCGCTCAGCCATGCCACAAGCGCCCATCCAGAAGTGGGAAACAACTAGAACACCATGGTCGAGACTGCATATTGATTTTGCTGGCCCGTTTCAAGGTCAAGTGTTCCTGGTGGTAGTAGACTCATTCTCTAAATGGTTAGAAGTAGTCACTGTTTCATCCATGACATCTGCAGTAGTGGTTCGGGAACTGCGGCGGCTATTTGCTACGCACGGGTTGCCGGACACTATAGTGTCGGATAATGGCACGCCGTTTACATCCGTTGAGTTCCAACGCTTTATGGCGGCGAACGTGATCCGCCATATTACAGCAGCGCCTTTCCACCCGTCGACTAATGGACAGGCGGAGAGGATGGTGAGGACGACCAAGGAGTCCTTGCGGAGAATAGTGCAGGGAGATTGGCGATCACGACTAGCTAATTTCCTATTGCAGCAGCATATCACTCCACATACGGGTACGGGTAGGAGTCCCGCTGAGCTGTTAATGAATAGGAGGTTGACATCTTTACTAGACAGATTACATCCAGATCTGACATCAGACCGGCCTCCACAGCGTGAAGCCCCAGAGATGCCGAGGTCCTTTCAAGTGGGGGATTGGGTTTACGCCCGGAACTATGGTAGAGGACCAGAGTGGGTTCCAGCATCCATAGTAGAAATAAGGGGACCAGTATCATATGGGGTGTCTATTGAAGGAGGGAAGGTACTCCGCCGACATGTGGATCAACTACGGCGGAGGTGGGCAGACCCGGGTGGAGCTCCTGAGGCGGGCACGGTAGATACGGATGAATCAAGGGTGCCTAGCGAACGAGGAGAGGGTACCCCACGAATGGAGATGGAAACAGCCGAACCAGAAAGGTTAGAGCAGGAGATTATCCCAGAGGGAGAATCGAGTATAGTTGAAGAGACAGTGAGGGATCCCATGGAAGGGAATAACCAGGAACAAGTTGGAACTGAGGCAGCCACCGAATTACGACGCTCACAGCGGGTGAGGAGCCGACCCAAATATTTACAGGATTTTATTTGTGAGTAAAGTTTTAGTTAGGGGGAAGGGGTGTTATGTAGTGAAGATACAGACAGCACTCCGGGGAGGTGTGAGTTAATTGTGGCAGACCAGCTGCAGATGATTAACGACTACCTCCTGGGAGCGTCTGTATAAATACGCATGTATGTTTTCTTTGTGCTTTGCTCGGTGTTATCTGTTCGTGTTGTTGTGCAATAAAGCTGTCTGAATGAATCTCCAGAGCCGTGAGCCTACACTATTCTACAGTTAGTAAAACACAGAATCAGGTAAAGAAGTTTGCAACAAAGCTTGGAAAAAAGTTTCAGCTTAAAAATCTAGGTGATGTAAAGATGTATCTAGGAGTTCAGATTGATAAAACTGAAGATGGCAGTTTTTTACTTTGCCAGAAAGGCAAGATTGAGCAGTTGTTACAGAAGTTCAGAATGACTGACTGTAATGGTGCTAGAACACCAATGGAGACAAATTTTGAGAAGGATAGTCAAACCAGAAATGAAGAAAAATTTGAGAGGCCAGAATTATTTCAGTCAGCCATTGGTAGTTTATTGTATCTGTCTCAGTGGAGCAGACCAGATATTGCTTTTGCTGTGAATTTGCTAAGTAGAGAGGCCTCAAATCCTAGTAAGATTGCCTGGAATGGTATCAAGAGAATGCTAAGATATTTGAAAGACACTAAAGATTTCTGTTTCAAGTTGTCAGCAGAAAATGAATCGCAGTTACAGTGTTGGTCAGACAGCGATTGGGCAAATGCTGAGGACAGGAAATCAGTGTCAGGAATGGTAATAAAATTTGGAAAGTCTCTAGTTGGGTGGAAATCCCGAAAGCAAAGTCTAGTTACACTTTCCTCCACAGAATCTGAGTACAGTGCTCTATCAGATCTCTGTAGGGAACTAGAGTACTACAGATGTTTGGTACAAGAAATCAATGGAAATTGCTGCCTACCCATTATGGTATGGGAGGACAATCAGCCGTGTTTGAAATTGGCAGAATCTGGTCAGTTTAAATCCAGAACCAAACATCTGGACATCCGTTACCACAATGTATGCCAAAGTATACAGAATGGCTTGATAAAATTGAAGTATTGTCCAAGCCAAGAAAACCTAGCTGATGGATTCACCAAACCATTGAGCTTCCAGAAGCATGAAGAATTCTGTAAAGGTTTGGGTGTGGGGTGAGTAGAGTACTTACAATGTTTCCCAACATTCACTGCGAGAGGGGGTGTTGGAGTATTTGGTGCTTACAGGGTTAAAACCAAATCTCCTGTCAGGCGCAGTGGAATGTTGGAGAAGAAAAAGAACCTTCCAGGTGTTTTTCAGTTTGTTCTATAAATTAATGTAATCAGCTGTGTTTACGCTGCGGCGTCTGCGTCTGTGTCTGCTGCTGCTGCGTGTGTGCTGTAAGACGCCGTCATGCCATATTGTAGCCAAGATGTAAATATGTAAGTTGTAAATAAATCCTAGATAGTTTTTCTTTTGTCTCAGACTGCTAGAGTGATTTATTCAGAGAGCACTGGCAGAAGACAGCCGCTGCGCTGAAACCTGAGAAGAAAAGTTACTCTGCTAATTCCCTGTGTCCGGAGTTGGGCGTGAACGGAGCAGAGCGACGCAGGGAGTGTGCTGGACGTGTCAAATTTCTCCCCTAGCTGTATGCTGGAGAGAATTATTTTTGGCTACCAGCCGCTTAAAGCTAACAATGAATGATGTGGTCCCCTGAGATTCAGGTGGAAAGCAAGGATGTTTGGAAGGGGCAAGCAGAATGAGCTGGAGCTCATTCTGGTTGCCACCATCCTTGCTAAGGTGTGCATCCTGTGGTACCTTACCTACAGCTGCATCTGACACTTCAGGGGTCAGATGCAGGGCTTCTAGAGGTCTCATTACTAGCCTGTGGAAGTTTTGTCCTTCAGTTGTGAGACTCCATTCTCTCTGTTACACCAGTTAGACTACGACCCCTTGCCTCTGGCTTTTTGGTATCCCAGTGTTACAAAGAAACATCACAAATAACAAATTTGCAATTTTCTCCCGATAAACCAATGACTCATTCACAAATGCATTTTTGATCCTATAGAGACACCTACATTGCAGGAAAGCTTCCGCTGACTCTTCTCTACAAGCTCTGCAAGACTAGTGAAGTTTGGGTTTTGGATGCCCAAGCCATACCCCCATAAATACCCCCCCCCGGAATGTGACCCCTGGCATCTAGAGACATTGCATATATTATTCCCTTAACACTCCCTCAAAGTTTGGTGAAGGGTGGGATTCAAACATCCAAAGTTGTACAGTACACCTACAAAGTAGGTCTCTCAGGAAAGTGCCCTTAGAAGTTGGCTTGGAGAAACCCAATATTCACCAAAAATGGAGTGGTTGTAGAGTAGTGTCAGCGGAAGCTTCTCTCTGAGTTTGGTGTTTCTAAGTGTCTACGGGAAAACTTCTCATAGGGGCCTCTTTGTGGGTATATAACTCAGACATCCGAAATCAATTCTTCACCAAACACGGAAGGATTGTAGAGGAGTGTCCAGGGGAAGTTCTCTGCACTTTTGGTGCTTCTAGGTGCCAGGTGGGGAGCATTTGAGTAGCCCAACAAATCAAGGAATCAACAATTGCTAAAAGTTCATGGATTTGTCTTCATCAGTGGATATTGATTCATACAGTTGTTAATTTTTGAACTAATTTTGTAATTCCTTTTTAAGCTTATGCACATCTAATGACCAGACTTCAAAGCTGCTTCACAGAGGAAAAATCAGAGTTTCTCCTCAGGTTTAGCTCCCTGCTTAGACATTCTTAGAAACACAATAGTTATTGGAGGCTTCAGCTAACACCCAGCAGGTTATCTTCTGCTGGTCTGCAGTCAGCCCCTATTATTGGTGTTTGGGACACTAGCTCACCCCACCCCCAATGTACTAGCAGAGAGATACTTATTATTCATTTATTTAAAATATTTTTATGCCACCTGTTGTAGAGTGGGTTTAGTGATTTCAGCAGTGATTCAGCTCTTTGACATAGCAGGCTG
>JAHTLZ010000016.1:17862654-17891439 GCA_023846285.1 Phrynocephalus versicolor | reverse complement strand
AATAATAATAATAATAATAATAATAATAATAATAATAATAATAATAAACTTTATTTTTATGCCGCCTTTCTCCCCAAAGGGACCCAAAAAGTCAACATAAACAATATTAAAATATCAAAGTCAATATTTAAAAACAATAATAAATACACTACAAAAACAATACTAAAAACAGCAGTAGCAGCAAAATTTAAAAGACCCCCAGCTGATAAAACTAAGTATTAAGATGTTAAAAATAATTTATAAAAGGCTGGGGGCTCAGTAAGCTTACCTAAATAAAATGTCTTAAGGCCTCACTTAAATGTTTCCAGGGATGAGGCAGTTCTTAGCTCAAAGGGGAGGGAATTCCATAATACCAGTACCACTACTGAGAAGGTCCTGTTTCTTGCTTCCGCCCCACGCACCTCCCTGGGCGGTGGCACTTGTAGAAGGGCTTTCTCTGATGACCTAAGGGGTGGACCAGATTATATGGAAGTAGGCGGTTCCTCAGATATCCTGGTCCCAAGCTGTATAGGGCTTTAAAGGTCATAACCAGCACCTTGAATTGAGTCCGGAAATGAATGGCCAGCCAATGCAGATGCTGGAGAAGCACCCCAACAAAGTCAAACCGCCTAGCTCCAGTAACTACAAGGGCCGCCGCATTCTATACCAGTTGTAGTTTCTGAACTCATCTTCAGGGGCAGCCCCACGTATAGCATGTTGCAATAGTCTAACCTTGATGGCACCGTGGCATGGATCACTGTGGCCAGATCTGCATGATCCAGGTATGGATGCAGCTAGCACATCAGCCGAAGCTGGTCACCCCCCCCACCGCGCGCGCGCAGCCACAGCCACTACCTGAAAGTCCAGGAGCAGCTCTGAATCCCCCAAACTGCGGACCTGCTCCTTCAGAGGGAATATAACCTCATTCAGAACAGGACGATATTCCAGCACCTGCATCGAAGCAGAGGCATAGCTAGGGCTTCCAGAGCCCCGGGGCAACAGTCAGTTTTTGCGCCCCCCCCATTGCAAAATATAATCTGGATGGCAGGTGGGGGGCAGCGTCAGGGGGTGGTGGTAGGCAATTTGGCACCACCCCTTGCCCTCCCCAAGTTACGCCCCTGCATCGAAGCTCTCCAAACCAGGAGAATCAACTTCTAAAGTTGATTAATATTTGTGACGAATGTCATTTTTACTTTCCCATTACAAAACTTATTGAAGAAACAGTAATTTTGAACTTCAGCCTAAGACCTTCTCTGCTGAGTCAAGAGCAATGAAAACCAAAATATCAGAGGCCACAGAGAAGAGATTCAGATATTTTTTCCTGCTATTTTTTTTCTAAAAGAGAATTGGAAAGTTGTTTGAAAAGATCTCAGCTATTCCCTAGGCACACCACCCACCTACCCCAAAGATCTGGGAATTTAGCCAAGAGTTCATTTGAACTTTGAGAGGAATTTCTGCCTGACCCCAAGAAAACCTTTAAAAAGCAAATTGAGCTTAATTTTAAATTATTCATGCAGTGGGACACAATTAACTATATTGGTGAATTAGCCTTGCATGTTTAGTAACAACATTCAGTTTGAGATCACATGTTTTTTTTTCCTTCACTTCTTGTAGGGTACATTTAAGGGTCTCAATTCTATTTTCCCCATACATATATGAGGAAAATATTTCACTTATATATATATAAATGAAATATAAAATACAGAGAGCAGCCGTGGTTCCACATGAAACTTAGGAGTTTAAAACCAAGCAATTAAATGTCCAGGAACTGCTTGTAATGATACCAAATATCAAGAACATCATGTCAGTTGTTCAGTGCATATTATGATGCTCTTTCATTCAAAAACTTTCTTAATCAAATGGCTTGTTATTTTGTGACAGTTTTAAGCATGTGCTGGGGGGGGGAGAGACATTTACAATCCTCATACTGACTTTAATTCAAATAGTTTTAAAATCTAGATTTATAGATGATTCATTTGTATAGTATAATGTGATTAGGAAATCAGAGGTGAAGAGTAGGTAGTTGATTAGAAGCTAAGCTTATAAGAACTTCCTCCTACACTCTTTTCTTCATCCAGAATGCAATCTGCAGCATAAAGTGAGAAACACCAGGATTCTCCATGTATAATTTTTATTGTCATATATAGACTGATAGTTGAGGGCTACAAGCTGAAACAATATTTTATGAACGTATCATGTTGAAGTTTCTGCAGGTTTCAAAATATTTAAATATGTAAATTTCAAAGAAGAGATTTCAGATTTTTTTGATAGCCTAATGATTTTAAGCATCTCATTTCTAGTCAAACACTGACAAAAGATGTGCAGATTGCAGTGTGAGATGGTTTCTATGGTTACCGTTGTTTCCTAGCAGTTTAGTGACATCTTTTGTGAGCATTGGCTGCTTCACTTATTTGTCACTAATGTATGTGTAGAACTATAGTTAACAGCCTTGGGCGGACAATTTTTCCCCCTCTAGAATGGCGGCATTGTTTTTTAGCAGCATTTTTCAATAAGGTGACAATGCACCAGAATACTAATGGTATGTATGGTATTTTAAGATGTCAAGTTTTCAATAAAGTGGTGATGAAAATTTTGCATTTCAGTTAATAGTTAAATATTCATGAATTTTCACAGCACGATCAAGCAGGCGAAAAATAAACTGTATAATGTGTAACATCAAACATCATAAATTCAGGCTCTTTTCATAAAACCTATTCACAACTGTTTAATATAAAACCCTTTGCGGTTTTAAACCAGCTTGTGATAAATTAAAGGTATATAAAGTCACTTTCAATCAATCAAAAATAATTCAGCCCAGCATGTTTATGACTTAAAAGGAAAATATACCTTGGAAATAAATTGCACTTTTTGTCATTTTAATTTATAATGACCATTGGGAGAAGGGAATAATACTTTGGCCTCTCTGTGTGTATGTGTGAGTGTACATGCATTTGAGCACACCCTCACACAAAGCAAATATTCTTATTCAGTCAACATAGCATTTGGTTGCATTTGCATAGATGAAGATTTAGTTAAACATATGGAAATAGTCCAGTTAACCTGGGAAATATTAAGCATAGGGAACATCCAAACCACTAGCAGTGCAATCTTACCACACTATGATTGAAATTGGAGCTGTCTGGGGACTAAAGGGCATTTGAAGAAGAATGCAGATTTCAGGTGAACAGATTCCTATTAGACATGTCTGCCTCTATAATGTTCTCAGTAGGAGATGTATCAATTTAAATGGGCCTAGCATCAGGAGACACCATCTCATTTTTGCTGAAACGGCCATGTTAGTGGTATGCTGTTCTTGTACACAGATATGAATGGGCAGAACAATCCTCCCAGGTCTGGGAAGCAGGAGTCCAGGGCCAAGATATCAAGACCATCATCCAAAGCCTTACTGGATTCAAAGAAAGATCATAGAATCATAGAATCACAGAGTTGGGCCATCTAGTCCAACCCCCTGCCATGCAGGAACCCCCATCACAGGACTCCCGAGTCCCGACAGATGGCCTCTGCTTAAAAACCTCCAAAGAAGGAAACTCCACCCCCCTCCATGGCAGCATATTCCATTGCTAAACCGCTCTAACTGTCATGAAATTCTTCCAAATGTTTAAATTGAATCTCTTTTCCTGTAGTTTGAAACCATTTCCTCATGTCCTAATCTCTGAACCATGGGAAACAAACCAGTCCCTTCTTCAATGTGACATCCCTTCAAATATTTAAACATAGCTAATTAGCTATCATATCCCCTCTCAGTCTTCTTTTTGTAAGGCTAAACATTCCCAGCTCCCAAAGCCACTCCTCGTAAGACATTTCTTCCAGACCCTCAATCATCCTGGTCGTCCTCCTCTGGACGTGTTCAAGATTGTCAACATCCTTTTTAAATTGAGGTGCACACAACTGGAGTGGACACAGTACTCCAGGTGGGGTCTGACCAGAGCAGAATAGAGTGGTACTATCACTTCGCTTGATTTTGGAAGCTAAGCAGGGTCGGCCGTGGTTAGTACTTGGATGGGCAACCACCAGGGAATACTAGGTGCTGTAGGTGCCTGGAGTAGGAACTGGCAAGCCACTCCAGTACTCCTGCCAAGAAAACACCATGGACATGGAGTCACATAGAGTCGGTCACGACTGTAATGACACAACACACACACACATCACTTCCTTTGATCTAGACATGATGCTTCTGTTGATGCAACCAAGAAATGCATTGGCTTTTTTGGCTGCCGCATCACACTGCTGACTCATGTTCAATTTGTGGTCCACCAAGACTCCCATCCTATATCTGTGCAGTTCATTCTTTTTACCTAGATGCACCACCCTACATTTCCCTCTGTTGAACCCCATTCCATTAGCTTTGGCCCATGACTCTAATCTGGTGAAGGCAACCCCTCCAGGGCTTTCTTGTTTGCAGGAGCGCACCGGAGAAATGGAAGGAATTTTGGTAGATCAAAACGTCTCCTCCTCAAACTGTCCTCAGTATGTGCACATCCTTTCTGCCTGGAGCATCACTGGAGCACTGATGGCAGAGTAGCAAGGGCAGCAGCAAGGTCTTTGAGCATACAGTGTGAGGATTCAGGAGAGGGGAATCTGTTTCTTCACCTGCCCTGAACATCTTATTCACTATATGTGCAAAGGGAAATCTGCTCCAGCCAGTAGTCCCTAGGAAGGATCCCAGGTGACACAGGATTTGGAATAAGTTCTATCTAGTTGAACTATTGTCATCTCTTTCTGGAAATGGTTCTCTGTGGTTTGGGGCAGGATTCTTCCCTAGGTCACCTGGAGATCTCCAGGATGCCCTTGAAATGTTCCACACAAGTAATAATCTGGTCCAACACTCTTTGCATCCAAAATCAGACAAGAACCAGAGTGTTCATGAAGGTAGATAAGAGAAGATTACAGCCTTTACCCCAGCTATTCAAGGCCTACAGTGCAAAGGAGAAGTTTATAAGGTGCAAGCCTTTGCGGACGATTTGCTGGTTATTACGGAGGAGCCTCAGACTTCCACTCCAGAACTACTAAAGACTTTGGAGGCCTACTCCAAAGTTTCAGGACTAAAGGTAAACAGAGAAAAAACACTGTTGCTTACCAAAAATATGACTTCACCTATGATCGAAAAATTGGTAAATCAATCAGGTTTCCAACATGCTAGTAAGGTAAAATATTTGGGGATTACCGTATGCAATCGTTGTAACACCCTACTTAAAGATAATTATGTTAATGGTATAAAAGCAATCAAAGCTGATTTGGAAACCTGGTCAAGACTTCAGTTATCTTTAATGGGCAGAATTGCTGCAGTTAAAATGAATGTCTTACCAAAATTGCTCTTTTTATTTCAATCCTTACCTATATTACCTAATTTTAAGATCATTTCAGACCTAGAAAAAAGCATATGTGTATTTATATGGCAAAAGAAAAAAGCAAGGATTAGAAATGTTTATTTACAGGATAGAACTAAAAATGGTGGTTTTGCCTTGCCCAATTTGGTGTTATATTACAAGGCCGCTACCATGACTTGGATTAAAGACTGGATTTTGATGACAAATAATAGAATACTGCAGCTCGAGAGCCACGGCTTAGATAAAGGTTGGCACCATTATATATGGTATAAGGGCAACATACCTACTCTCTTTAAAAAGCATTGGATAAGGAATGCTTTAGTTAAAATATGGCTATCAATAAAAAAACAATTTTACCCCAAAGTACCATTGGCTATCCCCGTTGGGAGCGATTATTAGCCCTCACATAAGTGCAACTCCAAAATTTTTAACTTATAGACACCTTCTGAACACTGACCTCTCTTTGAAATCATTAGAAAAATTAGTATCAGAAGGTTATAAGTTAGACTGGTGGAAGTATCAACAAATATACTCACACTTTAAAGACCTTACCAAAGAGGGGGGATTTATGACTAATGACACTCCACTGGACAAAATACTATCCTCTGGTGACTCAAAGCTTCTTAGTAAATTTTATAGTATGTTGTTAAATGAAAAAATGATTGATATATTGGTTAAAGATACTATGATAAGATGGGCAGAAAATTTTGGTTACTCTATATCTTTAAACAAATGGGACTCACTGTGGAATACAGTTAAAATCTTCAAATCGATAGCCTTCAAGGAAAATTGTTATAAGATGTTCTATAGATGGCATTTCTCTCCACACCATTTATCTAAGATGTATAACTGCTCACCTAAATGTTGGAAATGTAAACATGACTGTGGTACCTTTTACCATATGTGGTGGACATGTAAAGAGGCAAAGGGATACTGGATAATGGTAATTATTTTTAGAAAGATATCTGAAAATTAAAAATTTTTAGAAAGATATCTGAAAATTAAATTAGAACTTAGACCAGAATTTTTTTTACTAAATATTGTAGATATTAATATTGCCTATGACCAGAGATATGTACTCCACCATGTAATTGTTGCTGCAAGGATATTGTACGCGAAATCTTGGAAACAACCAGATGTGCCAACAGAGAGAAATTTCCATGAAAAGATAAGAGAATGTATTGAAATCGACAGACTTTCCGGCTTTCTAAAGGGAGACTACGATGAGATTTCTCGGAAAAGATGGCAAGAAGTAACAAACCTATTAGCATTGTGATATCATTTGGTGATTCGTTAATATGTTAAAACGTTATTTTTTGCTTGATATACTCAATGTAACTTTTAAAATGTACTCCTTTCCCCCCATACCCCTTCCCCTTACTCCCCTTCCCTAAAAAAAACAATAAAATTACTTAAGTAAAAAGAGAGAGAGAAGATTACAGCCTTACTGAAAATGTATTTGCAGGGTCATTGTTCATGATCAGCGATTACTGTTATTTCAGAACTTAGTAGAATTCATAGAACATGCAGGTTTCTTAAAATGATTCTGCTATCCCATTTTTTTTCATTGAGATCTGGCAATTAGACATGGACACGACTCGGCAAAATCCTTGTTTCCGTTTCCGTTCCTCGTTTCAGTTATGTAACTGAACGAAGAACGACAGTTACTCCGCCAGAACTCGAACTCGAACCGACTAAAGAAAAATTGGGTCTGATTTGTCGTGGTCATTCCTGGCATTGCAGCAATCGCGCGATGCCAAGCGGCACAGAAAAAAAGTTTTAAAAAGTAAAAAAAAACCCGATTCCCGGCCAAAAAAGCAGGCGAAAATATGCCTGCCTGAGTGAGGGCACCTACCAGAGGGGTGGTTTCTGGGGGGGGGGTCCCTGGCCTCCCCCCCTCTTCTCCTGGGCTGCGCATCCTCGTCGTCTCGCCAACTCGCCATGCCATGCGGTGCGGGCGGGGGATCCAAAATGGGGCGACCGCAAGAAGCAATATTTATTTTGAAATCGTGGTGGTCCAAAAACACAACAAAGCACCACAGAAACATGCGAAAATAGCTATTTTAAAACTGCCTGAATTTTTTACAGTAGCAGCAGTGGGTTTTTCTTGCAACAAAACGTCTCCATTGATTTTATTTTATTTTATTTTATTTTTATTTTTTTACACCTGCACAGTGCGCAATGGTGGGCTGGCCATGGGAGTGGACCATGCAAATTTTTGGAGCCATTCCACCAATTGCATGGCCACTTGACCAGGTTTTGACTGAGACTTCAGGGATGTGCCATTCGGGCATAAAAAGCCCACTAACCGTAGCCCAAACCCGAACCCAAACCCTAACCCTAACCCATATGGCACTACACTGTCCTTCTTAGTGGGTCAGAGAGGCACCCAGAGGTGCACCCCATGAACTCACCCTAACCTTACCTGTAACCCTAAGCCTAGCCCTTGCGCTAACCCTAACCCTAAGCCAAATCTGTACTCACATTGCACTATACACACGCAAGTACAGTTCCCTTCTTAGTGGACCACAGAGCGCCCAGATGCAATATCAGCAGTGGGCCTGCGGTCTACAGAGAGGCACCCAAAAGAGAGGTGCCTCTGCCACTCAACTTGGTATGCATATCCAATTGGCTATGCATGCCATTTTGTAGCGGGCCAGAGGAGGCACCCACACACACAGGTGCCTCCAGGAGCCCGCTTTCCCTTCATAGCGGGCCAGAGGAGGCACCCACCCCAGAGAGGTGCCTCCAGGAGCCCGCTCCCCCCCCAAACCAGTACTAACGACAGACAAAAAAACGACAAACGAAACGACAAATTTTTGAAAAAATTCACGAAAAACGGAAACGAGCCAAAACGGGCCGGCTCCGACACACGACAACTCGAAAACATCATTTTCCCTGGTCGTGCCCATTTCAACTGACAATCTTAGGTGCCCTTGATTCTGAAGATTTTAAAAAATGTAGCTTTGGGATATATTCTTGTATATATTAGAGTCAAATGCTGCAGCAGAGCTTGCTAATATTGAATGACAAGGTTCTCCTCTGCTGTACTCTTTAAAAAACAAAGTTAAATTCCAAAGCACACACATATAGCCTCAAGGTTGTGAGCAAAGCAGAGGAAACTACAGCTTTCTGCTTTTTCTCCTTTAATAATCATGAGGCCATTGCTAACAATTAGAGAGTGACAGCATTGCATTCTGATTGTTGATTTCTGTACATAGTTACATCTCTACACAAGTAGACAGGCTGCAGTGGCTGTGATGCACTTTCTCCACTGAAATGCCACTGTCACTGTGGTGGAGAAGGCAGGTTACCCCATGGGTTCTAGAAAAGCGGACAGAGTAATAATGGAATATTTTACATCATAGCTTAGTGTAGCATCATTTTGGCCATTCTTCTGAATTAGCACCCATTTTGGTGATTGGCACAAAAAACATGACCGGCCAATAAGGCTCACAACTCGGGGCTATTTCACCTGGGACAAACATGCATTCTGTGCACGCCCCAGTAGGGATGTGTTCCAAATACTACAGAGTACAAAAGGTATTTGTACTAAAATGTCTGTGAAGATTCTCAGTTATCCAGGTGAGTTTATCTGGAAGTTGAGTCATGGCAACTGGACTTCTTTTCTGGAGAGATTGAAATGTTTCACTGCTCATCCAAACAGCTTCCTCAATCACTGTTTGGATGAGCAGCAAAACATTTCAGTGTCTCAAGAAAAGAAGTTCAGTTGTACTTGCCATGACTCAACTTCCAGATATTTGTCCTAAAGTAATAATACGAATACCATTTTCTCATGATACCTGCTTAGGTGCATATTGTAGCTTGTTTAAAAACAGTGTTGTAGTTTTTTTCCTGGCTTTGCATTTCTCCCAGAGTCCTCTTGCACCTGTTTCTCCAATCTGCTGGACTGCATTTCTGCTTCTCTTGGTTGCTGCTGACTTGGCAATCCTTCAGTCATGTTACTCACCAAATCTTTGTTTTCCAGAAACTCGCATGGCACCATCTAAAAGGAAATCCCGTAAACATTTGCCCTAAACCAAGTCCACATTTACTTTCAGGCCACTGTGCCACAGGTGGAGGGCAGAATTAAGTTAAAAGCACACACACATACAGACACACACAACAGAACAAAAAAAGGTCCAAAACCTTCAGCCACTGACTAGTAGTGCCATGCTGCATCCTATGTGGAAGTGCAGATACCAAGCATAAGCAGAAAAGAAGAGGTCTAAGGGAGGGACCAGGTTGTAACTTGTTACCCATTCTGTTCTCCCACCTTCTTACCTGGTGTGCCAGGTTTTCATGAAAACCATCATGCAACATTTCCATCCAGAACCAGGTAAAGAACTACTTCACCACTGACAAATGTGAAGGCAAGGGCAGCTGATAATGCTGCAAATTTTATACATCTGCTTTCAGCCTAGGCAAAGGAATTCTTGGCATGCAGTGCCATGTCAAAAATCACCAAGTGTGAGCATGTTGAAACAATATCATGAGGGCCCTTAGGAATATCATCACGATAGCACTTTCCAACAGACCATCAGTATCTTTCCTGACATCTAATTTCTCCAGCTTCTCTTTAGAAGCAACAGGGGTCTAAGGAAGTTCTGCCTCTTGAGGAGATACAAGACGGACACAGCAGGGTCAACAGCATTCAGACAATGAATTCACCAGGCCTAGAGCAGCATGCCTGACATTCACACAGGGTGTTTGGTGTGTTGGAAAAGAAAAAGGGCAAGAAAACAGCAGGGAAGTAGTCAGTCAGTGAAGTCAGTGACCGGCTTCTGTGATGTCCGTGACTACTATTACTGTTATTTACTAACACATTGGAATAAAATAAAAACAATGCAAACGTTAACCCTCAAATCTCAAAGCTCTCTGTCTCATGTCCTCTTTTTCTCATAGCAACAGCAGTAGTAATATTAAAATCATGCATACAAAATCAACTCACTGTCAGCTAGAAAAGCTCTCTCAAACTTCCTGTGTTTTAATGAAACAGTGGAAAGAATATAAAAATTGGATAGTGGCGAATGATTCAAGGCTGGCTAGCTGAGAGTTTATTCTACTATGTAGTGTCATGCTAGAAGAGTTGTGCTCACTATTTTTTTTAAATTACATTCCAACCCATCCCTAATGGGGACCAGTTGTCCCTGATTGGTCTGGGGTTGGAGCCTTCTGTTTAGTTGGAACTATCCAAATAAACACGTCTTTCTGTCTAATCAGCTAGATGAATCATTGTGTGAGTGTGTTCTTTCTACACATCATTGTAGGCATTTTTATTTTTATTTTTAAAAAAACTTTACTATTGTACTCAGTCACTTTAGCACTTTGAAGTATGGGGCTGAAGACGATGACCTAAGCTAATGTCCCTCAACATCAGTCAATGAAAACGATGTAGCCCAACAGTATAATGGGCAGGGTTTTTAAAATATATTTCAGATATAAAGAGAGCTAAAGAGTCACTTAGGGTTCTTCAGTGATGCAATATTGCAGCACTATGCCACTTAGCAAAACTTAATAAGAAAAGGGAAAGTGTAGGACTGAAATTTAGCATGCTGTATCCCTCCCCTTTGTGTGCATAAAAACCCAATATTAATTGCTACCAACAAGCAAATGGGATCAGGCTGTTTCCCAACTGGCTGACAACTATTGCAACAGAGAAGGAAGGCAGCAGGGAGTGAGAAAGTGAGGGGAACATTAAGAGTCCAAATGGACCAAAATGAACCAATCTATTGCCAACATATGGTTGACTAATTCACAGCCACAGCAACTGCAGGAGCTCTTTCCATATGCACAAAAGGTGCAATCTAATCAAACCCACCATTCAAAACCATTCTAAAGTGACCCAGATGAGAGTGCTCCCTTTCACTAATGTAGTCATATCCAAGAGTAAAACTGCATGTTGCATGTAGCCAATGGAGAACAGGTGAACTTCCCTGCTTACACATATTGGTCCGTGACCACACAGTGAGAAAAATATCATTTGATTTGCTGTGATTCAGTTGATCAAATCAGGTTTCCATGGCTGAAATTGCTATGGCCACCCACACAACAATTTGTAAGAGAGGCAGAGATCTCAGTTTGCATGGCCCTCCAATGGCAGATCCTGCCTTTAGTAGCTAACAAGGTGCTCATTGGCAATTTCCACCTCTCCCAATTTGAAGACAAGGGATGTTGGAACTTGATAAAGATTCCTGATTCCCTCAGGAGTCCTACATAGTTTTAGATTCTGTTCTCTCTCAGAACAGAACCCTATGATTCCGCATAGCTGACATGATCCCAGTAAAGGATTGATCCTAGAATGAAAACAGGCAGTGACTAACATTCCCAAATACATCTGCGTATCTCATTATAAATCTTTGATTTGTTGCAGTCATTTTGGGGAATTCCAAAACCTATCTATTAGTACAAGTTTAATTTATTTACACCATTTCTAGGTTCCATACTTTAAAATAACAAATAAAAAAATCTCAGATACTCTTATAGTTTATTTTATATGTTTATTTATTTGATTTATATACAACCTATCTAGTTGAAAGTTGTGAGGAAATATTGTAGGCACATATGTTTAAATCCAAAAGTCATACCGTTATGCAAAAACTGTAGGCTTACTTAAAATGCATCCTTAAATGGCAGATAAAACATCCCTAGAACACTTCAAAGTTCTTAAGAAGGAAATTATAAAAAGAAAAAAAGCCCTATAATTTTCAGTGACATGTGAAAAAGTATTTAAACTTCAAGAGTAAAAATACACCAAGTGAAAAAAAGCATTATTTAGTGTTTAAAATGTTGTTAACACAGAGAGAAGATTATTTCTAACCCAGCTTTATATAAAATATTTTGCCGGCTTTAAGTGCCACAGTTATCTTTCTGCTGCTCTAAAGATGTTTGCTTGGAAGCAGTTCCATTCTCTGTTGCGTTCCATAAGTGTGTGTGATCTCTCCCTATATTTATATCCCTTTTTTGGTATTTAAAACAAAAGTGTTGCAAGGCTTGGACTTCTGGGACACTCAAAGATGAGGGCTGGAGAATCTGGCAACTCCAGACTGCTGAATCCAGACCCTGGTATAATCTGAGACTGGGTGTTCCAAAAACTTAAGTTCTATACTAAAATTGAGCTGTGCTGGCCGGCATAATACATTATACCAGGCATGCCCAAACTTTGGCCCTCCAGATGTTTTGGACCACAACTCCCACAGTCCTTTGCCATTGGAAATACAAGCTTGGAATTCTGGGAGTTGTGGTCCAAAACATCAGGAGGGCCAAAGTTTGGGCATGCCTGCATTATACTGTCAGTACAGTACAATACAAATGTAAACTTCACTCATTGATACTACAGGATATATATTATTTAATACTGTCTTCTTAAAAATACTTAATTATTATTAATTATAAAGGTAAAGCCCTATAAAACAAATGACTCCTTTTTTTCTCTTTTCTGTTTAACATGGCATTATCTTTCTGTTTGTTCTTGAAAAAGCTGTCATGCGTGAAGCTAAATGAGCTGTTTCTGCCTTGCTATCCATAGCTTTGCACCAAAACAAACTTGTTTTGTAAGCTATCTCTCAAGCCATATTTTTTTAATTGTGCTTCTAATTGTGTCATGGAATCACACTGGAAGAAAGTGGAAAAAAGTAATGTCAAAGGGACTGGAACACATTTAAACCACATTGCTGGCTCAACTATGACAACAATAGCAAAAGACAATTTCCCACACAAAAGAGAAGATTCTACAGTGGGCTTCTCTGTTTTAATATTGTGAAATTGCCAGGTTTTAATTCAGCTATATCTGCACATAATCAGATGGAAATTGTGAGTAAAATTGCCCATGTAATCTCCCCTCAATCAAAATCACATGTGCTTACTTTAGAGTGAAAAGTTGAATTTTAGTTGAAGCCCATGTACAGTGTTTAATGTGGTTCACAGGTTAGTCATTAGAATTTTTTGTAGCTGACAGGATGCAGAGCTGGCCACTGTCGTCAATTGTCAATCAGTAAGCAAAGGGGCCTGTTAATTTTTCAGTATAATTTCCAAGATTGCAACTGCAGCTTCAGATCTATGCAAATCAGTGTCATCTTCTTTTTCCTATTTATTTTTACCAATTGATATTGTTCCATTGGGTGATGTGTACTGTATATGTTGCGTATTGAATGAAGATGGCTGATTCTAGGCTTATCTGTTTACAAATAAATTCCAGTATTGCAGATATAGAATATTTTATCCCACCTTTCTCATTGGAAAAGGACCCAAGGTGGCTTATAATAATGACAATTTACAGCCCAGAACATTTAAGACATAATTTAAGTTACAAACAGGGAATTAGAAAAGGTACCTTAGAACATGAAAAGATAACATTAAAGGTACAAACAGCACACAAAAAGAAAAAGAAGTCCATTAAGAGGGATGGAGACTAACATAGAAAACACTGGAGTTCTTATGAAATCAGTCAGTGCAGTCATGCATGGTAATCCATCTAAAAGTCACATCGTGTTTAATGAGGAAACATTCAGGGAAAGCTTGCCTGAAGAGGAAGGTCTTTGCCTGCTTCCGGAAAGACAGCAGAGATGGGACAATCCTGGCCTCCGCTGGAGGGAGTTCCAAATTCTGGGAGCAGCAACAGAGAAGGCCCTTTCATGGGTTCTCACGAGACTTACCGGTGAAGGTGGCGGGATGGAGAGAAAGGCCTCTCCCGATGACCTTAGCACCTGAGCTGGTTCATACTGCGACATTCAATCTTTGAGATAGCTTAGAACCAGGCCATTTTGTGCTATGTAGGTTAAGGTCAGCACCTTGAATTGTGCCCAATAGCTGATTGGCAGCCATTGGAGCTGCTTTAGTAGGGGTGTAATGTGATCTCTGTCCCCCCCACCCCAAGTCAGCAATCTGGCCGTTGAATTTTGGATCCACTGAAGTTTCCTGAATCTTTCCATTGGCAGCCCCACATAGAGTACATTACAGTAGTCCAGCTGAGATGTCACTAGGGGATGTATCACAGTGACCAGAGCAGGTTTCTCAAGAGCAGGTTTCTTAAATCTGAGTCAATAAGTGACTAGAAATAACAGCAGAAAAAGATTTCTAAAGTGGACTGCGCATCACAGCTGGAACACAACTAGAGGGTTGCTATCCCATCTATATAATATATAATTATATTATATAAAATACAATATTGTTCTTCTGGTGGCATTTGCCAGTTGGTATGTGCCAGGACTGCCTAGATAATTTTTTCAACAACAACAAATAGGGATGGGAGGAGGAAAAAAACACTGGCAATGCTTCAAATATATCCCCTACCTTCATATTACACTAACTTCCCGTAACAAGGCTTGTAAATGAGGCAGACCTTAACATGTTTTCTAGGGAGGTACACCAAGCGGCCTATGTGCACCTTAGGCTTAATGCACTGACAGTCTTCCTGTTCTCAATCATGAATATGCTATAGCACCTCAGGAGATGTTTGTTGTTTCCAGTCTGTCTTGCTTCTCATTGGGATGAGATTGTACAGTGGGACATACACGGATTCCTCTTGTTCTATATTTTATTTATTTATTTATTTATTTATTTTTACAACTTATATGCCACCCACTACCCAAAGGTCTCTGGGTAGGGTTAGGGTCATTGTTATACTCTTCTGTCCTGTGTGTTTCGCTGTCTGTTGGGCAACTAGAAAGCATCCTACAGGTAACTGCCCTAAGAATCTGCTCAACAGGTTTCTGAAAAATCTTTAGCCATTGTTCTGGGGTTCTTAACCTGAGCTCCACAGATCCTCGAAAGTTCATGGATGGACTTCAGGAAGGTTGGATGGGGGGGGGAATCATTTCTATGTATTTATGCCCCTTCTCTTTGCCTTCATCAGATTCTTAATGGGGTCTGAGACCCTACAAATAGTTCTGCTCTAATACTTTGTTATTTTGTTTTGTTTGTTTCGTTTCATTTTTAGGCCACCTTCTCTTGGTAAGGAGGCAATATTCCCTTTCACTGAATGTCACATTTAAAAGGATGCCCACAGCTTAGAATAGAAAAGGCAATAATGTATGTGCCAGGACTGCCTTTCTCCTTGAACAAGGAGAAAGGTGGTGTTTTCTATTTTTTTTTTTAAATGTGCAATCTAGTCAGCATTTTCGGTGCCTCATTAAATCAAGAAAAAATAAGAATAATTTAGCATAATGGCAAACTACAAAGATCACTATGTGTTTCTTTCTTACCCCATTTCTTTTCGGGTTAGACTGTTTTTCTTTCTTATATATATGCTATGGTTGCAAAAGATGGCATTTCAGTTCTGAGGTGCTAGTTGTTAAATACATCTGATTTGCAAAAACACAAGAGGGCTAATTAACTTGTGCTGAAGAAGCATAATTTATTATAACAAATTAAGGGTATTTCTTTAAAAAAAATTGTTCTTCCACAGAAATTTCAACTATCGCTTACACAAAATCAGGAGATACGAGCATGTCTTGTGTTTTTAGTAACAATCTAAACTGTAAATATATCAGTATGGTGAGGGCAACCCACACAGAAAAAGGCATATTTATGTAGCAATGTTGCTTCTTTCCAAATCATCTCTTTGTGTTACTTCTATTATGTTTTCAAAACGCCATTCAGCTCAATTACTAATTTACATTATGGCATTTGTCTTCCTTGTTCTTACATCATCCCAGGGGTGCTTAAACCAACAGTAATTTGCACAGCCATGAAATGGTGAATTAATTCAATTCATAAAAAAGAAAGAAAAAAACCCTCTCTGTTGTGTTTATGTGGGATATTGTTGTTCTATGATTCAAAATGCTAGGAGATAGACCGATATGGCTGCACATGTCTACAGGGAAAAGAGATGTCAACCTTTACATAGCAAAGGGTAGCCTGAATGCTGACAAGACCAATGGCAGCAGGCAAGATGGTCTACAGCAGTGGTTCTCACCCTGTGGGTCCTCAGATGTTCCTGGACTGCAACTCCCATAAATCCCTTCCAGCACAGCGAGTGATGGAGGCTTTCAACAAGTGTACTGAGCACAGAAACACCATATCCCATATTCATAAAATGGAAGTTTTATGGTGAATTGAATTTCCTGGCCTTTGAAAACAGATATATAGCTGGGATGTTACTGCAGTCCTTCTCTGCCAAAATATTTTGAAGAGCTGTCTAGTACTTAATGAAATTGTTAAGCAGAAGTGTGACTGCAACACGTACAACAGAGAAACACATTCACCCTTTAAACAAATATTACCATGTCCACTCCACAGAATGCAGGCTAGAAAACTATTTTCCAGGTTCGGAACCCTTACACTACAAATACGTCGCCTGCATATTTTCCAAAATATGTCCTGCCATCTTTTGAAATAAAAAAGGAGGGTGAGAGTTAGCAAATATCATCTTTAGAAAGTCAGTGTCATCCATATGAAAATGGTGGCCAAAGAAGAAAAATGGGTCATCTTTAGAAAGTCATCTTTAGAAAGTCAGTGCCACCCATATGAAGGCCAGTGTCATCCATATGAAAATGACGGCCATTGAGAAAAATGGTCGGGGCAGGGGGATTAATGCATTTGAAATGTGGTGCTGGAGATGAGCCTTACAGAAACCACATACAACCAGAGAGATATGTCTATGAAGATTCTCAGTAGAGGTGGGCGTGAAACAGAAAACCAATGTTTCGGTTTGTTCTGTTTTGCGCCCACCCTCGATTTGGTTCAGTTCGTACAAATTTTTAAAACAAAAATTCATACGAACCAAACTGAGCTGAACTGGTTTGGCTTAGCTGGATGGCGGTGGCGGCAGTGGCAGCAGCAGCAGCAGCGGCAATCCCGGTGCAGGGGGGCCTTGGCAGCATCTGCGCCGGATGGCAGGAGGCTGCACTAGGCAGCGGGAGGCCTCACCACTGCCTCCGGAGCCCCGGCCATGCCAGGCAGCAGTGAACCGCCCCGCCGCTGCCTTTGGAGCTCTGGACGTGGCCGCACCGGCCGGAAGTGGACCACCCCACTGCTGCCTCCAGAGGTCTAGCAGTGGTCATGCTGCACAGCAGGAGGCCTCACCACCGCCTCCGGAGCCCTGGCCATGCCAGGTGGCAGTGGACTGCCCCACCGCCACCTCCGGAGGCCCAGCAGTGGCCGCACCAGGCAGCAGTGGACTGCCCCGATGCCGCCTTCGAGGGCCTAGCACTTTTTAATTTTTTATTATTATTATTATTTTTGCAGCACCAACCATGCGGCCCCAGAGACTAGGTCGACACTTTTTTATTTATTTTTCTTATTTTTCCACACTGACCACATGGCCCCAGGGGCCAGGTCGGTGCTTTTAAAAAAAATATTTCTTAGTTTTCCGTGCTGGCCACACATCCCCAGGGGTCGGGTTGGCACTTTTTTATTATTATTATTTCTTATTTTTTCACGCCGACCCCACAGCTCCAGGGGGCAGGGCGGTGCTTTTATTATTATTAATATTATCTTAATTTTTTAAATTTATTTTTAGAAGTCCCTGATGCCAGGGGCTTTTTTCCCCTACAGCTGACAGGTGCTGGCTTGGGGCCAGCACCTCTAGAGGTGCTAGTTTCCCCATGCCTGGGGTGAGGGGTGTTGTTGTTGCTTAAGTTTTTTCCTCCTGGCCCACGACAATGGCAGCGACAATGTAGGAGACAGTGGGGTGAATGAAAAAATGAAATGAAATAAAATGGAAATTTCCATTTTGTTTCATTTTCCTTTGATGGGTTGGGTCGTTATTCGTTTCATTAGCTAACAAAATGAATAATGAATAATGAAATGAATTAAAAATTCATTTCGTGCCCATCTCTAATTCTCAGTAATCCAGATGATGTTAACCAGAAGTTGAGTCATGGCAACTGCATTTCTTTTCTTTTTAGATTGAAGTGTTTCACTACTCATCCAAGTAGCTTCTTCCTGAGGAAGGTTGGTAGGGGACAACCAATTTATACTCCGTGTTGGATTCAGTTCCCCATGGTATGAATAGGCTTGCTAGATGAACTGTGGTAGGTGTGTGTAAAAGTCGCACCACTGCAGTGTTCCCACACCCTTTAAATATGGGTCATTAGCATGTCCTTCCTGGTGAAGATGTGAGGTGGTCCTGATTTTTTTAATGGATCACTATTTCATCCCATGTAAGTGGGATTCTTCCTTCCCACCAAAAAAAGATAATCAAAATTGGTCTTTTCAATTCATTTGATTTGCTTTAATCCTGGGAACATTTCAAAGGCAGCAGGGTAGCATAAATATATTGCCTGGCATGGTTTCATTTTTAGAATTGCCTTATAGAATGATGATTTCCTCTGCCATTACAAAAGCATTAATGATATAGGAAACAGAAATATGATCAGCATTACCATAACTGGATCCCCTGGGTACCATTTTATAGCCAAAATGTGCTAAAAATTCATCAATTTATATTCATGGGGGGGGGACTTTATTTACAATAAATATAAATAGATAAATCAGCCAAATTCATCAAAAAGATGCTTCATTTTTCAATCCATCTCCATCTCTACCAAGGATAGCCTAATGAACAGTATACTGATACACTGTAACAACCATTTTACTGATTTGGAATGCAGTTGTGAGTCTTGCAGACAGGTAGGTAGGATTTGAACACATTCCAATGCAATTCTGATGGAAGGATAAGAATGTTGATACTTAGGTCCACAGCTATACACAACTGAGGCAAAGCTCACTTTCTCTGCCTTCCACACCTTTGTCCCTCTCCCCAGCCTGTGTTTACCATTCCAAGGTAGACAATTGGCTGGTGGTTGGGGGTGGCTATAGGTGGGGGGGATTAAGTGGGAAAACAATTAGGTATGAACAAATTGAGAACCAGTGGGATGTAGCAGACAGAATGATGGGACAGGATTCAAGAGAGCTTCATTCTAATACTGAGTCATGAAAACTCCCTGATGGGTGACCATTATAAAATCATTCCTAAAATATTTCATAAAACATGAAGGACCTATGAGGATCACCTTAAGACAGATGTGATTTGGTGGCACATAGAATCCTAGAATTAAGAAGTTGGAAGGTCCCTATAGGGCTCAAGGCAGCATCAAACGGTATCTGCCAGGTGGTTGTCCACATTTCTCGTGAATGCCTCCAGTGTTGGAACACTCACCACCTCTTGAGGAAACTTGTCCCATCATTGTACAGCACTAACAGTTAGGAAGTTTTTCCTGTTATTCAACTGAAATCTGGCTTCCTTAAATTGAGCCCATTGTTTCATGTCCTGAAGTCTGGATTAGTTAAGAAAAGATCCTGCCCCTCCTCTGTGTGACAGACTTTCAAGTATCTGAAAGTGCTCTCATATTTCCCCTTAGGCTGATACTTCATGTCCATCTCATCGCTGTGCGCGGTCCCGCTGGGGACCGGTACAAAGAAATCTAACCGCATGTCCATTGCAGGATGAGGGGAGTTCATCCCGACCACGCCCCCTGAAATGCAATCTAAGCAGGATGAGAGATTCCCCTCCCTGGCCTTGGGAATCTCCTCACCTCACTTCTCATTCCAATATGAGTGCCCATGAGGTAAGGCTCGTCACGCAACGTGCCATTCTCCATCTAGTGGCAGGAGTGCAAAGTGCCATTCACCAGTACATTCCCTATGGAGTCAGCAACGCAGTGCAGAGAGATTAAAAGACAAATTCCTCAAACTTAGCTCCGTAACGCATTGAAGGCAAGGCTTTGGAGAATCGAAACACAGAAAAACGGAAGGCCAGGCCGAAAAAAAAACGGAGAACAAAGGCATGGAATTTCACATCTCATCACGGAACGAGGACGTGCGGAAACAGTCATGCCGGTATCATCAATCACGCCTGTGCGTACATGGGAACAGGGACAGAACTGGAAGAAGACCATGTGACCACGACCGACATCAACACGCAATGAACTTCCTCCCGGGACAAGAGTGGACTTGAAGTAACCGTCTTAGTCTCCTTTTCTCAAGGCTCATCATGCCCAGTGCTTTCAGCCTTTCCTCTTAAGGGCTTGGTTTCCAGTCCCCTGATCATCCTTGTTGCCCTCCTCTGTACCTGTTCCAATTTGTCATCATCCTTCTTGAAGTGTGGTGTCCAGAACTGGACACAGAACCCAAAATGAGGCCTAACTATAGAAGGGAACACTTTGCAGGATTTGGAGACTATTGGAGCGCTATCTTCAGATCTGCTTTGATGTTGATTCCCACACTGAGCAAGGAGTTCTACTTGATGGCCTTATTAAAAAAGGTAAAGTTTCCCCACCACATACACACACACACACACACACACACACAAATGTGCACTGGTCGTATCTGACTTTAGGGGCTGTGCTCGTCTCCATTTCCAAGCCAAAGAGCCAATGTTGTGCAAGTCTGTGGCCATGTGGTCGGCATGACTGAACACATTTTTGTGCACAGAACACTGTTTACCTTCCCACTTTTTATGGCGGTATTTATTTATCTACTTGCATTTACATGCTTTCGAATGGCTAGGTTGGCAGGAGCTGGGGTTAACTTACTCCACTGCCTGGCACCCAGGATTTGAACCACCAAGATGCTGACTCTGCAGCCAACAGCTTTCAGCACTCTAGCCGACTGAGCCACCAAGCCCCTTATAAGCCCCTCACAACTCAAGTATGCTGTGATTCTATGTATGGAGTACTGAGGTAGCATACATGAACATCTATGAAAAGCAGTCACTGTATCTGTATTTCTTGACAAATGACAGTGGGGTGGCTAACAATGCATATAAAAACAGTATATCAAATAATTAAATAAAAATTGAATTATAAGTAAACAATTAATACAGAAGCAATAAAATCCTTCAGAAAGTAAATATCCAGGCATAGCCAGAACACAGCAGGAAAAAAAAAATGCAAGAGACCAAAGGCAATAAACCAGAACCAGCTCCAAAATTGTGCAAAAGATGAAGGTTTTTTTGCCTGCCATCTGGAATGACATAGCGCCATAGCCGGGTGAATAATGTGTACCCTGATTGAAAATGTCCTTCTCTGCTCCTAATGGACATTTACTAAGCCTCATTCAGCAGAGGTGGTCAGAGTAATACCACTGATGTTGAAACAGGGTTTACAGAGCAGCACTTAACGGGAGAAGATGCTCTCACAGGAGTCCACATCCTCACCATTCAGAGCAAAAACTTCCACCACCTGGGACTAAACTTCAAAAGGCACATGAAAGCAGCATAACTCACATTAGACAGACAGAATGAGAGAGAGTGAGAGAAAATGAACTTCACTGCCACACCTTTCACTGGCCCTTGAGACTGCATTATGATATTGGCTCTGCTCTTATTGTCCATACATTGGGCATAGGCACCTGCGAAGGAATGTCTGCATAGGTAGAGTTCTGCAAGAAGTGACTTCCCAAACTTTTTAAACCCCTGTGGTTCGGGAACAGGTGGACAGTCTATGCCCATACAGTCATATTGGCAGATAATATCCATACCTTATTGAATTGATATGGGGAATGAGGTTAGCTGTTGTGCCATGATCAAACTTCAGGGATGGGGATAATACCACCATGTTAAGTGGTGTTATAGCAGTCAAGACTGGAGATAGTGGCAACTAGCTTGTAACTGTTAATAGGTTTGTGGTTAGAGGATGAAGTAATAAGGGATTATAACCATTCCAAGGTTTTGGAAGAGTTCCATGTATGTACTCGTGAGACTGAAGATACATTTTCGGCAAAATGATGCTGATGCTGTACGAAGAACCTCATCAGAGACCTTTCTTCTGATGCTCTCAAAGGCTGGACAACTGAAAACCAGATGGAAGATTTCTTAATTGATTGTCTCAAGTTGGAAATACTTCCCTGTGTAGATTTTTCAACTTTTCTTGCTTCATTTTTGCTGTGAACAAAACCTGTTCACGTTTTAAAATTTAATGTATTTTAGGTTTAATCCAGTGGTTCTGATTTCAAAGTTTTTGTCTTTGACTATTTCATGGTTTGTTTGTTTTTACAATCATTACAATATATTTACTAAGCTAACAAAGCTGGCTAGGTAGCTCTGTTGTTTAGGTATCAGGCTGCAGTACCATAGTTTGGGATTTTGAATCCACCCACTGTGTCTCCTGTGCTCAGAGCCATTTTGTGTGGCCTTGGAAGCTGCACAGTCCAGGGTGCCCCCAGAAGTAGGGAACAGAATATCACTTCTACATATACTTTATCTAGAAAACCCTGAAAAGCGTCACCATAAGTCGGAATTAACTTGACAGCACATGCTAATTATTACAAATTATTCTACTGATTTCATAGCTGCCCTGGCACTAATAATACAGAAGAATGGCCTATAAATTAATGGGGCTGATAAAGCTGCATTTAGATCCTTGGTCAATCTTCTTCAGCTAGTTCAGTGCTCCTTAGGAGGTGTTCCAAATGACAGTATAACTTTGTCCATTTGGAGTGAACCAGCCAAGCTCTGCAAGGAGCCAAAACACCACTGGCTGAATGCAATCCAGGGGCCTTTCAGAAATTCGGTGTATTCAATCATACTAATGTGTTACTGAAAAACCTATTATACAAAAGCAGTACCCAATCAAGTGTTGTGCATGCTGTTACAAAAAAAAAAAAAAGCTGCACCAGTGGTGATTTTTACTCTTACGGTTTTAATACAGAGTGTAGACCTCAGCTTCACTTATTCTAACATATTATTTGGTCTACATTTTCTGTGTTTTAAAATTGTTTCCAGAATGCAAACCATGTATTGCTATAGGATTGTTTCAGGTAACCAGCTCAACTGGACCACGCTACCTGTTCTGTCTTATTTTTGTTCTAATCTCACCCCAACAGCTGGTTTCATTAGTATTTTAATAAGAATACAAATTTGTACTTCTAGACCAATGCATTTAAAAAATGAAGAAATCTCTTTTCCTTTTTTCTGGATTCTCGTTTACTGATTCCTAGAACAACAGCAAAATTAATGGACTTATTTCTTTCATTCCTCCAATCACTTCCAGAATGAATGAACCCCCCCCCCCACATACACACACACCATGGTATCTTCAAATGCCTGCATCTTGACTCAGAACCATATTTAATTCTACATGTTGGTTGGTGATAATGGGTAGAATATTTCAGAATATTTCTATAACCCTGCATGTATGTTGGAGTATTCCAAAAGAGAAAAACGTAACTCATTTGTAAACCAGGATGAAAAATATAAGACAGTTTAAATCCTAAGCATGCTACCCCAAAGCCTAGCATGCATTGCTAGGCATACGGCAAGTTACTTCCTTAGTGGTGCTTTCTTAAACGAAGATGGCTACAGGCCTACAAGCTGAGCCAAGTTTTGTTTTCCGAATTCTGTTCTTATTCTCCTTTGTCAGTGATTTTGTCTTCTGAACTAGCAGCAACAATTCTGATCCAAGGGGGAGAAATCCTCACCGATAATGCATTGTATTTTTCAATAGGTCACACCATGTTCTGTTAAAGATGTCACAGTGGGAAACACATCTGAGAGTGGGCATAACAAAATGGCCTTTATTTATAGGGAGCATAGCCTGTAATGCACAGTTTCCAGCACGGAGGTGCACCATGGTGAGCATGAAAGATTGCCGATTCTTCTCTGGAAACTTTGAGTGATTCCAGAAGTGTGGAGGTCTACTGTTTGGGGTAATTAATATACACTAACAAGGTAAAGCGATCGTACTCTCCTGGCATATTCATGTAAAATCAATGGCAATAGCTTACTCTGACAACATTTCTCATCCAGAGCAGGCAAACTGTGTTAAAAGAAAGTCTTCCAATTAAAAAGATAACAAAGGGAGGAACAATTTTCTTTTCAGCTGCTGGCTGTGTTATAGCTGCATTTCAGAGATCATTTGGGAGAGAGAGAGGTAATTTAGTGGTTTTCTTTCCGATCAGGAGAGAAAAAGAAACAAAGTTGATCAAACAGAAAGGAGGAGGGAGAGAGAAATTATTTGTATAATACAAAAAGCATCATGGTTTGTTAGTCATTTCAAAAACGGTGTCACATGCTACCTGAATAACAATATTCTTTCACTTTATCCATCAGGAGAGACAGGCATGTAGCAGGCTGACCAATTTATAACAAACAGCCTTTTTATACTAGACTGATTGCAGAGATGTTCCTTTAACGGAGAATGCTGCGGATGATATTAAAATACAGCTAAAATGCCAAATAGGCTGATTTTGCAGGGCTTTATTCATACTGAGCCATTCAGCGTGTTGAAACCCATAGGTGGTCCTAGAATAAATTTGAGCAGTCCATCCACCTCCACAGATGACACATAACTAGGCCACTGAAAATAATGATGGCCTGTTCTATCGGCATCTTTACTCAGTGAGACAAGCATTGCTTTGATACTACGTGCCAGGCTTTGTTTCGAAGAGATTTGTTGTATCATCATGTATCCTGAGATAATCTCCCATTAATTCCTCTTCATGATCAAAATTGGCAACACAGCTGAAGAGTGCATAATCAAGGGTGATGTTAATTGTAAAGGTAGAGATTCTGAATGCCTACATTGATTGGCTGGTGCAAAATTTGTTTCATTCTGGATTTTTTTGCTTTGCTTTGTTCGAAGTGACAGAATGTTCACAACCTTCAACTATGGGAGGAAGTAAAATAGACACATTTTCCCAGACCAAGAGATGGCTGAGTGTTTTGTGGATGGTTGTTCACTGCTTAAAATCAGAATTTGTGAAAATGTCATGACATTCAAATGTGGGATTTGCCTATATCTACTCTTCTGGTCTTCAGGTACAAGAGCAAGGATACAAGGAAGAATAGAAACTTGGAGCTCACTGGAGGGAAACACAGGATATAAATTATTCAAACTCCCAAGAGAAGCTTTGTAAAATCTAGGAGAGCTGTATGAGATAAAGGAAGGTGTGAAAAGATCATTGCATACACAGACTTCAACTGATTATGCAGGACCCAAGTCCTAGTGAGGAAAAGCAACAAAAAGAAGAGCCAGAGTCCTAATCCCAATTTATATCTGTATAAAGGAAATATTGTAACTAGAGATGGGCATGAAATCAACTTTTAGTTCGTTTTGTTATTCATTATTCATTTCATTAGCTAACAAAACTAATAACAAACCAACCCATCAAAGAAAAATGAAACGAAATGGAAATTTCCATTTTGTTCGCTTCGTTTTTCATTACCCCCTTTCCTACCTTGTCGCCACTACCACTGAAAGTCCTCCTGGTCCTGGAACTCTGCCACCTGTAGAGGTGCTGGCCCCAAGTCAGCACCTCAAAAAGCCCCAGCGCCGACCCAGTCCCAGGGGTTATGTGGTCAATGCTCTAAAACAAACAAACATTGTTTTTTTTAAAAAAGAGTGCCGGCCAGCCCCAGGAGCCATGCAGTCAGTGCTCTAAAAGAAGCAAACAATTTTTTAAAAAAATTAAAAACCACAAGTGCCTGCCTGAGCCCAGGGGCTGCATGGTCGGCGCTCTAAAATTGAAAAATAAAAATAAAATAAAAAACAAGCACCAACCCAGCCCCAGGAGTCTCGCCGTCTCGGCACTATTTTTTTTAAAAAAACAAGCACTGGTCCGGGTCCAGGGGCTGTGTGGTGGATGATTTAAAATAATAATTAAAAAATAAACCCAGCGCCAACCCGGACCCAGGGGCCACGTGGTTGGCACTTTAAAACAAAAAATTAAAATTAAAAAAAAAAAAACAGTGCCGACCTGGACCCAGGGGCCTTGTAAGTCGGTGCTGGAAAAATAAATAAAAAATAAGAAAAAAAATAAAATGGATGCGCGGGGAAGTTAGTGCCTCGAGAGGTGCTGGCCCCAAGCCAGCGCCTCAAAAAGCCCCTGCCACCACCAGGATCACCACCACCACCACCATCGCCCAGTAAGGTACGTCGTCGGACTCGAACCAGATCGGCTAGGTTCGGATTTATACATTTAAAAAAAAAAATTGTATGAACCAAACCAAACCAAACCAAAGGTGGGCCCAAAATAGAAGAACCCAAACCATTGGTTTTTTGTTTTGTGCCCACATCTAATTGTATCTCTTGGTAGGAAATTGCTGCTCATTAATGAGGTGTTGGCTGTGTTCCTCAGAACATCCCCAAACATGCCAATGGACATTAGCCCAGGAATGTAATTGGCACCATGTTAATGAGTAACAGTTTGCCATTGCAACTTTTTGTTTTACCTTGCTTAGGCTTACTATTAGAAATAATATTCTGGCCAATGTTATATTCAGAGCACATGTCAGCTTCTTTATACTCTTTCCTTCACCTGCACTTACAAACAAAATAGTGACTATTTTTTCTGAAATGAGAATGAATCAGAAAAAATGTGATTCGTTTTGATTCATAATTGTCAAGGTCAATGAATCAGAAAAATGAATTCATGATTTTTTTATGAATCAATTCACAAATTCATTTTTTTCTTTAAAAACCTATAAAATGGCCTCTAGGGCATCTAGAGATACCAAAATTGGAGAAATGATCCCATGACTCTCCTCTACAAGCCCTGCAATTTTGGTGAATATTGGGCTTCCCCAAGCCAGCTTCTAAAGCACACTTTCCTGGGGGACTCATTTTGTATATGATGTATAGCTTAGATATCTGAAATCCAATCACTGCCAAACTTGGAGGGATTGTACAGAAAAGTCAGGGGAGGCTTCCATGCAGTTTTGGTTTCTTTAGGTACCTTGGGAGCTATTTTGTAGAGTCAAAATGAATTTATGAATGATTTATTGTTTCATGAGAAGAAAATTATAAATTCAAAAAGCCAGAGGTAAGGGTTCAGAATCTAGGGAGAGAGCCAGATTATTTATTTATTTGTTTGTTTGTTTGTTTATTTATTTATTTATTTATTTATATTTCTGTATAGCCCCCCTAAGTGCAAATTGTACAACCCAGATAATTCATTTTGCTCTGCCTTTTTGGTTGAACAGAGGGAGTAGAGTGACAGTCTCACAATCCATGGACTTTTCTTTTCACAAGTTTGTAAAAGATGAAACATCCATAGACCAGTAATGAGACCTCTAGAACCCCAGTAGCAGCAGAAGGCCTACCAGAACCCCTAAAGCAGGCATGTAAGTCTGGCCCGGGGGCAGGGCCGGTGCTAGGATTTTTTGTGCCCTAGGCGAGGGCCGGGGGCAGCGGCGGGTGGCGGGCGGGTGGGGCAGGGGTCGGCAGGTGGGCAGTGGGTGGGCAGGGTGGTGGTGGGCGGATGGTGGGGGACAGCGACGGGCGCAGGGGTGGACAGCGACGGGCATGGGGGTGGGCAGCGATGGGTATGGGGGCGGACGGTGACGGGCGGCTGGCGGGCGGTGGGGGTACGGACGGTGGTGGCCAGTGGCGGGGGGCAGCAGGCTGCCCAGCGCCCTCTCTCCATTTTGGCGCCCTAGGCAACTGTCTAGTTCACCTTAGTGGAAGTGCCGGCCCTGCCCGGGGGCCAAATGTGGCCCGTTTCAAAATTTCATGTGGCCCTTAGCCTCTTCTCCCTGCCAGCTCAGCCTGTCACTCATTCCGGCTGGCTGTCCCCTCCCCGTGTTGACTGGATTTGCCAGTTTGCAGTTTTATGGTTTGCCTGCTTCCCTGCCTCCGTCTGCCCCTTCAACCACCCGCCCTGCCTACCTGCTGCTGACTCCATTGCTGAAGTGTCTTCCCCACCTCCTTGTGAGGAACAGCAGCATATGTGAGCAGTGGTGTGTCTTGGGTGTGTGTGGGCTGATTCCCAGGCCATGCAACAGCTGCTGTACCCTTGGGTGCCTTGAAACACCCCTGCCCTAAAGTGTCAGATGCAGCTGTAGGCAAGGCACCACAGGGTGCACACCTTAGCAAGGATGGTGGTAACCATTGCTGAGTTCATTCTGCTCGCCCCTTCCAAACATCCTTGCTTTCCACCTGGATCTCAGGGAATAATATCATTCATTACCTGGTTGGTAGAATTTGCATAGATTCTGGGCTTCAAATGAAAACATACAACTTCTTACTCTAGCACTTCTTCCCCTGCGGTTCATTTCCTTGCTAGGAAAAACACAGCAATTTCCTGAAACTTCAGCCACCACTGTATTATCAAATCAATTCTGATTTATGGTGACTCCTTCCAGAGTTTTCTAGATAAAAATAACTCAGAAGTGATTTACCACCCTCTTCTTCTGTGGGCACCCTGGGACTGTGTCGCATGCCCAAGGCTAAATGGGCTGACTTTTCTCTTGAACAGCATGGTGGGAATTGGTATAAATTCTCCTAACCTTTGGCTCCATTGCCAGATACCTAACTCACTGAGCTACTGAACAATTCATAAAGTCATTACAAGACAGCATATAACATAAATTTTTCAGCCTTTGGAACATTTGATTGTTATGGCGCTAGTGAAGTTTGGGTTCTGAATGTCTGAGTTATACATCCCCCAAAGAGGAGTGTTTTCCCCACAGGAAAGTGCCCACAGGAACCTAGAGACGCCTTGAAGCCTCCCATGACTCTTCTCTAAAGTCCCTCCAAGTTTGGTGAAAACTGGGTTTCACACATTTAAGTCGTCGTAC
>JAHTLZ010000016.1:17837041-17853386 GCA_023846285.1 Phrynocephalus versicolor | reverse complement strand
TAATAATAATAATAATAATAATAATAATAATAATAATAATAATAATATCTGGAAGTTGAGTCATGGCAACTGGACTTCTTTTTTCTTGAGAGATAGAAAGGTTTCACTGCTCATCCAAACAGCTTCATCAGTCTGAATAAAGCTAGTGTGAGTCCTCCATGTTATAGTCAGATTTGACCTCTTGCCACCCTGATCTGGAATAGGCTTACAAGATGAACAATGGCCTGAATAGGCTTGTTAAGTAGACAATGGTATCCATAGCCTTAAGGTGAACAATGGCCGAAGGTACTGAAATCCATAAAGTATGGGTTGTTAGCTATGGCCTTGGTGGTGAAGGCTTTTTAATTTGTCTGGGTATTGTTGAAAGCACAGCCTGATAAATACCAGATAGACTATGCCAGAGCCCACCACCTCTGTTGAGGGAGGGGTTTTCAATGCTCACATGAATGGCTTCCTTGACCCCTCTCTCAAACCACCTATCTTCTCTGTCTAATATGTGTACATCCTCATCTTTGAATGAGTGCCCTTTGTCCTTCAAATTGAGGTGTACTGCTGATTCTGGTCCTGAGCTGTTACCCCTCCTATGTTAGGCCATCCTTCTGTTTATTGGCTGTTTAGTTTCTCCATTGTAGAAGTCTGCACGCTCCGCACTGCACTGGACCGCATATACTATATTGCTCCTTTTGGGGGGGGGGGGTATCGGGTTCTTTGGGTGGACAATTCTCTGCCTTAGTGTCTTTGCCATAGCTAATGACCCATATTTAATGGGTTTCAGCACCTTCGGCCATTGTTCACCTTAAGGCTATGGATACTGTTGTCTCACTAACAAGCCTATTCAGTCCATTGTTCATCTTGTGAGCCTATTTCAGACCAGGGTGACAAGAGGTCAAAGTGGACTATAATATGGAGGACTTGCACTAGCTTTATTCAGACTGATGAAGCTGTTTGGATGAGCTTCGAAACGTTTCTATCTCTCAAGAAAAAGAAGTTCAGTTGCCATGACTCAGCTTCCAGATAAACTCACCTGGATGACTGAGAATCATCATCATCATCATCATCATCTTTCCATGCCATTAAATGTATTCCAACTTTTGACCACCAATTTCTAGGGTCTTTTAGGTTCAGTGTAATCCAAAATGATTTTTCACTCCTTTTTCCTGAGGACACCCTGAAACTTTTCTGGAGAACTCTCCTCTCACCTTCTGGCTCCTCTATCAGATGCCTAACCCACTGAACTGTCCAACCATTAGCCAAAGACTAGTACGCCAGTTACACCCATTCCTGGAGAAATCTGCTCTGGCCACGGTAACTCATGCCTTAGTGATGTCCCAACTGGACTATTGTAATGCGCTCTATTTGGGACTCCCAATGAAAAGCCTCGGGAAAGTTCAACGGGTCCAAAATGCAGCAGCCAGATTGCTGACTGGGATGGGTTACAGAGACCACATTACACCCCTATTAAAACAGCTCCACTGGCTGTCAATCAGCTATCGGGCACAATTCAAAGTGCTGACCTTAACCTACGAAGCACTATATGACCTGAGTCCTAGCTACCTCAAAGATTGAATCTCACAGTATGAACCATGTTAAAGTCATCAGGAGAGGCCTTGGGAACATACAGTATGGGAATTAGTACTGGTGGAAAAACCCACTGTAAATTCATAATTAATGCACCGGAACTCCAGCACAGACTGATTTTGTGAAACCTTGATCCCTTTTATTCATTAATGTAATAATTATACTGATTTTTTCATGTTGACCTATGGAGAGATATGTTAATTTCCTTCAGTAACATCATCTGATGTTCTTGAGGTGTATGTTATTTTGGAATACTGTAATTATAATTGTTATTATTGAATAGTATTATTTATTTGAATCTATTCTCAATAAGAATATCAAGAAAAAATCTGGGGGCTTGAGTAAAACAACAACAACAACAACAACAATACATGCCTACTGTCTAGCCCTGTTCACACTTTGAACCTGCATATGTGTAGAGCTAGATAGGTGGTGGTATAAAGATACACATAAGCCTTTCACATCTATACTCCACCCGAATATCACTAAGACCTTTATGAGTTTATGCTTGTAAGCATGTTTAGTCTTAGTCATGTTTAATTGAATGGAACTACAGGCTGCCATACAGACCGTCATGTTAATCACACAGATCTGGTCCTGGGGGCTTCTCTGTACCCCCCCCCATCCCTACAACCTGCCTACATTTGTTGATGAGTAATGATTGAATAGGGCTTTTGTCTTCCCTACCTGAGTAAAAGCAGTGTTGATGAAGAAACTGTAAAATGTAAGAAACTGCCATACCATTGGTCCATAAGTTATCTATTACCTTATACTGACCAACGTTGACCATCCATGATTAAAGACAAGAATTTTCACCCTGATATACCAAGGATTCAGTCTGCATCCGTCTGTGTGCAATGTATGTGCTCTTAACAATAAATTATAGCCCACTAGCCTTGAAATACTAGTACCAATGCTCTTGGTATGACATTTTGCACCTTAGATAAGGAAATGTGCTGCCATGTGCCCCCCCCCCCAAGAATTTTCCGCTGAAAGATGATATGGAAGGTCATTTTAAAGGTGAATAAATACTTTGGCCTTCAGATGCTCGTAGCCCAGGGTGGCTTAACTTAAACAAGTTGCTCCCCCCCAGGTTTGCCCAGCCTCACAGTGGCAAACACCTTGGGCCGAATAGCCCCTGGAGTTCAATAGGCTGCCTGAAAAGCACAGATGTGCTTGCTTTGACCCTGCCCCATGCCAGGGAGGTCCAACATATTACACACCAGCTGGAGCTGGCGGCGCCTCCTGATAGGCGTTCCGAAGACTACAATTACCCAGCCCCGAGGGTGGATGTATCTGTGTAAGCAGGCTGTTTTTCCTCCAGCAGTGCTTGGAAAGACTCAGCTGCGGAAAGAGTTAAAAAAAATCCCCTTGGAAAAGCTAATTATTGCATGCAGATACTTCTTTGTGCGATCAAGGAGGGGACAATTTAATAGGCTCTGTAATACAACCAAGAACAAAATTGCTTTAAAGGAAGTCTCTTGTTGAGTGACAACTCTGTTGCCTGAGCCAATTAGGTCCCAATAAAGAGTGTTGAATTGGCTCCTGCTTTCTCATTAATTATGTTCTGTCACAGACATGGGGCTTGATTTAGCAATTTTGTATTACATTAAGATACTGAAAGGCATGGAACAAATAGCGCGGTCTGATAATAGGCATTCTATACACGGTGTGACATTTACTATCCAGCTGTCCATAAGGCAGCCTAGCACTTCAGTTCAGGGGTTTATTTGTCGTTGCTTCAAAGGGGACACTCAGCTTTTCACAAAAAAGAAACAGAGAGGCTAATAGATAGGACAAAATGTACCGCTGATATGCTTTATTAGAGATAGGATACTAGGGTTTTGCTAACAAGCTCATCCGTTGGGACTAAGCCGAGTTTGCTGTCAATCATCCTCCACACAAAAGCACACTAGTTAACAAGGAGAAATGAATTACAGACGCTTATTCTTGCCTGTGGGATCACAAATACACCAATCTGTGAAAGAGGCACAAACTCAGGAGACAAGCTACATATTTGTCAATAACCTCCTAGAAAGAACCTGAGCGGTTCTTTGAAGACCTTTGATTTCGTTTTCCTCTAAAAATACGAGTATAGGAAATGTTTTAGTTACCATGACATTTTTCCCTTTGTTACTTGTACAAAATTTTCATCACATTAAAAAACAGAAAACCGAGGAGGTCTGCAAATGTTGTAGTAGGGATACACATGACTTTTTATTCCAACCCACGGGAGGTGGCTGTTGGCATATTCATTAAAAGAGACAGGGGGAAAAAATAAATCTCTAAACTTTGGGTTCAAAGCTACTCTCATCAATATGTAGAACATAAGCCTTATATCCTATATGGCAATTATAGTAGCGGGGCTTTTTTTAATGCCAGTACTTTTTATTCCAACTGTATTTACACTGAAACAGAGATGTAATACTGTCAGGACTCCCTGAACAAAGGGTGCAGCTGTAGGTTAGATAAATACATATGAGTGCCTCTGTATATAGCTATATTGATGGCATAGTGTACATGTTTGTGTATGCATACACTGATGCAAGTAAAACGGTCGGGAAAGTATTGATGGAATAACAAACCTTCCAGAGAGGCAGTAAATAATGCATCTGAAGATAATGCATGTCCTAATTAAGTTTCCCAACAAAGGAAATATCTTTATCATGATGATGGAGATAGAAAATGAAAGACTCAGAGAGACTGATCATAAGCATCAAGATCTCAGACTGCACGCCTGTAAATGCATGAGTAATAAATAATCTGGAGAAAGACCATCACAAAGTGGTCAAATTAAAGAGTATATAACAAGTGATTTATAACAGGAAATACATAGTCGTTTTGCCTGTGTTTAGTATGAAAGGGCATACCACATAACAGCAGATCCATGGGTCCACCTAATTGATATGCATAGCACATTCTTATGATAGGTTTTCCCTCAAGTGATGAAAGGTTTGTGGTTTTCTGACTGCCATTGCCTTGTATTTTAGCAAGCTCTGTTTTGTAACTAATTGTAAGAATGCTCTTAATTTGCAAGTCTGATGGCCAAGATAAGACTTATCTGAGAAAATTCAGTGATCAGTAGAGAAATGTGTGGGACAGAGATTATATGCCATGGGGCAGCTGTGTTTGTCCATTGCAGCAGAACCCACAGCAAATCTTGTGGCACTTTAAAAGCTGACATGTTTTAATTACCATAGGTTTTCACAAAACTATAGCCTGCATCTTCAGACACATAGAATACAGCCATGTTAGACAAGTATTTAAACCTCTTAGAGGGGGAAGGAATGGGCCTCGTATTGAAACTGAATTCTTTTGAGTGATCCTTTGATTTGCATCATTAATTGCAATATTATTTCATTCATAGTTCAGTCGTGTTTCCTATACAGCAGTATGTCGGTTTAAGTCAGGGGTCCTCAACCTAAGGCCCCGGGGCCGGATGCGGCCCCCCAAGGTCCTGAATCTGGCCCCCCGGGACCAATTGCAACCCTCCCACCTACCCCCTGCTTTGTGAGCAAGCCAGCCTCTGCAGCTGCTTCTATTGCTGAGGCAGTTCCAAGCAGTGGTCTATGTCGCTCCTCCCACTCCCCCCAACTATCGCCCAGACGATCAGCATGCTGGCTAGTGGGGCATTCAGAGTGGGAGGGCTACGGCAAGGTCCCCCCCACTTCCCCCCACTGCCCAGATGGTCGGGGTGCCGGGTGCAGCCGAGTGGGGCAATTTAAAACAGAAAGGCTGCGGCAAGGTCTCCTACTCCCTCCATGGTCCTGAGGCCCCACCTCTGCTCCTCCTCCACCCTGCCCACTGCCTGTGGTCTGGCCCCCAGTGGTATCTGGGGCGTGGTGGAGTGGCCCGCTGTTTGAAAACTTTGAGGACCCCTGGTTTAAGTAATTAATTCATTGTATGGACTATTTCATCTTGCAAAAAAATCATAAACCAAAATGCAGTTTCCCATAGGAATGCATTGAACCCCAACGAATCTATTCTGGAGGTCAGAAAAAAGGCAAACCAGGGTATTCCATTTAAAATTTTCTTAAACCAAGACATCCCCATTCTTTTCGTCATATAAGTATCACACATCAACTTTTAATGCCTTATGAAAAAAATGTAAATCGGGACATTCCATTGAATTTTTTTTTAATATGAGCCTCATGGCACAGTGGTTAAATGCCTCTACTACAACTAAAAATTGTGCTCACGACCTGGGATTCAATCTCAGGTAGCAGGCTCATGGTTGACTCAGCCTTCCCTCCTTCTGATGTTGGGAAAATGAGTACCCAGCTTGCTGGGGGGCAACATGTAGCCTGCCTTCTGTAATTAAACGGTAAACCACCCAGAGACTACTTGAAGTGGTATGGGGCAGTATATAAGCAGAACACTTTGCTTTGCTTTAAACTGGGGCATCCCCATTTCCAATAATTTTTCTTAAACCTTTTTTTGTTAACCAAGGTATTCTTAAACTGAGGTACCACTGTATGTAGAAATATTCTTGTAGTTTGGAAAAAATATACAGTGGTACCTCTGATAATGAATTTAATTCGTTCTCAGAGGCAATTGGTTATCTGAAAAAAATGCTATCCGAAACGTGATTTGAAATGAATGGGAAACTGATTAATCCATTCTGGAGGTCTGAAAAAGGCAAAAAAGCTGGGGGGGTGTTCCAGACCTCTTTATAAAATGCACTTTAAAGGCTTGCAGTGCTGGAACACACTCCAGAACATGACCTTGCCGTGCAATACAAACATGGACAAGAGAAACCAGCAAGACTACCCCAGTCTGTTCCCACCCAAAGTGCAATGAGGAAAAATGCAGAGCAACAAACATAAGCAGGAAGAAAAATCCAGCCGATTTTTGCCTGCACAGCAATGAAAAAAGACTGCAAACACAGATAAATGAAACCAGCAAGGCTACCCCAGCCTCTTCCAGCCAACAATGCAAAGAAAAGCAGTGCAAAGATTAATAAAAGTTAGCTGCCTATCTTACCAAGTTCAAAAGGTCCAAATCCCTCAGCAAAATATGTCCAGAATGGCTCCAAAACACCATGAAAAAAACACTCTAACTCCTCCCAACCCTCCATAAACTATGCATGGTAGACATTTTTTGTAAGGCATTATGAAACATTTGTTATCCGAGGCAGCCCATAGGGAACATTCGCTATCCAAGGCAGCCCTATACCTGGAAATTTCCATTTGTTATCTGAAAAAGTTGTTATCCAAAGCATTCTTTATCTGAGGTATTACTGTACTTCTTGCTAAATGTATTCCTTTGCTTTCATTTGTATAGAGAAAATTCAAATCTGTGCTTTGGAGTATGTTGTGGAAATGAAATGCAGCTATGTCATTTTTGTATGCCTTTGCAAGCATTTGAGGAGCACAGATTCATGCTGCAAGTATTTGAGGAGCACAGATTCATGCCTCACTCTCTACCTAACACAGAACTTCAGGGGAAAGTATGGTCATTCTGAGAACAAATGTTACGAAAATGCATGCATTAAAAAAGTTTGGAACCTTGCTCAGACTGGCCCATTTGGATAGGAAAGAAATATAAGCAGGATGAGCTCCGAACTTGAAAAAAGATATTACAACAACAACAACAACAACAACAACAACAACAACAACAACAACAACAACAACAACAACAACAACAACAACAACAACAACAACAACAACAACAACAATGGCAAGTTTACACAAAACATTGTTTCTGTAGACCAACAGAGAAACATTCTCAGCCCTCCTGGAAAGGAGAGATTGGGCTATAACCTCTATAATCTTTTGTGCCCCCATATAACGCAATCCATCTGTGGAATGAAAGCCTAAGAAAAACAGGTCCAGGAGGAGTATCAAACATCCCTTAAGCTGGGCATTTGGGTCTTCTAACTCTGGCATCATTTTTTTTTGAAGCTGTTAAATCAGACACTCCCATCAGACCTTGGTTCCTGGATATGAATGCACACAGTCTCTGTAAATGGAATGGGATAGAACTCAGAGATTCAGGACTTGACCATACCTGGCAATAGAACCCATTCTTAAAGTCACCATAAGTTAGAATGAACTCAACAGCATACAACAGCAACAGAGTCTGACCACTAAAATCATACTGAGAATCAGAGGATTTCATAGATACAGTTTTAGCTCAAAGATTGACAGGAATTTGGGGTATTCCTTAAGGATATAAATTTCAGCAAATATTTTGTATGTCTAATCACATATGATTTCAGATCCTTAGCATGAAGATGATAGAATTCAGATATAAAGAACATGCACCCATATTAAATGAAGAACCTCATGACACAGTAGCCATATTGCAGTATTGCAGCCAAAATTCAGCTCCAACATGAGTTCAATCCTAACAGACTCAAGCAGTTGGCTCTAGGCTGACTTTGCCTTCCATCCTTCTGAGGTCAGTAAATTAAGTACCCAGCTCACACAGGTTGCTGGGGGGGGTGGCATTGTGTACCCTGCATAATTGAATTGTAAATATCTCAGAGATTGCTTTAAGAATTATGAGGCAGTATAGAAGCAACACAATTTATTCTTCAGTGCACAGCAACGATCCTTCTCCTTTTGTGTCCCAATGTGCAGGAGTCTGTCTCTGTACATGGGGAGGTGGGCAGGGCTGCATTCCAAATGGGAAGAGAAGAAAATGGATGCCCACGCACTGCACAACGGAGCTCTGGACAAGTGCACAAGCATGCAGTTAAGGAAAAAAAAACTTGGTTGACAGATATGTGGAAATGCCCTTTTCCAACCCACAACTTCAATCACACAATGGAGACAACGGATTCCTTGCTGTATATCCCAGCAAGGGATATAAACTGTAAGCCAGTGAGGAATGGCGGATAGTGTGATGGACTAAGTTTCAGGTAACCATGCAGGGTTCCAAATCCTTGCATGGCCCAAAAATGCATTAAGGGATAGCAGGGGAGAAACCAATTTTTAAATATATTCTATAGCGTGAAAACCCTATTAGGGTCACCATAGGTCAAATGTGACCTAACAGAAGACTACACAACAACAACTCAAAGGTGATTTGTTGATCTCATGAAAAGGACAGCCAAATAATCAGCATATTACAACAAGGTGGCTCTTTCACTTCAGCAGGCAAACCATTCAAATTCAACGCTTGGTCATACGTTTTATAGGAGGTTATGAAATAACACCCAAGTTACCTGTAAATGTTGCAACTATGGGATATGAACATCAAAAGGCACTGTGTCAGGATGACCACAGATTGTGGTCTGAGAATACTTGGGGGAGAGGCATAGAAAAGGAAGTGTGCAGCACCGAGAAGAAATGAAGAGATTGAGTATCACAAGAAACACTCCCTCATCCAAAGCAGCCCGTCTGCTAAACGAAATGGTAGCAAGTAGCAACTTGCAAGGAGGTGACAGTAGACTTACAATTTGTATCTAAATGTAATTTTTCACTCCAGGTCTTTTGGGGGCTGAAAAAGTCCCCGTTCCAGACACTGGGCATGATTGGCTGGTCTCTTCCTCATTATAAAAATGCCTTTCCTGATTTGAGACTATATAATGAGGGTGATTTCTACCTCCAACAGGAATCAAGGGCCGTAAATCGCCGTTTTGGCAACTGAATGGGGGGGGTCATGATTTTGGGGTGATGTAGGTCTGGGACAGCCTGAGAGTCCATTTTGAGGGTCTAAGGAGCCATATGTAGCCCCCAAGCCATGTCTCAGCCACCTTTGGTTTACTAGAAGCAGGCAAGAGATGTATGCAAGGCATGTAAGCCATCACCTACTGTCTGCTCAGGGCTTATTTAATGATTTTTGCTTAAATACCAGCCTCCATCCTTCCTCAATGTTTTGCACAAATTGCCACCTACACAAAATTCCGAACTAAAAATTGCATATTTATAAACATCTCAGCCCACAGTAAATAAACTATCAAGCCCTTATTGAAAAACATGCAAATCAAGTAACAGCAGTTACTATTTAATTCCAACATCTTTTGCATACAGGTGGTGCCAACCGTTGCTACGTTCATCATAAGATTGCACATGCTCCCTTTGGGCCTGATGGAAAACAAAATTAATTGCGTACTTTGGAGACAAGGGCTGACTCAAACTGATGTGCGTCTGTGAAGAGGCAAACAAATATAGCAAATGGCAGCAACAGCTTCTTATCTATTTCTATATAGGCATCCAAGAAAAGGACAACACAAATACCTATCATGAGGACTAGTTCCTTTAAATGCAAATTTATATTTTTCTAATTCATGTTTTATTAAATTAACGCTCATATTTATTTTTAAGCCTTAAAGATCAGATGGCTTCTATTATACTGTCACGGCTACTACTGGCAGTCTTTGCTGTCCCTTTTCTCCCCAAAAACTATTCTGCTCACCACTTTATTTTCTCTGCCTGAGGGTTTGATCCCATCTTTGCAGCCATCTGTCTTTGTCAATGTAGGACAATAAACTTGTGACACATATTCATTCCACCCACCATATTGGCCATATAAGCAGTGCCAGAACAAGGAACGGAGAAAACTGGGAACATCTAGTTAGCCAACCATCCTCATAGTGATAATTGAATAAGGCAACCAGTTCCTTTTAAATATATATAAATGGCAAGTGCGGAGGAGGCTAAGGCAATTCTGTTATAATGGGGAACACAAGGACAAGTGCTAGATTACTTTAGCCAACTTGCCGATCTGTTCACTTAATCAACCACTAAATGATTTGCTCTCTACATTTTGAAGATTCTTCATGAAGCCAAAACATCACTCATCAGCTTGGAGCTTTAGAAATCTGCATAACCATTACTACAGCAAACAAGCTACAATTGATAACAACCTTGTTGGTTGATATTTTAAACTAAATGTTTTGCAACCAGAGCTATCTAATAAAAAGTAAGATCTGTCTAATAACAATACTAGATTTTAACATAAAAAATCTGGATGAGATGCAGCCTCTTGCTTGTACAAAGACTTTTAAAAGAGGATGTAGGAAAAAAAGAAAACTAAAACCATTTTAGAGCTCAATCCATCCTCTCCCTATCCATGAAAATCCTCACTCAACTCAAAGAAGCCATTTAATTCCCATTTGCCTTCTGAACTTTGAGTGTTGTCATAAGAATATAAGAACATAAGAAGAGCCCTGCTGGATCAGGCCAAAGGCCCATCTAGTCCAGCTTCCTGTATCTCACAGTGGCCCCACCAGATGCGTCTGGGAGCACACAAGACTAGATGTCTGTCTCCTGATACCACTCCCCTGCATCTGGCCCTTGAAGTACCCCGGTTTTAAGCCTGGAGATTACACATCTCCATCATGGTTTGTAACCTGTGATGGACTTTTCCTCCAGGAATCTGTCCAATCCCCTTTTGAAGGCATCCAGGCCAGATACCATCACCACATCCTGTGGCAGGGAGTTCCACAGACTAACAACGTGCTGGGTGAAAAAAATATTTTCTTTTGTCTCTTCTTACTCTCCCAACCCTAAATTTGAGTGGATGTCCCCTAGTTCTGGTATTTTGTGAGAGGGAGAAGAGTGTCCCTCTATCCACTTTACTCATGCCCTGCATTATTGTGTACATCTCAATCATATCCCCCCTCAGGCACCTTTTTTCCAGACTAAAGAGCCCCAAATGTTTTAGCCTTTTCTCATAAGGGAGGTGCCCCAGCCCAGTAATCATTTTAGTCACTCACTTCTGCACCTTTTTTCGTTCCACTATGTCTTTCTTGAGATGCGGTGACCAGAATTGTACACAATATTCCAGGTGAGGCCTTACTATCATTTTGTATAATGGCATTATAATATTGGCTGTTTTATTTTCAGTCCCCTTTTTAATAATCCCTACCCTAGCATGTAATTGGCCTTCTTCACCACTGCCACACATTGTGTAGACACCTTTATTGAGCTGTCCACCAACACACCAAGATCTCTTTCCTGATCCGTCACGGACAGCTCAGAGCCCATGAGTTGATAGATAAAGTTTGGATTTTTTGCCCCAATATGCATTACTTTACGTTTTCCTACACTGAAACGCATTTGCCATTTCTCAGCCCATTCCCACAGTTTGGAGAGATCCTTCTGAAGCTCTTTCTTCAGCTACCTGCCATTATCTAAAATAGGAACCTACTGCTTGAAGGAAGTAATGCTATGTCTCCCAACACACAACAAACATGTGTAGGATTGCAGTCTTTCTTGACCATTTGCAAACTAGGACATTTCAGTATTGAAGGCTGAATAATCTTGGAATCCTCTCAGAATTGTTATGATCTGTACACAGCACCTGTACACTGTGGAAAGCAAAACCAGCTAACTCTTGACTATTGCTGGCTCAGAAGCAAGTGATATTTTTTAAAGCAGCAATTTGCCTGTCCAGTTTATGTTGATCAACTTTGATCATCTCTTTAAAATATTTCAAAAACATTTGTAGTCTTCCTTTCATGGCATGAGTTTCTGGTGGCCCCCATTATAACACCCCACACAGTAAGAAATTCCAGGCAGTTATTTAAAAAGAAAAAAAGTAATACAATCAACAATCACAAAGAGAAAAGGCATCTTTCCCAGCGAAGTATTAAAACTGAAAACACAGGTCAGTGAAAAGACCAAGAAAAGACCAAAGAAAACAGATGAGGGACCACCATGAAAAAGGCCTAGTCTCTTGCCATGTTAAGTGTACTCGAATGCCAGTCATTTATTTATTTATTTTTATATTTGTATACCGCAGGCCAATTTTCCCCAAAGGGAACTCTAGATGGTTTACATAAAGCAATATAATAGAAAACCAGAAAATTGTAATAAAATTAATAAACAACAGTGCAAACAAACAAAGAGATACTCCGCAAGTGGCACAAACTACCAAACAAAACAAGCAACAACCATGGGGAAAAAAAACACACCTTAGCGACTGCCAAAGGCATCCCTGAATAGCCAAGTTTTTAAGGCCTTTTTAAAGGAAGCCAGGAATGGTGCCTGGCATATCTCGCTTGGCAGTTTGTTCCAGAAAGCTGGGACAGCTACCGAGAAGGCCTGGTTGCGTGTTGCAACCTTACAGGCCTCCCTGGTGGTGCCCCCCCCGGAGAGAGAAAGCCATAGAAGCTCAGGTGGGCCAGGCCAGCTCAAACCACTGGGAGATGCACTCTGCCAGATGTTCATGTCCCGATCTATGAGGGTTTTGTAACCCAAACCAACACCTTGAACCTTATTCAGGAGTCAACGGGCAGCCAATGCAGGTGAGCCAAGATTGGAGTGATACGCTCATATCTGTCCATACCAACCACCAATCTGGCTACTGCATTCTGCACCTGCTCCAATCCCTTGGAGTTGCTAAGCTTCTCTTCTGTCCCCACGGCCCTAACCTGCTTCAAGCAGGCACAGAGGAAATTAAAAAGAATAAAACAAAATGGCCGACCAGCCCCAGGGCTGGCTGCTGGGAGCTAAGGAGAAATTAAAAAATAAAATAAATTAAAAATGCCCTGACCGACCAGCCAGGCCAGCTGACTGGTGCTGGGGGGGGAGGGGATAAAAATTTAAAATAATAATAATAAACCTCCAAACAGCCCCAGGGCTGGCTGGTGGGGGCTAAGGAAAAATAAAAATAAAAAATAAAAAATAATTTAAAATGCTCCTCCTGCTGGCAGGCCAGCTGACTGGCACTGGGGGGGGGGGAATAACAATTAAAAAAAATAAGGAAACAGCACCAACCAGCCCCAGGAACAGCCCGTCGGCACTATGAAAAAAACAAAACAAAACACCGGATCATATACGCACTCCCACAGACTTCTGGCTCTTAAAAATGTGTTTTTTTAAGCAAGGCAAAAAATCCCCAGCTTCTCTGGTAGGTATAGGAAAGCTCACTAAAGGGGGCTTTACCAGGTTTTGTTGCTGTAGTTGTTTTAAAAAAGCCCAGTGGACAAGATTTTTGTACACGGTTTATCTTGAAATTTAATCTGGATTTAAAGGGACGTGTGATAGTGGCTTTTAGTCACATTCTGTCTGGATTACTGTAATGCACTATACATTGGGGCTATTGCCGGAAAGTGTTAGGACACTTAAGCAGGTCCAGAAAGATAGTAGCCAGAGTGCTTATTCAGGCTGGTTACAGGGATCATATAAGTTGTTATAGTAGCTCCACTGATCCTGCCACCTTCCTCATACCTGTTTCATACCTATAGGAGCCTCGTGACTCAGTGGTTATATGCCTATACTGCAGCTAAAACTGTGCTCACGACCTGGGGTTCAATCCCAGGTAGCAGGCTCATGGTTGACTCAGCCTTCCATCCTTCCGAGGAAGGTAAAATGAGTACCCACCTTGCTGGGGGGTGGGGACAATGTGTAGCCTGCATAATTAAAACTGTAAACCGCCCAGAGAGTACTTGAAGTGCTGCATAATTAAAACTGTAAACCGCCCAGAGAGTACTTGAAGGGCGGTATATAAGCAGACACTTTGCTTTCACACGTGCATTTGATGAGGACATGGGAGAGGGCCTTCTCCATTGCTGTTCTCAGACTCTAGATCTCCCTCCCACAGCAGACTAGACTGGCCCCATCTTTACTGTCCTTCTGCAAACAGAGACCTTTCTCTTCAGGCAAGGTTTTAGTGACTGACTACCTGTCTCAGGGTTTTTTTAATGGACTGTTGTACCTTATTGCTTTGAATGTGTTGTGATATTGCCTTTGTTTACTTGTGGGGTTTTTTAATGTGGTATCTACAGTGGTACCTTGTTTAAAGGAATTAATTTGTTCCAAGTGAAATTCTGTTAAACAAATTTTCCTTTATACAAATTTCCCATAGGAATGCATTGAAAATGGAGTAATCCCTGATCGCAACCATTTTTATGTTGTACAGATTCACCCCCAAATTTCCCCTATCTCCAGAATTTTTTATGTTGTACAGATTGTATGTTATACAAACCGTTTGTCATATGAGGGTCCACTGTATTTGATCCTTCCAGTATTCTCATTGTTAGTGTTACATGCTGTCTGTTAGTGTTGCACTTTTTTTTAAAGCAGGGTAAAAAAATTAAATTAATAAATAACATATGTTTGGGCAGTTTCTCATACTAAACCTCTTTTTCTTCTAGGTTTGGAAAACAGGTATGAGGAAGGTTTGCAAACTTCAATTTCTATAACGTAGAAAGAATTACATTTTAATATGCCTGCTAAACCTTTTTTCTATCTACTGTACTCCTTTCAGCTATACTACGTTTGTGGCTGCATTTGCTTCTTCTTCTTCTTTCCTTGCATATTTATTTCTTGTTTCAAAAGACACATAGAGATAGATTGGAGCCCATCCCTCCAAATATAAGTTGTAAGAAGTTAAAAATTAGAGCCACTGAACACAGAAATTGGAAAGAGATTTCATGTGAAGGCACTGTCACCATTGATTATTATTTCCTGATTCAGCTCATACCCGCAGATGTACTTCTTCCTCCCCCCCAAAAAAAAGTAGCTGTAGAATTTGCTGTACAAAGTGACCTAACTTGTAAAAGTGACCTAAGTATGGTTATATCTTCTGATGAGGATTCCTGTAAGAAACATTTCCAATGAATTAAGTTGAGTTTTTCCTACCATTCAGTCCATTTAATCACAAAGGTTGAAGGGAAAAAGTGAGCTTAGGTAACTAAATGGTCCACTTCAGTGTTACTATAATGGTCGCTCTGATGGAAATGAATCCACATTAACATTGATAAAGATGTCATTAATGCTAACTATTGCAGGAAATCTAGAGTCTTCAGTCATTGATTTCAAGGAGCTCCTGCTTGATTGCTACACAAGCTGCTTCTTGCGCTGAGGCCATGGTTTGGACATGCAAATAAGCTTTTTTTGCAAACTCACTGGTATTATGACTTCTAAGACACTAGCAGAGAGACTGATTTCAGCAATGCTGGCTCACATTCCATGAATTTAGTCACATAATTTCATTGCTGGATTCACACAAAATTGAAACAACCCCAAATGCTGGGGCTGGGCTTTTAGCTCCTAAATCACAAGATAATCACCCTGGATAATCTATACTGCATGTGTTTCAAGGTGTAATTATTGAAGATCAATCATAATTTCTCAAATTATGTCAATATTTCCCCTACCCATTTTTTGTTGAAGTTTCTCCTGGGGTTTTGCAAAGATAACAAAGTGATGCTGCAGTATGCTTTCGTATTGCCAGTGGATCAATGGTGAACAAATGGGGGTAAACTACTGTATAATGGTAGTTATTGGTTTAAAGTCAAACCAACCAACAGGAATACCAGTGCTTTCCAAATAGGACAGAATAATCTGCCTCTGATCCCCTTCTGAGTGCATCTATATCATTTACATTGACTGGGGCAAGATTGCACTATACAGTAGGACCCCCATATCCACTGATTCATTATCCATTGATTCAGTTATCCACGGTTGGCAGAGGGAAAAAAATTAAATAATTCATCAGCCACAACGCAAGCTGTTGCCACAAACAGCAGCCATAAAGCAAGCTACTGTCTGAAAACAGCAGTCATATAAAGCAAGCTTCTGTCAGGAAACAGCAGTTTGGGGTGGGTGGGCAGGTTTCTCTCTTATCTACGGTTTTCAATATTCACAGGAAGGCCTGGAACCAATCCCCAGTGGATACCGGGGTCCTACTATACTTCTGTTGGGTCCAAGCACACAGGATTCTACACAGGAGGACTGCCCAGAGTGACCACTGCCAGATGGGTGGTATAAAAATTCCAATAAATAAATAAATAATCTCCTATTGTGGGGGGAATTGCTCACCTATCTATCTATCTATCTATCTATCTATCTATCTATCTATCTATCTA
>JAHTLZ010000016.1:17812998-17827335 GCA_023846285.1 Phrynocephalus versicolor | reverse complement strand
CTCTCTCTCTCTCTCTCTCTCTCTCTCTCTCTCTCTCTCCCTCCACACACACACACACACACACACACACACACTTGGAGGCTGGGAATTTCTTCCCTTATGTTGCAACAATATATTCACATCTAGCAGTAAGCTGCACCACACTTAACAAAACTTCCATCTGACAGTTAACCCCTACATGGGCTATTCTAAGATGAAGAAGTGAGCACGGCTCACTCACCACTTTGTTAAAGACGCAGGAATAAATCCACATGCAAGAAATTCCCTCTCTGTGTCATCTACACAGTGTGCAGATCCATTATTTTCAGAGGAGATTTGATGAGACACGGCCAAGTACTATACTCATGTGAAAATAGCCTATATCTACAGCAATTTCTTTATCCACTACAATTGTTAACATTTCTTTTTCTAAAGAAAATCAAACATGTCTAAAACAGCTTTTTCATTGCAAATGCATTTTGATTAGAGTTCATAATCAAGGAGACTCCAGGACCTTACTTACTTTATAGTTTTCCTCATGCTGCCTTTATTCCCTTCCATCAAAACTAATGAAAATGTGGTACTGGCAGTGATAGTCATTATAACGTTTTCTGATACCATCCTTGGAACCACCCCTAAAATTTGAAATTTTGTTTTAAGTATTTTTAAAGATTTTAAATATTAAATAGTGCATATATTATTATACACTATTCAAGCACTATTTTTTGCTTTAAAACATGCTTCATTGGTTTCCTAATAGGGGATGGCCTTGATCCATGGGGCCCCTTACAGATTTTTCAGCTCTTAGATGATTAAAAGAAACACTATTTTAAAGGTGTTTTAAAATCAACTCAAGTTTAATTCACCCATTGAAGCTGGAATCTGACTGGTCCCACACAGGGTAAGTAGACATTTGTGCAACCTGTCTTACTTAGAAAAGGGTGTGAAAACACTGTACAATTATTCCTCTTTTTGTGCATTCTGCTTTTTTTACATTTTTAAAGCTCCAATGAACTGACAAACCAATTCATGGTTTTTAAGTTGCCAGGGTCCAAAATTCAAAGTTTGTAGTTTATCCCCATCTCTACTTTAAAAAGTTGCCCAAAGCAGTGAACCTATTTTAGGGATTTATTTATTATTTATTTATTTATTTTTATATTTATATCCCGCTTATCTACCAAAGGTACTCTAAGCGGCTTACACTGGCCAACAGGCGCCGATAAGCACAGTAAATCAACAAAATATAATATACAACAAAATATAAATTTGGTGATTAAAACCCCGGTGCATCCAACGACCGACTGTAGACTAGAGATGGCGGGACCCCAACAAAGGAAAAAGAAAAAAGAAAAGAAAACATCAGGGCTCGCCAAAGGCCTCTCGAAATAAGTAGGTCTTTAAAGCTTTCCGAAAGGCCAGCAGGGACTCTGCAGAGCGCACCTCACTAGGGATGGAATTCCATAGGGAAGGGGCTGCCACCGAGAAAGCCCGGTTCCGGGTGACCGACTTCCGGGCTTCTCGTAAGGTGGCAACCCGGAGCGAGTGCGCTCACACCTGCCGAACAGGTCGGGCCGAGGTGGACCGCTGGGCGATACGCTCTGTCAGGTAGTCCGGTCCCAAGCCATGGAGGGTTTTATAAACTAAAACCAAGATAGGGCTCAGCATGTTAGACAGCTCCTGTGCAATGCAAACTATATTGGGATTATTTTTCAACCTTGTAAGCACATCCGATCTCGCCTGATTTCGGAAAGCTAAGCAGGGTTGGCCCTGGTTAGTACTTGGATGGGAGACCACCAGGGAATACCAGGTGCTGTAGGCGCCTGGAGTAGGAACTGGCAAGCCACTCCAGTATTCCTGCCAAGAAAACTCCATGGACATGGGGTCACAAAGACTCAGTTATGATTGTAACGACACAACACACACACATGTTACCTTTTAGAGAAACCTGCTGGGAGGGAGCTTTCTGGGTAGGTGTGAACTTCAATCAATCCAGCAGTAACCAACTGTCCCCTCTGATTTTGAAACGAGCCACACCTCTCTGCTTAAGAGTCGTTTCCACTCCTTTTCCTGTCTGCTGGCAGTTAGACAAGTACAGTACTGTAGTTATGAATCAGTTATGGCCTGTTCCTCTAGCCCTGGACTGCAACTCCCAGAAGCCTCCATCACTTACTGTGCTGGAAGGGGTTTCTGGGAGTTGCAGTCTAAGAACATCTGGGGACCCACAGGTTGAGAACCACTGCTCTAACCAGTCATTTTTTCCTACAATCTTCTGGGTTTTTAAAAATCTATTTTTAACTGATTAAATGGAATTCTTCATTCTTTCTCTTAGCAAATGTCTCAGAGTGAGTTGTGGCAGTTGAGAAGCTAAAGGAGCGGTTCACTCTAAGGCAACTTTGCTTTGTAGGTCCCTGCATGAACTGCTGCATAGCTAGAGGTTTTTAACACAAAATTTCACACTCGGTCGTGAGACTAAACTGTAAAATGGGTGAACAGCATCTTAAAATTCTTTCTAGTGTATGGAATACAGTAGTAGCATTCTTTACTCATTAAATTCTGGGGGGACTTTATCTATTACTACACATTTAGAGCAGTTTGCTTCCACTTTAGCTGCCCAGTACCCATCAAAAAAGGCTTCCCGTCCACCCATTCCTCTCTCAACAATGAGGGGTTGGAATGAGGTGTCCTTTGACCATGGGAGGGGAAAGATTAGGTAACAAACTAGTTGCAGTTGATCCTGACTCAGGTGATCCCGCCCCACTGCCCCCAACAGCTCTCCTATGTGTCAGCTGCCAGTGTGTGGTAACTCAGTGTAAGCCAGAGAGATTTCCCCTGCCATCACACTCAAAATTTTGTTCTGCAAAATGTAAATGTGCAGCATCACTGCATATTCTAAAAGTCAAAGTAGATTTCACAGTGCAGACCTTACCAACTGCAAGAGATGTTATACAACTCTTTATTTATTCATGAATTTACTTCCTAGCATTTCTCTTACTTGACCTTGATGTCACAGCAAAACTTCTTTAGTTGGAACATTTTGATTTCTAGCATGGGATAACATCCTACCTTTAGGAAGAAAATGGGCCAAATATATTAGCAAAAAAAAAAAAAAAAGCAAGCTACTTCATTGACTTATAATTAAGACTTTTTTTTTTAGCACACAACCCTAAATGAGCCAGGCTGATTGATTGATTGATTGATTGATGTTTGTTTTTTTGTTTGTTTGTCTTTTATACCACCCATCTATCCCTAGGGCTACTCTGATTGATTGATTGGTTGGTTGATTGATTGGTTGATTGGTTGGTTGGTTGGTTGGTTGGTTGGTTGGTTGGTTGATAAACATAGAGCAGAGTACCAAAGACAGGTGATATTAGATCTCACCAGGAGCAGACAGGACCGGTTGATGGGTGTTTGGCAATAGTTCCCAAGGCATGTGGTATCTCCTCTGTGGGTACCCCCCCCAGTTGTGCCAAGATGAGAGGAGGCCCACCTACAGCAAACCTAGTGGAGAAGGCAAGCAATGTCAGTCCCCTACAAGGTGCAAGGAGGTTTTGCCTCCATTCCTAGCGACCCTCCTAACACATTCACAGAGTGGATCCATACCCATAATCAGTGTTGATGTGTATGCCAGGCATTGGTGCCTCTAGGAAGGCAGCAGGTTCTACCGGGCATGGCTTCCAAAATACAACAAATCTGCCAGGTGTCCTTGAGCTGGTGATCCATTCAGGAAAGGTGGTTCCCCTCCACGGACATTCTAACTAAGAGGGCAGCCATGAGGTCTCTGTTGCTGATTTTCTGCTGGAGCCAACCTTAGTGATCTTTTGGGCTGAAAGGGTATGAAAGGTGGTGTGAGAGTGTGTCGTACTACAAAACCTGACGCTGGAGTTCAAGATCCTCCTAGATGTTGTGGCTGCTATCAGCCGCAACCCCTGTGTGCAATTTGAATGTGAGAAGGAAAGCATTCCAGGGCCAGGATACCCATGGTGAGCTGTTGCTGGTTGTGGCCCATGCATACTTTGGGCCATGAGGACAGGAAGCTGGTGCCTGATCATAACAAGCCCTGCTCTCTCTCCACTTTCTTTCTTGGAGCTGGAAAGCTGTTGTCCACAGGCCCAAATATTTTCATATGACCACCACCCCTTTACTGAGCCTGCTAGACTGCTTTTTGCCAACTCTTTTTTGCCAAACTGCATGTGATATCACCCTCCTTCTATGAGATGGCCTCATTATTACCCCCTCTCCCCCCCCAGCTCATGATCTGTGGCAAGGATAGTGTCTAGAGCTGTGCAGAGTAGTACTTGGGGCAACAATTCCTAACTTGTCCTTTCCAGGATTCATAGGGGTGCTACACAATTCAAGGTCTGCCCTTTTCACCTCCATCTTCCTGCACTCATTCCTGATTGGGTAACATTTAGGATTTGCACTTTGACTCTAACTTTTATTTATTTATTTATTTATTTATTTATTTATTTATTTATTTATTTATTTAAACATTTGTTTATATATTTATATACCCCCAGTCTTCCAGAGCTACCTAGATGCCCTACACACATCCGATCTTGCCTGATTTCGGAAGCTAAGCAGGGTCGGCCCTGGTTAGTACTTGGATGGATGGGAGACCACCAGGGAATACCAGGTGCTGTAGCCACCTGGAGTAGGAACTGGCAAGCCACTCCAGTATTCCTGCCAAGAAAACTCCATGGACGTGGAGTCACGAATAGTTGGTCACGACTGTAACCACACACACACACACACACACACACACACACACACACACCTTCCAGAAGGAACTCCGGGCAGTTTACAATAATTCCTTCCCCTCTTGCTCATGACTGGACAGCTAGATTGCGTCCCTCCCACCCCATCAGCTTTGTGGTTCAGGATGAGGGCCCAGCTTGTATCTGACCAATTATTATCTCACCCATCCTTTGCCTCTTGGCTCATGATTGGAGGCCAGCTTGATTCACATTTGCACTTCCAGCTTACTGGCTTCTGACTGGAGGAGCATCTTGATATCCGTCCCCCACACACCCCTGCTTCTTGGCTTCTGACTGGATTGCAGCTTGTATCCATGCCAGTGTCATCCCACCCTCAGCCTCATGAGTCTTGATTGGACAGCCAGCATAGCTGCCTGTCAGTGTCAACCACAGTGCCGGGGGACTGGAGGATAGCAGATGTCACACCAATTTTTTAAAAAGGAAGGAGGGGGGACCCGGGAAACTACAGGCCAGTTAGCCTTACATCTGTCCCAGGGAAGATGGTGGAAAGCCTCATCCAAGAGAAAATCTTAAAACACATAGAAGAATAAACCTTGCTGAGAGAAAATCAGCATGGCTTCTGCAAGGGAAAGTCTTGTCTGACAAATCTTTTAGAACTTTTTGAAAAGGTCAACAGGCATGTAGATTTGGGTGAACCTGTGGATATAGTCTATCTAGATTTTCAAAAGGCTTTTGACACAGTCCCTCACCAAAGGCTGATGAGAAAATTGCACAGTCAGGGGATAAGAGGGCAGGTCCTCTTATGGATTGAGAACCAGTTGAGATCCAGGAAACAAAGAGTAGGTCTCAATGGGAAATTTTCACAATGGAGAGAGGTGAAAAGCGGTGTGCCCCAGGGATCTGTCCTGGGACCGGTGCTTTTCAATCTGTTCATAAATGACCTGGAGACATGGATAAGCAGTGAGGTAGCCAAGTTTGCAGATGACACAAAACTTTTCCGTGTGGTAAAAACCAGAGAAGATTGTGAAGAGCTCCAGAAGGATCTCTCCAAACTGGGGGAATGGACTGAGAAATGGCAAATGTGTTTTAATGGAGCCAAATGTAAAGTAATGCATATTGGAGCAAAAAATCAACACTTTATCTATCAACTCATGGGCTCTTTATCTATCAACTCATGGGCCCAGATCAGGAAAGAGATCTTGGTGTATTGGTGGACAGCTCCATGAAGGTGTCTCCCCAATGTATGGCAGCTGTGAAGAAGGCCAATTCCATTCTAGAGATTATCAAAAAGGGGATTGAAAATAAAACAGCCAACATTATAATGCCATTATACAAAAAAATAGTAAGGCCGCACCTGGAGTATTGTGTACAATTCTGGTCACCACATCTCAAGAAAGACATAGTGGAACTGGAAAAGGTGCAGAAGATAGTGACTAAAATGATTACTGGGCTGGGGTACCTCCCTTATGAGGAAAGGCTAAAACATTTGGGGCTCTTTAGTCTGGAAAAAAGGTGCCTGAGGGGGGATATGATTGAAACATACAAAATAATGCAGGGCATGAGTCAAGTGGATAGAGGGAATCTCTTCTCCCTCTCACAAAATACCAGAACTAGGGGACATCCACTCAAAGTGAGGGCTGGGAGAGTAAGAACAGACAAAAGAAAATATTTTTTCACCCAGTGCGTTGTTAGTCTATGGAACTCTCTGCCACAGGATGTGGTGATGGCATCTGGCCTGGATGCCTTCAAAGGGGGATTGGACAGATTCCTGGAGAAAAAGTCCATCACAGGTTACAAACCATGATGGAGATGTGTAATTTCCAGGCTTAAAACCAGGGTACTTCAAGGGCCAGATGCAGGGGAGTGGTAACAGGAGACATATCTAGTCTCATGCACTCCCAAACGCATCTGGTGGGGCCACTGTGAGATACAGGAAGCTGGACTATCAAGCATGGCTCTTCTTATGTTCTTATGTTCTTATGTTCTTATGTAACCCTTTCCCCCAGGCCATGATCAGGTGTCAAAGCCATCTGCATTTGTCTTCAATTACCACTCCCAGTTCAAGGCAACGCAATGATTTCTTCCCACCCTTCTGCAGCTATTATGAATGAAGATTGGGGTTATGTCCCTCCCTTCTTCCTGCAACATTCCCTAGGAAAATGGCATTGAGCTTCCATGTGTCATAACAGAAAGAAACAAACGTAACTCAGAGTTGTTGTACAAGGCATTTTATTGAGCAGGTCCCAAGAGAAGCTGATTGTAAAAAAAACATTCCTGGGCATTGTCCTCTCCCCTCAGAAGCATCCTTGTATCTCAGGCAGCAGAGTGCCTTTTGTGGAGATGTGCTGCACCTGATGCATCACTGTCTTACCAGTCCAGATGCAATGCTCAGCCTGTTCTGTGGCTGAACAGTTTAAGAGCTACACCTATAGCATAGCAGCCTGTGGAAAGAAGATTATTTGGAAGTTGTGCTATATCCTAACATCAGCTGAGGTGCAACACTCAAGCTATTCTATGACTGCAGTCACACATGGCTCAGTAGTTTTAAAAGCTGCACCGGTAGCACAGCTTCCTGTAGAAAAAATAGAGGGTGGCAGGGCAACCGTCAAAACACCAGCACAGCAAGGAAAGAAGAGGACAGAGGTGGGAAAGTACGGGGACCTGACTCACCAGAGGGCATTGTAGCCAGAACAGTGGCTAGGTCAGCTTCCAGCAGTAGAGATGGGCACGACTCAAAAAAATTGTTTTTCGTTTTTCGTTTGGTCGTTTAGGGGTCCATTTCGGTTCATTTTCGTTTTTGTTGGGTTTTTCACAAAATTTTTGTTTTCATTTTCATTAGGTAACAAAATGAAAAAACGAAAACAAAATGAAAAATTGCTGTTTCATTAGCATTCTTTTCAGTTCAATGTGTTTGCTGCAACAAAAACGAAAAACACGGCAAAAATTTTCGTTTCGTTTCCATTTCCATTTTGTTTTTGAAAAATTTTTGTTTTCATTTCGTTACCTAACGAAAACGAAAAAACGAAAACAGAAACGAAAATTTCGCTGAGTCGTGCCCATCTCTATCCAGCCATGTTCACAGGGCTGAAAAAAACTGCAGAGGTCATGTGGGTCATCAAAGTGCCTGCTGGAAGAAAGCTGGACAAAGCAGGGACCACACTGACTTCTGATGGCTGGGTTAGTGCAATCTCATGAGATGAGACCGACAGGAGGGTACCTGGAAGGGAGGGGCTCCTGATCGCATCCGCCCACTAGCTACTTCAACAGAAGCCAGCCTGGAGTAGGCCACAGTTCTGGTTGATAGCAATCTCTGCCCATTGTGCCCTCTTTATTTAGCTGATGAAAATGGAATATTGATATATATTGGTGTTTTGTGTAAATTAGTCACAACTCTCAGGGTGGTTTAGGGCATTGGGATGGATCCAGATGGTTATAGGATGGCAGGTGGGAGACCTGCATCTCCTGGTACAGCAAGGAATCAATTGGTGGAATCAGGGACAGGGTGGCAGGGGCCGTCCCAGCTCAGGTGGGATGGTGGTTGCTCCCCTGCTTCTGGGATGGCAGGGAATGGCTTACACCCGCATGGGTTCCTAAGGCTGCCATTCTGGATGGTCTTCTCAGAGGACCAATGAGATGTTGGTTTGCATCCGGGGGCACTCAGGCCTCCTGATGAACTGGATCCAACCCAAACCCTAGCCTGCATATCTGCTGTTGCATTTAATACAGTTGTGGCCCTTGTAACCCAAAGATATAAAAATTGTGTTGTGTGTTAATTGAGAGGAACAGCCCGACTTAGGAGTAGGCTAACAATGAGTGCTTGTTCATTAGCCCAGCAGTTGACATTCTACTTGCGAGTCAAGGACAACCCTGAGCAAGAAACATGTCTTGTCCTTCTTACCTGTGAGTATATATGTTTCCAGCTGCTAGGAATGAGAGAAGTTTTAAAGTACAGCCCACAGTTTTTGCAAAGTCATAACAGAAGATCCCAAAGACATGTATCATATGAACACAACACTGCCATTTGACAACTTTCTCCCCTTTGCTTACCTCCCTCAGAACAGAAGGGGTTGCAATGCTGACCAGCTCCCCAGACCAAAATAATTTAAAATAAAAAATCAACCATCGTGGTAATTTCACTGTGCTTCAGCCACATGAAAATAATCTCAGCAAGTATAGAAAAGAGGTTTCCTAGTGTTTCAGAAGGAGTTGTCATAAGAGGTGAAATTCACAATCCCAGGTTCTAAGCTGTTTGATCAACCCACCAAGGCACACGGCATACAGCCTGTTTAAATCTGTCAAAACAATGCTCCTCAGGGGTGTTGTTTTGATATCAAGCAGACACATTCAGATGTCACCCTCGATGTGTGAATTCTTACTCAGTGTTTAGTATTAATAGTGACAGCATCAATATTTAAAAATAAACAGAGTTGTGTAGTTTTTATGTTTGTCGAAATAATCACTGCCTTGGAGTGGGGGAAAGGGAGAGAGGGGGAAAACCCTCTTAAAGCATTTGTTATACTCCAAATGTGAATGCCTTCTTTTGTCATTTGGTATGATTTCATTTGCAAAAAATAATTGTCTTCCACACTGCCAGGAGTATGGCTGGAAACAAACAAATTCAATATAGCCTCCCCCACCCCCACCCCAACCCCGAGCACTCGGTTTGTGACAAATGGTTTCCAGGACTATATTGCTGAGTACTGAGAATCACATTCATCATCCTGTTCTGACTTGCAGAAACCCATAAATGTTTTAAGATTGGGAGACAGCCTGCAGCGTCATGTTGAATGTGGCCTTTTTGTGCAAGTGATGTGGAAAAAAACCCAACAAAGTTCAGTTTTATTCCTTATGGACAGCAGGTCCATGAGGCATAGCCTGATGTTTTGACACTGCATGAGGTAGAGCAGAGCAGTCTTTAACCTCAGCCACCAAAACTACTAATTTTATATATACAGTGGTACCCCAACTTATGAGATTAATCTGTTCCAAGAGAACGCTCATAAGTCAGTTAACTCATAAGTCAGGGAGCAGTTTCCCATAGGATTGCAATGAAAGTCAATTAATCCATTCCGGGTGGAACGGATTTCAATGCATTCCTATGGGAAACCGCATTAAACATCACCCACCACTTCTCCCGTCACAGGGGGGTTGGGAGAAGTGGCAGGTGATGTTTGAAATGCCTTCCAGTCATGGAGGCAGGGGACAGCAAGTGAAGCACACATCTCATTGACCAAGAAGCTCTGGATGCAGCTTCTCAACTCCATCTTCCGGAGTTCCGTCCGGAAGATGGGCGGTATATAAATGTAACAAACAAACAAACAAACAAATAAATAAATAAATAAATAAATAAATAAATAAATAAATAAATAAATAAATTCACCATCCCTAAACATTTAGAGCTAATGTGCCTGAGGATCACTGCCATCACAGAGTAGGTGATTCCATACATTGAAATGAAATTCTTAGCAGATACTGAAGGGAATAAGGTATCCAGTAATGGCCCATGTAGACTTCAGTCTTCAGAAAGAGATATCTTGCAGTGGATTCGTGATAAAACAAGCTTCACTCCACCTACCTTGGCTCTTTTTCTGTTGCACTGTGAATGGTTCTTTATTCCATTGGTCTTTTGTTGTTGTTGTTGTTGTTGTTGTTGTTGTTGTTGTCCCAGAAGGTAGTTACATAAGTGTTACAGCAGAACACTTACAATGGTGTGGGACATAAATTTTCTCTTCTATCCAGACACTTGGTGGGAATTTTTTTACCCAAAGGTGCCACTTTCTTGGATTTCTACCAAGCTGAGAAGGCACAATAACATAATAAAGTTTGCCTATAGTCTAGTCTGGCCTTTGTATTTTGTGATGGCCACATGGCTCAAACCCCCCACCACCACCACCACCACTTTTTATTACAATAGAATAACTCCCATGTTACTGATGGAATTAGTGAAGTGTACCTATCATCAGACAGGCTGATGTTAGCAATGTGAGGTTGCTATTCTATACACCAAGGTGGGGCACATTCTCCAAAGAATGTGGCCTTATACAGAAAATCCACACTTACTTGGGAATTGATCCTATTAAGTACATTGAGCCTTAATTTTGAGTCAACATGAAAAGGTCTGTGCTAGACATGGGCATTTCATTTTGGTAGGGGTTTGGTTCCGAAACAAAATACATCAGAAGAGCTGCCGTTCGAAAGCAAGATCCAACTTCCAGAATGAAATCAACCAGTCTCTTACTTGCTTTGTGTACCACAGGGCTAAACTCTAACGAGGAAGCAGCCTTGGATATGTCATCATTCACTATCCTTGGTGCTGGCCAATCTGGAGCTGTGCAGACCTCCCTGTCTGATTGGCTAGTGCCAGGGAGAGTGAAAGGTAATGTATCCAAGGCTGCTTCCTGCATGGAGTTTAGTCCCGAGCTACCCAAAACAAGGTAAGAGACTGGTTGATTTTGTTCTGGAAGGTGGATCTTGGTGCTGAATGGCAGCTGTGTTTCATTTCAGAACCAGACCCCTTCCAAAACGAAATGCCCATGTCTCGTCTCCACTGCTAAATTTCTGAGCCAGGCAAGAAATAATGGAATGGCACATTTTTATCTAGGCCATTTTTACCTCCTGTGAGAAAGGAGTGTGTATGTTGCTTTTACAGGCTGAGAGAGGAAGAGTTAAAGTTGGCATGTGAGAAAGGTACTTCATATTCACATTGGATGATTTCAGATGAGCAGGGAAAGTTTTGCTTCTCTGCGTGCTAATGCATCACCTAGAATTAAAATCTAACACTTGCTGAAACGTTACAGCTCTGCATCGCATGCAAAGACACCTCTCTGAGTTTGCTCGTGCCAATAAGCTCAGTTCAGTTATTCCTGCTACCTTGCATTTTTACTATGTGTGTTTTTCGCTGAGTAACCACACTGCTAAGCAATTTAGGAGATGAGGTCACGACTCCTTCAAAACTGCCATCTTCATTTTAGGTGTGGGATGTGTGTTTTTTGACAGGTACCTTCAAGCGTAGGACACCAAGAAACATCTGTAGATCAAGAAAAGATCCATTTTACACAGTCACAGGGCAAATAGACCTTGATGATATTTTGACATTTCAATCACATGTAATAAAGGGAATGTATGTAACATTTAACCCAGAATATGGCTTCACCTTACAGGAAATAGAAAAGGGGAAAGCACATCAGATTGTGCCTGTTATTAGTATTGTTCTCAGTTTTTCCCACCATTATTGGAAACCACAATAAAAAGGTGTAGTATAATTCAGAATAGATCATAAAAGGTGCAAATAGACTAACCTGTTTCTTTTAACATTTAGTAAAAACAAACCCTGTCAAGTCTGTGAAGCCCAGAATCTCATCTCAATAGATAAAAGCTATAGACATACTTGTCTATATGCAGAATCTTATCTCCATAATGCAGCACAAATCAGAATGCCATGCCTGTCATGGAATATAGCCTGTGTTACCTTTTTTCCAATTCAGTGTGACAAGCTATATCTTAAAGGTAAAACACTGTGTTACTATTTTTATAAAGACTGAGCAGGATCCAAAGATAAGCATTTTGTTTAGTTCATTTTCCTCTAAACAGATCATTTAAGTCTCATTAAAATAAAGATAATTCAAACATGTTTACCTTTGGAAAATTTGTTTTTGTACTGATCCCACAAAAGAATCTTGTCAATGTTTTCATAGAATCATACAGTCATGAAGTTGGGAGGGACCTATAAAAACATCAGGTCTAACCCCTTGCTCAATGAGGGTATACAAATCAAAGGATACATGCCAGGTGGGTATTCTAAATTTCTCTTGAAGGCCACCAGGGTTGGAACACTCACCACTTTTCAAAGTAATTGGTTCCGTTGCCATACTGCTCTAACAATGTAGAAGTTTTTTCAGATATACAACCAGAATATGGCTTCCTGTAACTTAAGCCCATCGTTGTGTGTCCCGCACTCTGGGTTGATCGAGAACAGATCCTGCCCCTCCTCTGCATGACAGCCTTTCAATTATTTCTATCATATCTCTCCTTGATCTCATTTCCTCAAGGTTAAACATGCTCAATTTAAAGGAAAAAGCAAAAAAGGAAAAAGGAAAGTGTTCTGCTTATATACCACCCCATACCATTTCAAGTAGTCTCTGGGCGGTTTACATTTTTAATTACAGTGTGCAGGCTACACATTGCTCTCGCTCCCCCCCCCCCGCAAGTTGGGCACTCATTTTACCGACCTTGGAAGAATGGAAGGCTGAGTCAACCATGAGCCGGCTACCTGGGATTGAAACCCAGGTTGTGAGCACAGTCTTACCTGCAGTACAGGCATCTAACAGGCTGTGATATTTCTGAGTTTCTACCATTTTAAAAAGATGTTACCCAACACATGTGTATGTATTAGAAATATATAGCATACATATGAGAGAGTACCCCATGTCCAGCATTCATGTTTACCCAAAGAAGAATTAGGGGAAGCTGGAGGTGTCAAATGTCAGAGAAAATATAAAATGAGATAGCAAGTGAACTGCTGGAAACATTTTTAATGTGTCATGGATACATATTATTTGATCTAATTTGTAACCAGATATTTACTGCAGATCACAAATGACCCGCCCGGAAGCTAGGAGGAAGATGCTAGACATAGGATTGTGTCATGGCGTGTAATATTGACTAAGGTATGGTCACACAGAAGTTTGTGCCAGGTTGATAGAAACTTCTCTGTACCTGACCCTGGCAATTGAATCATTTAAACTACCCTGTTTCCCCGAAAATAAGACCGCCCCCCAAAATAAGCCCTAGCAGGATTTCTATGCATTTGTTAAATATAAGCCCTACCCTGATAAGAAGACCTGGTGAATGGTGATAGATGTGGCTATGCAGATACGCTGCATAGCCATGCCATGCACTTTGGCGCGGAGCAGTAAGGAAGACTGGAATATCTTTTATCTGCCACGGCTCCTTTCTCCTAGCCATTCGCACATGTGTGGGAGCATGTGTGGTAACCACAGTCACAGGCAACCTATTGTATACATGTGAATGGCTAGGGGAAAGGAGTTCACGCATCACTAGCTACAGCCCCACCGACCAGCAACAGTCTGTGGGCCTGCTTTTCCTGAGTATCTGTACCCCCAGACAAGGTGAGCACAAAAAGAAAGAGCAATTCTGTTGAGTACAAGAAAGGAATTATCGAGGACTCCCAGGGCAAGAATCTTGCAGCTTTCTGCAAAGAGAAGAAGTTGGATATTCAAATGGTCTGAAAATGGCGGGCAGAATACAATAACCTCAATCTACATGGGGACAGAGGAAATGCGCACTCTGTTCACAGTATTAGGTTGGCAACCTTTATTTCCTGAGCTGGAAAACATAATCTATGAAGGGATTGCTGACAGAAGAGCAAAGGCTTTGGTTGTGCGCAGGGCTGACATTCAAGCATATTATAAGACATCCCCTGAAAATAAGCCCTAGTGTATCTTCTTGAGAAAAAATAAATATAAGACAGTGTCTTATTTTCAGGGAAACATGGGTATTTCATTATTCCAGGAAGGTGTGTTTCAGATGTCCATGCATCACACAGCCTGTCCTTGTCCCTTACCCTTCTCTTATTTATTTATTTATTTATTTATTTATTTATTTATTTATTTATTTATTTATT
>JAHTLZ010000016.1:17794131-17812988 GCA_023846285.1 Phrynocephalus versicolor | reverse complement strand
ATTTATTTATTTATTTATTTATTTATTTATTTATTTATTTATTTATTGGACTTATATCCCGGCCATCTTCCCGGAGGAACTCTGGGCGGCTTCCAATAGATGAACCAAACAGTGGTCGTCAGTACAAAATACAATAGGCAGGTTCAGTAAACAATGAATACAATTATCATCACATTATCATCACACTCTTACCTGCCCCTTTTGCCGACATTCAACTGAATTCCCCTTTTTATAAAGTAAAAGACCACTGAATCGACAAGGCATGATAAGCATTTGAATTAGTGTGGTACCAAATCTGTGCTATGGTGCTAGGTTTAGTGCTCTAGCACTGGACCAGAAGAATTAAGTACACACACTATTTGTAAATTGAACTGTAGTTTGTCCTTATCAGTGCAAGCGTATAGCAGGCAAAAAGAGAAAGCTTCATCCATGTGACAACCTCCTCTGTGCATCATCAGTGAGGTCACCTAGACATGCCCCAATATGGGTTTTCACACAAGCCCCAAAATAATGTGAGTGGAAATGCTACCAAAAAACCCCCCACAAGCTTTGCTTGCCAAACAAACTATACCACTTACACATGCCAAAAGACAGATCTACCTGCAATTAGTATGAATATTGAACAGAACACTGAGAAACATGGTGGAAACAGCAGCACAATGACCACTCTAGCTACTGAAAGTGTTACTTTTGTGGAGCCAGAACTCCCAAAGAACCCAAAGAACCCTTGGAACCATAGTGTGGTGGACACAAAGAAAAAAAATGTGTGTGTGAATTGGGAGCAGACGCGTTTCTGCGAAGGCAGGCCCACACCCGCTCCTACGAGCACACGTCAATTAGGGGAGGACAAAATTAGGCCCCCACATCCGGCTGCAATCCTTCATATCGTCACAAGCACAATGCAAAAAAAAAAAAACAACGGTCCAGATCGGCCCAGCCATTCCCCAGAAATAAAACAGCTAAGAAGCTCCGGTCTCTTTTCCTACAGCGAACCTCCGTAACAAGGCTAGGGGTGATTGACAGCGGATTTGATTCTTTGTTTCGCAGCAAGGCAAAGCAATGGGGGAAATCCGAGCTGCGGGTGCTGGGGGGGCGCTCCCCCCGAGCCCCAGGGAAGTCGGGGGATGGGGTAACCCCTTACTCCCAAGTAGACCGGACCTTGGCACACTTGGAGGGAAATTGGGGATCATCTCATATTAACCCCTTTCATCACTGCAGTGCTCCCTGCACAGCCCAAAAGGCACCAAGAAGTTTTTTTCTTTTTCCTTTCTCTTCTTCTCCTTCTCACTCTCTCTCTCTCTTCCCCAAATAAAGGTTGTCCCTCCACCACTCCCTTCTGTGTCCTTTCTCTCCCTGCCTTCCACTAATATCCCTGACCCCCTCCATTTTCCCAATTCCTTCTTCCTTCAAGTATCTGAAGGCCTGGACAAGGGTACATGCTGCCTCCCTGTTGGGGAAGTGACCTCCATTTCAAATCAAGGACCGTCACCCTGCCACATGGCAAAACCAGTTCAAACTGCTTGGTTCCCCTGAATGGATTCTGCCAGAGGGAATCTTCTCCTTCCTCCACAGAGACAATGGGCTCTATGGGGCACCTTTTCCTCCTTAGCCCTCCAGCCTCCAGCTCAAGCACCTGGACATCAAATTCCTTTGTCTGCCTCTGGACCATGGGAAGCTCTGCCATTGTTCTACCTCAGGACTGTACTCATCCCCATCTCTTATCAGGGATGACTCATCGTTCATCCACTGTGCTTGCAACCCTACCCAGATTGGTGTGATGTGTATCTGTATTATGTGTCTTGACCACCCATTGTTATCCCACCTGGAAACCCATCATCCCATCTGCCACCCATTCCCTCCCCCTATCAGTGTGAAACCCTCTCCACCTGAAGTGCCCCGACCCACCCCCCAGGCCCCATTGGCCCACCTTTCCCAAATTCCACCTGCCTGACACCTCCCAGGGGATGGTTAACCAAGGGCATAAAACAGCATGCTAGGGTGACCTCGGGGTGGGCTTGTTGCCTCAACTTTTGGGGTGGCAGGTTCATCTGGCTGTGCTGTATTGAGCTCAATAAACAACAACCATAAAGATTTCTCTCGTGTCTGACTTTTATTGGCAAAAAAGGTCCGGCGTACAAAGAGGCAAGGATTAGCCTTAGCCCGGTCTCAACAATAGTTGGGAAAAACAACTTTTCTGGTTCTGTTGAGTGACCACTTTTTGAACTGCAGGATTTTTCCGCTATACAATTATGGTACGACTCACTTCACTTCCTGCTCATTTTGATTGGTGCAGAGCAAACGGTCTGGAAATTATGGGGCTGCTTTAAATTCAGTTTCTTTACTATCTAGAACACCAAAGCCTATACCAGAAATTTCAAAAATTCAAATAAAGTAGTCAAGTTATGTCTTACAAATGAAGCGTGATTTAAGCAGTAGGGGGAAAGCAGCAAAGTTCTGCACTCACCCTCTTCAGTGTAATCAGCATAAAATCATCTACCATTTCTCTCCAAATTGCATATTATGCCTCTGAAAAGTCAAACCTGATTACAAAGAATACAGCCTGTTCAAGTTCTTGCCAAGAACAGCATTCATAAAAACAACTGTTTTGTAAATATTCCCCCATTTGTATCATTATTGTATACATATACTGAGTGTTTGAATGCCTTATTATAATTGTAATCGTGACAGAAGGACTCCCCATTGGTATTTCTGGCTTGACAGGAAAGAGCTTTTATTCACCATCCTGGGCCCTGAAAGGTCATGTTCAAGGTCAGTTTGTTTGCATTAACCAAATGGTCTCCCAAATTTTTCGAGTAAAAAGCAAGTTCTGCATAATTGTTAAATGTCAATAAAATAGATCAGCTGGTCCTCAACGCAAAGAATGGTGATGCTTTTCACCATTTCATTTCCAGGAGGTTGATAAGAGAGGGGGCGGGGAGAGAATTAAAAAGGTTACTTTGTCAATCATAATGTATAGCTCTATTTTTACAAGGAAGCAATGACTATTCTGTATGTAAGATGGATGTAATGAATGATATTAACAAGTAAGGTATTTCAAAGGACATTTAGCTTTTCGTACATCAAGCAAGGGGTAAAAGATTATCAGCCTTTTCAATTTCATTGCAACTACCTGCACAGAAAAGCTCACTTCATGAGATGATCCTATAGGTTCCATACACATATGTTGAAGGCTTGGTTTAGAATAGGCATGGGCCTTTTGTTTTGGAATGGGTCTGGTTCTGAAATGAATCACGGAAGCACAGCTGCTGTTCAGAACTTGGACCCACCCTCCTAAATGAAATCACCCATTGACTTATCTTGCCTTACCTTGCGCGGGACTAAACCCCAACTAGAAAGTAGCCTCTGACGCGTCATTGTTCCTTCTACCTGATGCTGGCCAATTAGGAGTTGTGCATGGACATGCATCATCCCACCTCCCTGTCTGATTGGCCTGATTGTGCTGCTGTGTTTTGTTTTGGAACCGGACCCCTTCCGAAACGAAACACCAATATCTAATTTTCACTTGTGATGATATATTAAGACTCTGTGAATGGAAAGGTTTTCCTTTCATTTTCTGGGATTATTCCCTAAAGCGAGCATGACATTCATTTCATTCTTCTTTCTCAAGCCTTGAAAGCAAGAAATCAAAGCATTTCTTTAAGGAAGAATCCACAAATGGTTAGGGATGGAGTACATGAGAATACTTCACTCTCTAATTTCATGTCCTGCTAAGAAATCTAACATTATGCTATATATGTTTATACAGAGGCATGTTCTAAAGCTCTCGGCAGATTTTACTCATGAGAAAATATGCACATGGAGATTGTCAACATACCTTTTACTCTCATTGGCACTGGAGAGGAAATCAAATTCGATGTTGCTCTTCTTATTGGTCTTGCATTTTCCAGGAACAGCACTTGCTAGAAGCAAAATGTTGGATATAGTATATGTTTTGGATTACAACACCCAGAATCCTTCAACCTGCATGGCCATGTGATGGATGAAGGGGATACAACCCAGTGGGAAAGTGCTGTATTCGGTGTGTAGATTGCTATTTCTCCACATCTCCTATAGACGACAATGGATTCTTGATATTTACACTGCAAGGTGACACTGAACCAATGTTGAGTTTATGCTTAGGGCACTTGCAATTGAATAAATATGCAAGTGAATAAATATGCTCATTGCTTCAATAAATTCCTTTAGAACTGATGCCATGGGAAAGACCCCTCAAGTTGTTCATATGTCTGCTTGGCCAGTATGTGGAGAAATTGTGTGAGCTTGCCTCTCCCTGGTCAAGAGGAGAAAGAAAGAAGGTTTTAAAGAAGCTATCCAAAGTGCTGAACTCATTTTGTCCATCTGTTTTGACCTCTTGGATTGTTTCTCTGAGGTTCAGCTAAAATCCAGAGAGGACACTCTGCCTCCATGACATTGCAGTCACCATTCTGCCTCCACGTCTTCTCCTAAACCTCAGCAAGAATTCTGCCTCCTTCTAAATAGAGTAATGAAGATACCCACAGTCTTCACTGCACTTTACTTGGTTTTCTCCTCAATGTTTTTCAGTTGGGTTATTCATTTCTCTTTTGCCTTTGCAGATCTTGAGGCTCACCTGAATGGGGCTGAGTAACAACTGAGTGCCAGCAAATCACTCTGCACGCTTCCTCAGGTATAGAGGCAGAGAGGTATATCCCAGTGTGAGTGGTGCTGGAGGATGAAATGTGTTTGTATGTATGAGGTGCCTTTAAAGTCTAGGCATTGTATCCACTTAGTCCCATCTGGCCCCAGTTTTCATTAGTTCAACACAGAGAGATTTGCTCATGTTCTATGCTTGTTTCCCTCCCACACTTGAAGACTGAGTTCACAGTAAAAAAAAAAAAAACTAGAATATTCCATTAAACACCAATATGACACAGTCTGTTTTGAAATGTACCTTCAACTTGCAATGGGAAGAGATTTGTGGCTGGTCAAAAAGGGAATGTGGGGGTCCATGGAGGTCAAGTTATAAGAAAGTTTAATGCAGGGAATTGTAGGAAATGTACAAAATTTAATTCCAGTGTCTTAACATTCACTGGTTTCATTGTGTTACAAAAAAAATCTGACAGTTAAAAATTACAGCTTACAAATCAAACACACATGGACCCAATAGTTAAATCAAAGGCATCAAGTTGTTTGAGTTACCACTCCTTTTCTCTTTCTCTGATGCTTAAACAGATTTTACTGCAATCTCAGCTGAGAGTGAATCTCATTCATCTCCATGGCTTGCATTTCTGCATAGGAACATGTAAGACTGCACTGTTGATTCCAAAACAATCAATCCTCTTACTTCCCTTGCAAATTGATAAGCCCTGCCCTACTCTTGTATTGCAAACATGTCTCTAAAGCCCTAACATCTAACAGAGGATGCTGAAAGCAATTAACTAGATTACCTCATTAATTTCATCTGGTAGTTAATGAAAGCTGTGCACCAGCAAAAGCCACTAAATGAAGGGAGATGGTTGTTTTTCACTAGAAGGGAGGGGGTTTGGTTGGTTTTGCTGACTGGTAATTAAGGAGACTATCTGGGAGAGTCATTACGATACTGACAGCTCATGACCTAGCTATAAATACTCTAGTAGGTGGATAATGAGGTCATGGCAGTGTTTCAATTTACTGGCTTTAAAAACCAAGCACGCTACCACTGACCTGGTATAACCACACATATAAGCAAACTCTCCAGTGTAAGCATTAACATTCTCTAATCCAAACGAAAAAAAACCCTGCAAGAAGAAGATTTTTTGATTCTATATGTTATCTCCCACCCAAAAGAGCAAAGATATCGTGCAAATATATTGTGAGTCATCCCCGGTGCTACTTGGGCTGTTTACTTGCTTTCAGTTCCAATTCAAGTTTTTTGAAAAACACTTTCAAGACTTTTTAGGCTATTGCCTTTGCCTTCCTTCATCTGGTTGACAGGCTTCTTTTTCCTTTAGTTTCTTCCCCTGTTGACTGAGTTGGAAAAAAAATGCCTCTTAGTCCTGCAGTGGACTCTGCCATATCGTGAGTCTGACTGGCTGGCATTTTCAGACTTCCTGCTGTTTGGCTGTCTCTTTTATTATGCAGGAGCAGGAAGCAATCCCTGGGCCATTTGGGCTGTGCAATCAAGAGATGCCCTGCGCAGACTGATTTTTTAAGGCCAAACCAAAAATGATCACAACCGTATGGGCATTCAGTTCGTATTTCCAAGCCAGGACAGAGAGAAAGGACAAACAACATGTTCTTCACTTTGCAGAAATGAAAACAAGACTCCTCAGGAACCAAGTGGAAAGGCAGTTATACGAATATTGACCAAAATAGTTACAGTGCATGTTGAATGTCGAAAGTCCAGTGGGACTTAGATATATGTTCTTAAGGTTACATCCTAAGATCAAATGTTAGAAATTTTACTTTGGGGGAAGGGTGTCAGGAACTTCCAAAATCCTCCAGTTATCATAGGTACGGTATTCCAGAAAAGTAACTTTTCCAAGCATAGGTTTTCAGTTTATATAAAGCAGCATCCCAATGCCTAACAAAGAGGACTTTGAAAACCCTCTAAGTGAGTGCCAATAACAGACCTAACAGAAATTGGCGTGTGGTAGCTTTGAAAGAGGGCAGTCAAAAGTTTGGGCTAAGGATACCTCTTTATGGTGTGAGAGCAGCAGCAATCAACATGCCACACTGCTGGAGGTTTCCATGAGCCTGGTTTTGGCTTTGGAGGGGGGAATGTACGTCCTCAGGTTGTGCCTTGCTTGAAAAGAAAAGCATAGGAGGAATAGCTTTGGTAGCAAGATCGGAGGTGGCTTGACAGAGAGGAAAAATGGGCAGGGGGGCTATGTGTGGTACATATTGACCACCCCTGCCTTACTCGTTCAATAGATAAATACAAGGGTAGATGTCTGTCTAGAAGTCATTAAGGTATCATTGCTCTCTGCCTTATAGAGATTCTTCATGTGCTGTGCCTCTCAGAATGGAGCACTTCCACTATGGCACCCAAGGGCAGCATGCAGACTGAGCATGTTGGGTGAGGTGCCTCCTCTTTTCAGATAATGAGACATCACAGTTGAATCCTCATCATTTACAAGTATCTCCATCTGCTCCACAACAAAAATATATTATTCTTTTATAAAATACTCCTGAAATCTTCATTCTAATTAACACAAAGATGCAAGGAACCACATTTGGCCTCAGTTTTTTTTTCCAGGAAAATGCTAAGATGTCTTCTCTTTGAGAGAGAAAGGCTTTGGGATCTAAAAGAGTGAGATCAGCAGCCTTAAGTGTATCCATCTAGAATAGGACAGAAGGCTAGTTTCCATGAGAGTGGGTCAAGGCCAGCCCAAAGAATCTGAGAAGGTCCTTCTCCCTGTTTCTTCCAACAGGGAACACTCCATTCCACTTTTGGAAGCCAACAGGATGGACAGTTAAATCTTGTTTCAACACTGGGCTAACCTTTAGATGGTGAAACAATGTCTATCATACTGAGGTGGCTGCTTCAACCTACCTAACAGTAAGGCCTCCCTGAATGAAACCTTCCAAAATCTAGAGTGATACTGTTCCAACTGAATAACCCTTTGGTGAAGCCAGGGAAAGAAGGACGCCCCCTTTGTTTCTATCATATTAGTCTTGATTTGTGGCCAGTAATTTTTTTTTAATGCAGACCTATTCAAGGATAAATATTACTCCTTGTAAAAAGAGACTCAAGGGATTATGGTTCCCTTTTTTTATTCGGTGGACTTGTTTAAACATTATTACTTGAAACTTATAAAGCTGATTATAAAAGATGAAACCCTGCAATGGAAGGGGGTGGGAAACCACTGAGAGGAAATTACTTGGACTCAGTTTAATGATTTTGAGATCTGAAGCTGTGAGTACATTTGAAGCACAGTAGGACTCATCTGTGTAAATGTTTGGTTTATTTAGTCTCTTAATTTCATGTGAAATCGAAGTCAGCAATAGTGGGTGAAGCTGACAATTGAAAATGTAGCTGTCCATGAACATACTAAGACAATTGGATACTTAATATTTACAAATAATATTACTGTATTATGGAAAGGACTAGTTTTGTTACAGACAGAACTTTGACTAGCTTGGAGGAGATTCACAGCTAGCGTGTTCAATCTGCATGGGACCATTTTGATTTCTCCAAATTAGGCTTTTTATCTGTGCATGGGAACTAACTGACTGTAATTTTGACAACAGCATTTAAGGTCATTATGAAAGCCTCCTGAGATTTCAGAAATCAATATCCTCAAGTTGATTCATACACCAGAAAAGCTATTCAAAAGCAATCTCCCTCCTAAAAAAAATTCAGGACCATCTGGCTTACTATGAAACATTTATTTCTTTTACAGTAACATTGTGCAGTTGATTAACCAGGTCAATTAATGTTCAACATTTTGCTTGACTGAAAAAAGCTTTCTCCTTTGGGACAAACACATTTTAAAAGAAACGTTAATTAAATGTGGTACAAGTATTTGGGAAAACATCAAATAGTGATAGCCACCTTAAGAGAGATCCCTGTTTCTTCTACAGGCAGGAAGAAATGCTGTTTCTAAGATGCAATATTCTACCCATGTTGTTATGTGTCTGTCACTTCTGACTTATTGTGTCACTAATAGGATTTTCAAGGTTATATGAGATATTCAAGGAGAGGTTTAACATTGCCTTCCCCCAGATGTTTCCATGCTCAGCAGGAAGTTGAACCTTAGCCCCCAGAGTCCCTATCTGACACTCTGACCACTACATCACACTGGCTCCCACTCCTATATCTCCCAGCTGGAAATGTATAGGTGTCTGTACCCAAGTTTCAACTAGGTTTTTAAAAAAATCACATTTGTTATTATGTGGTAAAGCTGTTGGTGACCACCACAATTTGTTCTCAGACAGTAGCCACTGAGGAGCTGCTACCTACCACACCACTTGCAAGTCACATAAGAACATAAGAACATAAGAACATAAGAAGAGCCATGCTGGATCAGGCCAAAGGCCCATCTAGTCCAGCTTCCTGTATCTCACAGCGGCCCCACCAGATATGTTTGGGAGCACATGAGACTAGATATCTGTCTCCTGATACCACTCTCCTGCATCTGGCCCTTGAAATACCCTGGTTTAAAGCCTGGAGATTACACATCTCCATCATGGTTTGTAACTGTGATGGACTTTTTCTCCAGGAATCTGTCCAATCCCCTTTTGAAGGCATCCAGGTCAGATGCCATCACCACATTGTGTGGCAGGGAATTCCATAGACTTACAACGCGCTGGGTGAAAAAATATTTTCTTTTGTCAGTTTTTACTCTCCCAGCCCTCAATTTGAGTGTATGTCCCCTAGTTCTGGTATTTTGGGAGAGGGAGAAGAGCTTCCCTCTATCCACTTTACTCATACCCTGCATTATTTTGTATGTCTCAATCATATCCCCCCTCAAGCGCCTTTTTTCCAGACTAAAGAGGCCCAATGTTTTAGCCTTTCTTCATAAGGGAGGTGCCCCAGCCCAGTAATCATTTTAGTTGCTCTCTTCTGCACCTTTTCCAGTTCCACTATGTCTTTCTTGAGATGCGGTGACCAGAATTGTACACAATACTCCAGGTGGGGCCTTACTATTGTTTTGTATAATGGCATTATAATGTTGGCTGTTTTATTTTCAATCCCCTTTTTGATAATCCCTAGCATGGAATTGGCCTTCTTCACCGCTGCCGCACATTGGGGAGACACCTTCATGGAGCTGTCCACCAACACACCAAGATCTCTTTCCTGATCCGTCATGGATAACTCAGAGCCTATGAGTTGATAGATGAAGTTTGGATTTTTTGCCCCAATATGCATTACTTTACATTTGGTTACATTAAAACGCATTTGCCATTTCTCAGCCCACTCCCCCAGTTTGGAGAGATCCTTCTGGAGCTCTTCACAATCTTCTCTGGTTTTTACCACACGGAAAAGTTTTGTGTCATCTGCAAACTTGGCCACCTCACTGTTTATCCCTGTCTCCAGGTCATTTATGAACAGATTGAAAAGCACTGGTCCCAGGACCGAGCCCTGGGGCACACCGCTTTTCACTTCTCTCCATTGTGAAAATTTCCCATTGACACCTACTCTTTGTTTCCTGGATCTCAACTGGTTCTCAATCCATAAGAGGACCTGCCCTCTTATCCCCTGACTGTGCAATTTTCTCAGCAGCCTTTGGTGAGGGACTGTGTCAAAAGCCTTTTGAAAATCCAGATAGACTATATCCACCGGTTCACCCAAATCCACGTGCCTGTTGACCTTTTCAAAAAATTCTAAAAGGTTTGTCAGACAACATCATTGTTGGTGTCACAGTATTCTGCATTCAGTTTGTTGCTGGCTAAATAATTGGCCAAGGGATGGACATATTCCCATAGTCTTTTGGCCCAGAAGAATCCACCTGCCGTAACTCTATGACTTCATCAGGCCACACCTCTGTGATATCACAGGGACCACCCCTTGATCACATGTCTTGCCAGTAGGGATTAGAGATGGGCACGAATTTTTAAAAAATGGCTTTTCGGTTTTTCGTTTGTCATTGAGAGGTCCGTTTCATTTCGTTTCCATTTTTTGCGAATTTTTGGGAAAAAATTGTTTTCGTTTTTTGTTTTTTCATTTTTCGTTTCTACCTGCTTTTTGTGCGATTTTTAAAGCATTTCCGTGCAGGGGCGTCCCCCAACGCCCCAGACCAGAGGGAAAACACTAAAAAAATTGATACTGGCAGAGATACAGTATAGACTAGGTATGCAGGGAGGCTGCGAAGGCAGCGGCGGGCATTGCCTAGGGTGCAAGGCAGCCACAGAGTGACTGCACTGTGGGGCCGGGGAGGGTACTCACCAAGAGGTACGCGCGCACACACACAGGGAGGCTGCAGGACTGAAGCTAGAGTCGCAGAGGCAGCAATCCCACCCTAACTCCAACCAGGGACTGCAAGGAGGATGGGGGCTGCCAGAGCTTTTTATGCCCTCTGTGGCTGCCAGACCTTCCCAGTCTGCAACCTGGGCATGCTATTGGTTGAAATTGTCCAAGAATTTACATGATCCCATCACATGGCTTGCCTCCATGTTGTGGCTGGAGTGGCGACATCCATTTTGTCATCCTTAAAGGGAAAAGAAAAATACATCGCAATGGGAGAAAACAAAAACAAACGTTTTAGGGACCCCAACCCCCTGGTAGGTAATAATTTCAAATAATTATCGCATTATCGCTGCATTTTTATGGATGTCCAGGGTATTTTAATACCCAAGAAATCAATATTAGGCATCTGGGAGCCATTTTGGGTCGATGTCCCCTAACTCCCTTTAAAGGAAAAAAATACTGCTATCTGAGAAAAGACATAAATGCATGTTTTAAGCCCCCCCTCCCCCGGTAGGTATTATCAGACAGTATAATTAATTATCGCTTCTTTTAACATTTAAAGCAGCTCATTTAATTGTGCGTCGCCATTAACAAAAACCAAACGTAACAAACACAATTTTCGTGTTTCTGTTCTTTTCGTTCCATTTTCATCACAATTTTTGTTTGTTGTTTTGTTACATAACGAAATGAATAACGAATAACAGAAACGAAAAAATGTTCGTTTCGTGCCCATCTCTAGTAGGGATGGGTACAAAACAAAAACAAAATGCTGATTTGCCGGTTTGTTACATTATGAAACGAAACTGAAGCAGCAGCATTTCATTACAGATGAAATGAAATGCTGGGGAGGGTTGTTGTTAAAACAAACCATATCATTTGACTGTAAAATGGCTCTTTTACATGCTTCTATCCCTCCTCCGCCACTGCCACCAGAGCCACTGCCAGCCAGCTGGCGAGCAGGCCTGGTAGGCCAGCCTAGGCCTGCCGCTGGAACTGCCAGAGCCGGAACCCCGCCAGTCAGGTGGTGAGCGGGCCCAGCAGGCTGGCCTAGGCCCACTGCCAGAGCCCTGCCAGCCAGCTGCAGAGGGCGAGTGGGCCCAGCAGGCCAGTCTAGGCCCGCCACCAAAGCCTCCGCAACCACAGCCAGAGCCCAGAAGGAGGAAGAGTTGGTGAGTACAGTAATGAATCATTTTGTTACTGTTTCATTTCATATATTTTTATATATATATTTTCAAAAATTCAAAATGTGGGGGGACGAAACAGAATGAAACGAAACACCAGTCTTCCATTTCGTGCCCATCCCTACTTGCCAGTCTTGTCTCCCAGGTTCCCTCTTGGGTGGTTGAGAAAGGACTAGAGAAATAGCCTTCTCCACTCCCCAGCCCTGTCCTTGCCCTCCCAGATGGCTCTGTTCATTATATAGCGGTGACAATAGGGTTTGACGTATTTCTGGTATCACATTTTGGCCTTCAAACATTCAGGGAATGGGATGCTGCTGGTCTGATAATCCTACCGTAGCATCTTTTGCTTCACTTCTAACAATATGCATGTTTCAATAAAGCAAACAGTAAGCCGAACACTTAAATGGTGTTTTATATTTTCTTAACTACATTCCTGACCCTGGAGAGCATTTCAGCGTCCATGAGGTCCATGAGGTAGGGCCAGTCTCTCTGTTGCAATGACAGAGAGAGGTCCACCCTTGGAGTTGGGATCTGGCTTCAGACCATGCCTCCTGGCTCCTAAAGGAACTTCAGTGTTCTTCACCACTCCAGTGTTCAAAAGGGTGAAGGAGGAGGAAATCTGTTTGGATGAACAGCGAAACGTTCTTATCTCTCAAAAAAGAAGTCCAGTAGCCATGACTCAACTTCCAGATAAACTCACCTGGATGACTGAGAATCTTCACAGACTGAGAGTATATGCTTTGGAACTGTCTGAGTGAGGTCTTGGTTCTCAATGAGAGTGATGGGGGGTGTCTTCTTCCCAATCCATAAAGTCCCTTGGGTCTGAAAGATTCAAGCCCCAAGCCAGAAAGTTGCCCACCCTGAGTATGGTGAAAATAATTCTCATCCATTGGTTTGAATGAGAGGGTGTTACTCCATGTTTAAAACAACAGAGAAGAAAGAAGACTGGAATTTGCATTTACCTCCGAGGCTATGATGTCACTGACAAATATTACTTGCTCTGCAATTTGCAAAGGTGAATTCTGCATATTTTTCAATGATTGCAGGATGCAAAGTCCAATGCAAATCAGTAGCCTTTTTTGCTTCTGATTTAGAGTTACCCTTCTTGATGAGAGGGTTATCTCATGATTTTTAAAAGTTAAGCAACCCTTTACTCTACCAATGCACTGTGACAATAGTCTCCTTTCTGGACTTAGCCATGAGAGGATAACTTAGAAAGCTATATTTAGATAATCTGAAATAAAAGCTACCATCATTATCAAATAGGCCAGAGAATACAATGTTCTACAAAACAAATGAAACATGAATACTTCACTTTATACTTTACAGACTTTTCTTCTTGTTTTTCTTGCTTTCTTACCTGGCAAATTTGAGTCCCAACACTTTGCCCCATTCTCAGCTGTCCCTCACAACCTGCCGTCATGTGAGCTCTGAGCGGTAGAAGAAAACCCCTTCTTTTATGAGAGATACTGTCACCCCTCCCCGCCATTTCGCAGTTCAGGTACTGCGGTCCCGCTATATTGTGGGATCACAGTACCTGTGCCTCAAAGCCACGTGGGGGTGGCGGGGGGCAATCACATTGCTCCCCGCTGCCCCCTGGCCCCTCTGAAAGGCCTTGGAGCCATGCGGGGCACGCCGTGCCACCCTCCAAGCCCCACTCAACCCGCTTCCACATATCGCGGATTTTCAAGCATCGCGGGTCAGGTGGGTCCCTAACCCCTGCGATAGGCAGAGGGTTACTGTATTTTTCTTCACACAAGAGAGTTTCTTTTTTGTGTAGATGTCATTGTCCTTAGCATTTTAATTAAAAATATCATCTGGATAACTTTGCATAAATACTTTATTACTCTTCTGGCCAGAAGAACAAGTAACATATCACTCACTGTGAAGTAATTTTCTGTTCAGACACTTTGTCTTTTTATCCTACTATTCTGATTAGAAAAGTGAATCAGTCAAGCTGATACTATTTTATATTTATTTATTTAATCTATATTTCAGATACAGAGAAACTATCACTCCAAAGAGGTAAAATTTGTAAGATTTTTCAGCCACATTTCAAAATAGTGATTTCCAGCCTTGGGCAACCCAGGTGTTCTTGGACTGCAACTCCCAGAAACCCTGGCCAGCAGAGCTAGTGGTGAAGGCTTCTGGGAACTGGAGTCCAAGAACACATGAGTTACCTACGATTAGGAACCACTGTACTAAAATATTGCAAGTAAAGAATATAATTCAGGGCCTTAAGCAATTGTTACATTGACACACATCAGAAGTTCTAAAATCCTGTCTGAAAAGTGGACTTGCCCAGAAAAGCTCATATTAAAATATTGGTGTTAGTCTTTAAGGTTCCACAATGGTTTTGTCTTTTTTTTAAAAAAAAATGTTTTTATCTAAAATGAAGGTTTTTTGTCTTATCCAAGCCACCATGAAAACCATAAAAACCATAAAAACCATGAGTAATAGACTACAGTACCTATCTCCCACTTGAACTGAACAAGTGTGTATGCTTGGAGTGTGTGCCTGTTACATTCTGTTAAGCTAAAACTGACAGTCATTTTATGGTACATTGGCTATTTAAGGAGTAGTTTTAAAACTTACACTCCCCCAATAAGTTCACATGGCTGCATGATTCAGATCTAGATCTACTGAGTCCTACTCTGTCATTCTCTCCGTTACACCACACTGGATATGCTGAAGTTTCATAGAGGGTAGCTGTGTTTGTCTTTTCAAGAATTGCAGGCAAAAATCAAAAGGAAAGAAAAGAAAAGAAAATACACAAAACATGTGGCACCTTAAAGACTAAATTTCATATTTTAATGTAATGTTTCATGGACACGTTCACTTCTTCAGAATGAGGTGTGTAATATAATATGTGATGAGATATACATTTCATACCAGATGTTCATTGGTGGATAGGGAGGGGGAAGAGAAGGGAAAGATGATTAGTTGTAGAAATAGTGTGAAGGAAGATTTGGCCAGGAGTCATAGATATGTTAAGTATTGTTAATGGCTCTGTGGTCAGGGTCTGTAGATATGTTAAGTGTGGTTTTTAGGTAAATTCCTCAAGAATCGGAAACCAGAACCAGATATAGTGGGGTGAGGGGGTGGAAGAAATGGGTGATAGTGTGGGAGTTTTTACCTTAGGGTCCAGGTGGGAGATAAACTTCCATGAAAAAAGTGGCAGCATAGTAATATTAAATATGATAATGACTCAAGAAACCCAGACTTATGTTTAATCCATTCTTGTGTGTGTCCATCATGCAGATGGGCATCTCAGATGTTTTTCTTTGTTTTCTGGATTTGTAATGATTCTGTTCCAAATCAGTGACCTTCAAATCCTTCAAGCAGTCTCCTGGTAGACTGAAATGGTTTGAGACAGGGTTCTATGTATCATAATTTCTTATGTTAAACTTGTGTCCATTGATGCATTTTCTTAGAGATTGTCCTGTTTGTCCAATGTACAGTGCAGCTGGGCATCGTTGGAAAAAGATGGCATAGATCACATCGGTTGCGGAGCAGGTGAAGTTGCCCTTGATATTGTGACATTATTAGGTCGTGTGATTGTGTTGCCAGAGTATATGTGTTTGTGGCAATGTTTAGTTGGCGCTGGTGTTTGTGGCAATGTTTAGTTCCATTGTCCTCGTTGCTGTTTTCTAATCTTGTGTGCATTAGTATTTGTTGAAAAATCCTACAGAATTTTATTGAGGAGTAAGTCTCAATGAAGTTAATGGCACTTGCTTCTAAGTAGACATAATGAAGGATTGTACTATCAGTGGAAGAAGGGGGAAAACTTGGAGGGTTTTTTAAATTTACCAGGCATCTTTTCTGTGCTTCCTTCAAGGAGCTCATGATGGTGTGGATGGAATGATTGCATTTTATCCTCTGAATTGTCTTAAGATAAATAGGTACCGCCGTAAAAAGCGGGAAGGTAAAACAGTGTTTCCTTGCAGCCATGCTGGCCACGTGGCCATGGGTTTGCACAACACTGGCTCTTCGGCTTGAATACGGAGATGAGCACTGCCCCTAGAGTCGGACACGATTAGCACGCATGTGCAGGGGGAACCTTTACCTTTTACTTTTTAAACAACTGTGACATGTGGTTTGTTCCAGGTCTACCCAGTGAACTTCACACTTTATCTGGCATTTGAACCCAGCCTAAAAGCTATAATTTGAATTTCACAAGTCCACTAGCATAAAGCCTGCTACAGAGATGAAGTAGAATTTTGCTGAATAAAGCCACAAATGAAAGTTGCAGTTGGGCATTTTCCAGGATTTATTGAATGAATAAGACTCCTTTTTTCAAGAATGTGCATGTTTGAATGAATGAATGAATGTTTATTTACGGTTATTAACCAAATCACACATAATACAAAAATCACACATAATACAAGCAAATTTTCCTTTATTCAAATTTCCCATAGGAATGCATTGAAAACTGGTTAATCCCATTTTTATGTTGTACAGATTTGCCCCATAGGTGATTCTGTTAAGCACATTTCCCCTATCTCTGGAATTTTTTATGTTGTACAGATTTTATGTTATACAAACCCTTTGTTATACAAGGGTCCACTGTACAATAAAAATATAATAAAACAGTATAAAATATATTACTGGAAAATACAGAACTTGTAAAAAAGACCATTTATGGGTAAAACACTATATTATATAATTAGGAGAGCTCAAACCTCTATCAGTTATACATCTGCATTTGATCATAGCAGCGTAGCACAACCTGGCAACACAATTTGTGATCTGAGGGGACCTATCTGAAAGGACAGCATAGTAGTTGGTAGGTCTCCCAGAATGTTTGCAAATAATAGGATGAATAAGCTCCTTACGTAGTTCTTGATAAAAGGAGCAGCATAAAAGAACATGGGTCACATGTTTGAAAAAGTTAGGAGTCATGTCGAAGAAATGAAGTGAATGCAACCTATAGGCACATGTAGACTGCAAAAAATGCAAAAGCATGGAATGGGGAAATTCCTACATAGGCAATTGAATCAATGAGGGAAATAGCATTATTTTTTTCAAACACATATGAATTTCACCGCAGGAAGAAAATAATGGATAAGCAAGAGGGATGCAGGTGGGATATGGAGAAATAAAAAAAAATGAGACTTCTACTTTATATCCTTAGTGTGTTGACACAAAAATACAAAATTGCGCACCAGGTTTAAAAAGAACTCTGGAGGTTTGCTTCAGCAGTTCTCTGCATACAGATGGTTTTCACCCCCCACCACTACAGCCTCCCTCTCCCTTAGTCCCCTGCAATATTCATATTTCACACCCAGTACTGAAACAAGACAATGTTTGACTTTATTTGAGCCGAGAGGATAGTGAGATTCACATGGGTTTAGGGCTGAGATGCATGATATTATGAGACACGAGCTCCACAGACAAATCAGCACCCAGCATTTCTCCAGGAAGATGAAATGTTTGTGCAACATTTTTTTTGGGGGGGGGAATAATGTAATTGCCCTTAAGTTTCAAAACAAAATGGGGGAGGCAATGTTCTATGTGTGTTCATACAGTTACATCCCCTTCAACCTTCACAGGTTCGAGAAGCTGTAACTTCATAGGTCACATCTGATCTCAATCTCTCTTCCCCACCCCCAATCTCTCTGTTTTTTCCATGCATATAAGAGTTTGCGTGCCGTTTCATAATGTTTTCATTGATGTCAAGACCTTGGTATAAAAACAAGACTAGCACGGTACTAATTTACCCCATGGTCTCCCGTGTCTTCTTTTGCCTCTCTCCCTGAGCAACTGGCATAGCTGCAGGACTGTTTACTCCACGGCTTATTTCCCCTTTATCCTTGATGTCCCAGGATGTCAAAGGCTGTGAATTTAATATTGATTTTATAAAGTACTTTTACTGTAACATGTCAGCTTGGATTAGCTTCAACCTCGAGGAAGCTCGGGCACTGAGCTGGATTTGCACGCAATGTGGCTCTGCAGCTCTCAGACTCTTTACCCGAGCCACTGCTTTATTTATAAGAGTGACAGTGTGCTGTGAAAGCAAGGACAGCGCACCGCCCCCAGCTATCCCAGTGTCTTGTACACACCGCGTCAGTGCCCTGTGTATACATTAGGCTTGAAAATGTAAGTGGATCAGAGAGACATATCATTTGCTGGTATGTAAACAGACAGATGAGTTTATAGATCGCATTAAACCCCAGTGGCTGTAAGTAGTGGGAAGAACGACATGTCTTCCCCCAACCCCGACCCCCTCCCTTCTCCCTTTCCCATTTTTCCTCCCCTGCTTCTGGTGCCACTTATCGCCGTTCACCTAACATATTTGCCACATATGGAGATTCCTTCCACAATGGCTACTTCGGCGTAAGGAATCAGCATCTCAGTCTCACACTCCCCTTCATGTGCAAGGGATGCCACGGAGCCTTTAGCCACAGTTGGCTTCCTCCCAGCATGAGCAGAATTTGCCATGGGCTCATGGATCACCCAGAGTAGGCAGACCCAGAAAGAGATTCCCTAAAAGGAGGGAATGGATCCCTGCATGACTTTTGGTCTCTTGATTCTTCAGGGGGCGGGAAAGCACTAGAGATTATGTTGGCCAGGGTTACCATCCAGCGGCTACGTCGTTCTTTATGAATGGAGCTGATACGTGGTTACCTCCTCCCTTGAAAAAATCCAGGGATTAAACGGCAAAGCTTCATGACCTAATGTATAACCTGGGTTGATCTTCTTTAGAGAATCAGTGTAGGTTAAAAGATGGCCTTCCTTTGCACTCTTTCAGGATGTTTGTGTTGTTGTTGTTGTTGTTGTTGTTGTTGTTGTTGTTGTTGTTGTTG
>JAHTLZ010000016.1:17727028-17794121 GCA_023846285.1 Phrynocephalus versicolor | reverse complement strand
TGTTGTTGTTGTTGTTGTTGTTGTTGTTGTTGTTGTTGTTGTTGTTGTTGTTGTTGTTGTTTGCCAGGGCCACTCCTCACTTCTTCCTTGTTGTTTTCCTAACAGGACATAGTGAGAGGAGACAAGTTTAATTTACTGACCAAAACTATCTGGCAGATATTGTACGTAGGGAGGGAGAATGCTGAAGCGGTAAATTGCTTGTTGCCATTCATCCTTTTGTCTCTCTTCTCAAAGTTGAGTTAAGACACTACAGTGCTCTGCCCTCCCCCCTTCTCTCCTCCCCCAAAGAGCTAATGAGAACCAAGAATGGCCACCTTGAGCATATAGTCATGGGAATTCGAGAACACTGAGCAATTCATGCCAACTGATTAAACAGACTTAATGAAAGATTAACTATTTAATGCATTAGCTTTTTGTGTGTGGCTGCACAGAACAGCTGTGCATTTTGGTCAAGCCATTGTCTCCCCCTCCCCCCTCCACAATGTACTTTCCCATAGTGTGCTGGTTGCTTTCAGATTCGTCCCTTCTCCCTCCCCCAACTTTCTCAGCTGGGACTTAAAGCCCTTGAGCTCTCTGGGGCATAGTTAAAATAGTTCTTGATTTTAATTCATTAATAATTCTAGAGGCTGCGGCTTCAAAGCCCGAGTCATGATGGCATTATATAAATAATAAATTATTGTTATTATTTTTCTGTGACTGTGGAGAAATGCAATCAATGCAGCACTTATGAGCATGCAATTTATCCCCCATCAGCTGTACAAAAGAGAGCTAGCAAATGGCCAAGATTAAACTACCGAAGTAGCCTGCATCTAGTTAAAAATCGTCTATTTGTCTTAACATGTTAATATTTTTTTCATTTTACTTGTTTCATATATGTCCATAATTTGCAAGTGCAATGCTCTTATAGGAATCAAGAAATAATTGTTATTATTCTGCTTTTGTCTCAAAGGTAGCTGATTTTTCTCTTAAAAAAACAAATATTCTGATGAAGAACTGACTCAAGAGCATCCAGATGAAGATTAGATTTCTTTTTACAGTAAAAAATAAATGATCCCTGTGTGAACAAAATATTCTTACATTGTATGTATTTTTATCCCATTTATTTTTTATCCTATTTACGAAGAGCCTCACGACGCAGTGGTTAAACTGCTGTACTACAGCTATAACTGTGTTCACGAACTAGGGTTCAAACTTAGGTAACCAGCTCATGGTTGATTCAACCTTTTATCCTTCTGGAGTCAGTAAAATGAGTAGCTCACTGGGAGGGGGGCAATGTGTAGCCTGCATAATTAAATTGTAAACTACCCATAGAGTGCTTTAAGTGCAATGGGGCAGTGTATAAGCAGAACACTTTGCTTTTTATTTCATGTTTCTCAGATCACCACCAGATTAGTTTGCATATAATGCTAAACATGCATGAGCAAAATCAACCTGGGTGAAACCTCAGACTCATGCAGATACCATTCCTTGTTCCACTGAAGTCAGCTGGGAGAACCTCATTCCCATATTTTGTGTGTTGCGTCGTTACAGTCATGACCGACTCTTTGTGACCCCATGTCCATGGAGTTCTCTTGGCAGGAATACTGGAGTGGTTTGCCAGTTCCTACTCCAGGCGCCTACAGCACCTGGTATTCCCTGGTGGTCTCCCATCCAAGTACTAACCAGGGCTGACCCTGCTTAGCTTCCGAAATCAGGCGAGATCAGATGTGCTTAGGCCATATTTTAGCATTGTGCAAAAACGAGCCCAGTGTGCCCAAGAAGATTTGTGCACTGTTGGTATTTGTAGGGTTTCAGAGGTAGCATACAAGAGTTGCAGCCACCTGGTTTCTCCCAAATATTTTGAATTAAATAACAACCTTTGCACTGCAGAGCTGCAAGAGACGCTAAGGATCATGCCACTGTGGGGCACTGAACTCCCAACTTCAGGCTCCACAGCCAGTGGACTAAACCATTGAACTATCCAGCAGTTCCACATTCCTTGACAACTGATCAGCTACCTTGCATGCTGCTTATGAGAATAGTTTTCAAAAAACATCTGGCAGTCACAAAGTTGCCTACCTCTGGTGAATATGAGCTGGATAGTTCTCCCAGTCTCACTTCAACATAAATGTATCAGCTGGTCTTAGATAAACCATATCTATCAGTGTCAGCAGTGCCCGTGAGAAGAATAGGAACTGCCAGGTAGGGTCTGTTGCCACAGTTGTTATGACATGTGTGATTCGAACACCTTGGCTACATTCAAATTCTATGCAGTTTTATGGGGGATCAAACTCAGTGGAGGTGGGTGAGAGTTCCTTCAGAATAGAAATTCACAAATTTGAGCAGCATGAAGTGTGACATTACTATTTATTTGTTTGCTTCCTTGCTTGTTTTGCCCTTCCTTTTATCTAAAAGAAGGCCCCATCGTTCAAAACAAAATATTAAAAGCTAAAAACAGTAAATACTTCAATTTTTTAAAACAAATTATATTAAGCAAGAGCATTATAAAATGCACCTTCAGAAGCAACAAAAAAAGAAGCCGCCTTGGGTCCTTTTCCAAAGAGAAAGTCAGGGTAAAAATATTCTAAATAAATAAATTAAAATAAATGAAATATAAGTGCCCCATTTATTGTCTCCTAGACAGTCAGTCTCTAAAGAAAAGCCTGCCTAAAGAGAAAGGTCTTTGTTTGCATGCAGAAGGTCAGCCTGGCTTCCAGTGGGAGGGAGTTTCAGAATCTGGTAACAGTAATAGAGAAGTTCTGTGTACCCCAAAAGTGCACCTATGAGAGTAGTGGGATTCCTGATGAGCCTGATGATCTTAACACCCATGGAGGTTCGTAAATGGAGATATGATTTTTGAAATAGCTTGGACTAAAAACTGTTTTGGGCTTTGTAGGCTAAAGCCAGCACTATTTCCAGATATTGTGAGTGGAAACAGATTGGCAGCCAGTGGAACTGCTGTAATGGGTGAGGGGTGGATATAAAATCCCTCTAACCCGCCCCAGTTAACAATCTGGCTACAACATTTTGGACCCACTGATGTTTTCAAGCACTTTCCAGAGGCAACCCCATGTGCCTGCAGTGGTTTTATAAAGCAAACCATTCATTGTACCAGATTGATTCTAGAGATGGTCACACAGATAGGAGGTGCATTGAAATAAATATGACATTAGCTGGGCGTAATTAATTTTATGTAAAGCACCCTGAGTAGTATTTCACTAAGTCAGGTGGTCTGGAAGCTCAACAAACACACTTGGGTCCTACTGAGTGAATATACTCAAAGTATGGATATAAGGAGCTGAGGCAAAAATCCAATCGTGTAACTGATGCTTGAGGTAGCAAACAGACATCTGTGGCAGAGGGCAATAAATTAAAAAACTTCCTCCTTCTGTCCTACAACTCTTCTGACTCCTGTGTAGTCCCTTCCATTGCATGGATGCTATGGGAGCCAAGGAATAGAAGGAAGAAATCTTTAATTACCAAAAATCGCCACCTCCAGGTTACATCTTTGCTCTTCCTCTGGTGTAAATTATGCAACAGGTTTTTAGTGTGAAAATCAAAGATTTTTTTTCTAGATAACAGGGAAAAGAGACAACCATAAGCAACCAGGATTGTGAATGATGGGGTAAAAAGTACGAACCTCTATTTATAAATCAGGAGGTGCTGAAACTTTTATGAGCACAGTCACTGTCAGAACAATATTGAAACCAAATTGAGTAAAATATTCTGACACTCACATGAAATTTAAGCCTTTTAGAGTCCCTTTCTTTGTAAACAATCAGCACTTTTGACTATAAACTCATTGTCCTATTATTCAGTGCGGCGCCCCTAGGGTGTTTTCTCTAATTATGCCTTGGGTTAAATAAATTTCTAGGTGATTAGACTGGTTGTGGTTGCTGCCAGAATGATATGGAGCTTTGGTAAATGTAAAAATCAAATATTGTAGCATTTTCTGTTATGACTCTGTATTGAGACCAGTTCTGTAAGAGTGTTAAGATGTCAGCACATCCTCCAAAACAAAGAAGCATGAAATTTGTTTAAAGAACCTGTGACATTTATTTTAAAGATCTTTTTCATTCTCTTCTCCGGGAACTAACCATGCCTTTCTGTGTTGAAACAAAAGTACCTATGACTTGACTAAATGATGATGACAAGAAAATTAGTCAGCTTTTATCTTTGCAGAGAAACAAAGGAAGCAAAAAAAAAAAACCCAACAACAAACGCAACCATAAGATTCCAGTGAATGAATAAGAAAATCCAATTCTTAAAAGCATTGTCATGTATTGCAGAACAAAGTTGACCATGAACAAGGTTTAAAACAAAACAAAAAATAAATAAAAGCCTACACCTCATATGTATCAGCTTCATGTTTGCATGTTAGATGTCTCTCAGTTTCAGGAATGGATGCTAGAGAATACAACGCCTTGACTCGTACAGCCATCAAAATTTGACCTTGCCATCTCTACTTTTCAAGTCACTGGTTTGACTGATTGCTTTGTGTTTACACTGAATACACTGTACATGAAGGGAATTCTTTTTTGGGGGAAAAATAAGTTCATGACATTATTTTCAACTGATTCAGCCTGAATGCATCTCTTGGTTCTTCAGTAAATATTGTTTCCCATTAACGCAGCTCCCTGGGTTCATCTCGTGGTTACTCTGCATTTTAAAAGGGGAAGCGGGAGGAATTGCATCATGCTTGAAACAGTTAACTGCTCTTGGATCTTCAAGAAAGGATAGATGCTTTCTCTCTCCAGCAGATAAAACGTATATGGGCAGTAATGATGGTGTAAAGGGGGAATACAGATACTGCAAATTAATTTTTATTTGAACCACCACCACCACCACCACCGTCGTTATCATCGTCATCATTGTCATTGTCATCATCATCCATTATGTGCCATCAAGTCAATTTTGATTTGTGGTAATCCTTTTCCTGCAGAGAGTACCCAGAAGTGATTTATCATTCCCTTTTTCTGGGGGTACCTGGGACCATGCAGCTTGCCCAAGGCCACTAGGCTGGCTCTTCTCACAAGGTGCAGTGGGGAATCAAATTCTGGCTGAACAGCCAGATAGACAGGGCCAGCACTTCCATTAAGGCGAACTAGGCAGTTGCTTAGGGCGCCAAAATGGAGAGAGGGTGCTGGACAGCCTGCCTCCCCCCCCCCGCCGCCGCCAGCCACCGCCGTCCGTTCCCCCACCGCCTGCCAGCCACCCGTCGCCATCCACCCATCGCTGCCCACCACTGCCCGCCTGCTGCCCCCCCGCGCCCATCGCCTTCCATCCCTGTGCCTGTCGCCGTCCCCCGCCACCCACTGCCCTGCCCACGCCCTGCCCCCTGCCCTGCCCGTCAGACAGTGATGATGATGCCTAGTAAGTAGGAACATATGTGAGAATGAGTACTAGAATAGAGCGATAAAAGACCACTGAGGAAGAAAAAGAATGACAAAGTGACTCCAGGGAAAGAAGGCTCCGGTGGAACTATTTCCTGGATTTTTATTTTTAATTCATTTTGTTTTCTTTCTGGCAAGCTTTCTAGGCTCATTAAATTTAAGATTCTAAATTTCAGTCAGTGATCTGTTTTAAAACCATTTTAATGAAAAAAAATCTAATCCTATCTAATCACACTATAAGTGCTCTCTTTTTCTTCAAAAGGAAAACAGTGTAAAAGTTTAATGCATGCCTCTGCCTGGCTGCATTAAAGGTGTTTGGCCAGACTGAAATCCGATTAGTGTAACTGTTACGGATTATAGAGAAATCACTTCTGATCGCAGAGAGTCACAGCAAACTCAAAAGGAGTCATATTCACAATCCACACTCCGGTGACATAGTTGAGATATTTAAACAGACAGGCATAACAGCACAGCCTAGTCAAGAGCACTTTAATCATTCTGCTAGAAAGCAAAAGCAGAAAGCACCACTCATTCATATCACATACTTTCAGAATTTGTAATAATCCGATTGGTGAAACAATGGACCACTTGCAGGCTGACCTTTCTGTTTTTTTTTACCATAAATAAACAAACACTGTTATCCCAAACACATTTCAACCCTCATATGACATATTAATATGCAGTAACTATGACTCAGGCAAGAGGAGGTGCACCAGATGGGAGCCAAATAAAAGTTTGGGAAAGTTATATTCTTGGACTACTAGTGCCAGAATCTCCCATTCTGTCCATAATGACTGGGGAATCAGGGAGATGTATTCCAAAAAAGTAAATTCTTTAAGCCTTACAACAACAAGGAACTAATTTTTGTGCTACTGGTAAAGCGAAACACAAAATCGCTAATTCGGATAATGCATTTAACTCGTTTCACAGCCATCTCACAAGACTGGAGACTTATCACCGGCTGGAACAGTATTAATATATTGATAAAATCATTTTAGATATACAATCACACACACACACACACACACACACACACACACACACATTAGAGCCGGGCAGGAACCCCCAAAATCGTGGTTTGTCTTGGTTCATCAAAGTCAACAAGCCACAAACCATGAATTGCCAAGGTTTTATAATGACTGGTGGTTTGAGAAGGGTTTTTAGCCCATTCGGGGAGAAAGGCAGGATAGAAATATTTTAAATAAATATGTAAATAAACTGCTCCCAAATTCTCAACATATTTCCATTTTTCCTTACTGGTGGGCACAGAACCTGAACTTCTGAAGCGAGTTTGCATCTTAGACCCAAACTAGATGATACATTTAGCCGCCCCGCCCCCATTGGCAGAGGGAATTGTTCCCTTAAGAGGTTAAACCAACATAAGCTTGCCTCAATGTGTGCATCAGCTTGCATTTGATTTCTATGCAATCATCTTGCAGTGTAGAATCATAGAGGCATAGAATCACAGAGTTGGAAGAGACGTAAAGGGCCATCCAGTCCAACCCCCTGCCATGTAGGAGGTTGGACTGGACTGCCATGCAGTAAGCACAGCTTTGTTTGCACATCTGGTTTCTAGGGTACTAGCTCTGAAAGATGCAGGTCCCTAGAGGAAAACCACTGTAAAGTGAGGAAATAATGCATAGTGTACCGGAAGCTGAGATCTGCCCATCTGTCACATTTGGAAGTACGATGTTGCCTGAATGTTGCTTCAGATAGTGAGCTGTTTGTACACGGACTGCTCTGCCATCAGACTGGGAAATGGTCAGCTTTAGGAGCAGACTTTGCTTACCATATAAAGGCAGGAAATTCTTAATCACTTTGTGTGTGTTTCGCTCCAGGATAGTGCTTATGGATTTTCCGCTTCTTTTGCCCAAATGGCATAGCAGGCTGGTGAAACTATTTATCTTGATGGAGAGGGGAGGGGGTTGCTGCTTTGCCTCAAGTAGCAGAATTATGTGAGTCACACTGCACTGGACTGGGGCAATCCATACTGGACTGGGGCAATCCATACTGTTAATGTAGCTCCCTCCAATAATCACATAAACGAATACATATCTATGCGTGCTTCTGTGACTGCTATTACTCTAAAGTCTAAACAATAAATCCAGTCACCTGAAGGGGAGCCTGAGGGAATGCATTTTGAGCTTACTGTGCTTTGAAAAAAATATTAAAATGTTTAGTAAACTGCAATCTGTCCTAGCTTGCAGAACTAACTTTAGGCGCTCAGTCTATCCCAGAGACAAAGCTGGAGGCAGAGGCGGGAGATTTGTTCCTCCACAGGGCCTCTAGACCAGTGGTTCTTACACTTTTTTCACCACAGTACCCTTGTCAGGCTAAAACAAAATTGTGGCAAAGCTCCCCTTCAAGTGGTTTGAATACTTAGGAAAATAAGAAAAAACAGTGTAAATTTAATGCTCAGTTGTCTTTAATGTGATGAATAAAACTGTTTGGATGGATTTTTCATTATTTCCTTTATGTTTCTGGGAAGTTTAGTTAATTTTATCCTCAAATCACTTGCTCCTGTATCCGTTGTTTTATGTAAAGTTTACTCCTGTATCTGTTTTTTATGTAAGCGTACATTGAGAATGCAGACTCACAACAATAAGTTGAAGCAAAACGCACAAATCTTTTCACTGTAGCCTTGCCAACAGCATTTATTTTGATTACATCTGCTGAGTTAGTACTTGTGATGCATTGAAATTCGTCTACCTCGTAAATAAAAGCTAACCTCTTGTTAAAACATTTTTTTTAATTTTATAGAACTATGTCGAAAATATAAGCACGTACACATCTCTAGCCATACATTAAACATCAGTGATCATATTCACTAAATAATCAGTCTCTTCAAAGAAAATAATACAAATTTACCATCAAATCCACTGGAATCTTTTTGTGTGTGTGTGATGACAACAACCCAGTACCACTCGAAACAAATGACGCATAACCATGAAAATGGCCGACGAGTGGCAGACGTAGCATAGACAAGGAGATAATGGTATTGCCATGTTATAAAATGGATTCTGCTGCTAAATGGCTAAATCTTAGTGAAAATTAAATATTGCCACAGCACCCCCGGCATACACTCGCAGCACCCCGGGGTGCCACGGCAACCAGTTTGAGAACCGCTGCTCTAGATAACTTTGGCTGTGCTTCGTTTCAAAGGGCCCCATGAACAGAGAGAGAATGAGAGACAGAAAGAATGAGTCCTTGCAATGCCTGCCTCCTAATCTAAAGGTTCTAGGCTGGAACTACAGCTTCAAAATTATCTAGAGAAAACATTCACTGCAGATTAGCTACAAATAGATATGCAATTGCTTAGCATCACCCAAGTTGCTAGGGCTTTCTACTTTGTTTTAATCTGTTGGGAAGAGGGTTAGCAGGCGTGCATACTGCTGCTGTGGCACGTAAAGGCATGACAACGCACAATGGGAACATCATGCCCCACTCCCACCCTCTTGTTTATTTTTTAAAAAACATAAGTTTTCAGCCCTAGAGAACTTGAACGTATTCACACTTCAGCATCCAAGGAAGCTATTTCAGTTCTAGGTCAGGGTCTGATGTCACTATTGGACTGGATGCAGAAAATTAAACTGAAACTTAATTAAGACAAGACAAAGGTGGCCTTGGTCAATCAAAAGGCATGTTAAGGAATTGGGATTCAGACTGTCCTGGATGAGATTATTCTCACTCTTAAAACACAGGCATGCAACTAGAGGATGTTCCTGGGTTTGCCTCTGAGCCTAGGTGCCCAGGTTTTGGTGGTGGTCAGGAGTGCCTTTGAGCAAGTAAGAAGTATTACGTTCCTGGAGAGGGCTGAACTGGCCGCAGTGACACAATGTCTTAAATTACATCCCGGCTGGATTGCTGTAAATTTGGAAAGTGTTCAGAAACATCAGAAAATCCAAAACACTGAAACTGGTCCAAGGATCACATAACCTGTTTCAGCAGCTCCACTGGCTGCCAATCCATTTCTGGGCACAATTCAAAGTGATGGTCTTAACCTATACAGTTCTAAATGGTTTGGATCCAAGCCATTTCAAAAGCCATCTCTCCCTCTAAGACAGCCTGGGGGTTAAGAACTTCCCAAGTGCACTTGGTGGTCTTTTTTATGTTAGTGCTCCCAGACTGTGGAAGTGGCAGTCTCCAAGCTTTCCAAGCAAGTTTTCCTTAATGACTAGACAATAAACATTATTTGTTGCTTCTAAATGCTTCTAAATCTCTGTTTAATAATGTTTTTACCTAACATTTAAAATATAATGTTATTAATTCTTTATATTTGAATAATTTACTGTGTCTTAATATTGAGTTATGATGATGTAAGCCACCTTGTGTCCTTTTTTTAAAAAAAAGAGAAAGGTGAGGTTAAAGTATTTTTAAATGAATGAATCAATAAATAATTTTTGTGAGTCCTAATCAAGTTATTATCTTTGTTTTGGTTGGTTACCTAGTTAGTTCTTAGGTTGCATCTAAGAATATTCTCAAAAATATTGCTCTTAAAGGGCCTTTTTTTTTATTTATTTAGAATATTTTTCCCCATCTTTCTCATTGAAAAGGACCCAAGGGAGCTTAGAACATTGAGCATTAAAAATTGGGGACAATAAACATCAAAGACAATATTCAAAGCTAAGAACAATGACTGACAAAGCTGCTTGGATAAGCAGCGAAACGTTTCAATCTCTCAAGAAAAGAAGTCCCGTTGTCATGACTCAACTTCCAAATAATCTCACCTGGATGACTGAGAACCTCCACAGATCTAAGAACAATGTGTGTGAAGAGGTATCTTACATCATTAAAAATGCAAGATTAAAACTAAGAGTAATAAGTGAACAGATATAAGGGGGGATTCCATTCTGAAAGATGGAAAATTAAAATTGAAAAACATAAGTAGTACTACAAATTCATACCAAGCAGAAATGCATGTTAATCCAGTTAAAAAATTATATAACAGGTAGCCAGTCATTCAGGGAAGGCTTGTCTGAAGAGAAAGATTTCTGACTGCTTTTGGAGGGTAGAAGCACCTCTGTTTTGTCTACAGTCACATGACTAGGGAAGGGCAAAAGGGGACATCTCCCCCCCCCCGCAGCACCTAGGGGCACCAAACAACACCACTGCAGTGCAGTGGTGACACTGAAGAATGACTGCTTTGCTGCTTCCACCGCCATGGTCTTCCAACAGGCCCTAGCCGTTGATCAGTTTGACTCATCACTTTCATGGCTCAATTCTGTGGCCCACCCATTTCATCTCCGCTAGCTCCCGGTAAACCAGGCGGCCAGAGACTTTTAGGGGCAACATGCCTAATATTTGGGAAACCCAGTGCAAATCAGAAACAGGGGGGAATATCCACAATTACAGTGCTTTCTCTTTTAACATAACTATTATTTGGGCACAATCACCATGTTCCCTTTGGTAAGACTGCGAGGCAGTCATAGCAATATCAGCAGGTTGTTTATACAGGCCTCTCGACACTGTTCTACCACAGCTCCATGCTTCAGCAGAAATGCTTTGTTTGGGAGACCTGTGGGATCGAGCTTACTGTCAGCAGGGGAAAGGCAGCCCTTTTCAAAGCCCTCATTCATGGACATTGTGCGGGCTTGAAGAAAATCTTTTGTATGATGCTAAGTACTATAATTGGAAGGATTTGCACTAATTCCATGCATGTTGCGAGTATTTGAATTTCTTTCCCGTTCCTGAAAGCTTCTATCCTCCTCATATTGGCATTACAGATATATAGATTCATAGCAAAACCCAATAACGTAACTTTATATTAATCTTCTTGAAGGGGTGAACTTGAAAAGAATAACAAATTTGCTAATTTATTTTAGGGAAAAGGTGAGAAAGGGGAGTCATGAGGAAACATGCCTATAACTTTTAGTATTCTTTCTTATAATTTTATTGTCTAATTTATGTTTTTATATTGTTGTCTATTTATATTGTGCTCTATTGGTTCTTTGTTAGCCGCTTAGAGTTCCATATGGAAGATAAGCGGGATAAAAATATAATAAATAAATAATAAATAAATAAATAAACATTAAGAAAAACCCTTGGGAGTTGGTAATAAACTCTGTCCCAAGAGGTTGTGAGAGAAGCTTTAATCTGTTTTAATTTTCTCACAATTACCTATTTTCTCTTTGATAATAGGTGGCAAGGTAACTGATGGGAACATTTTAACATTCAGCCCAGATTTCATAATTTATTGAGTAAGGTGGAACTTAAATTAGGATTGTCTATGAGGCTGGGGAAGAATAAACATATTATACTTCTGCATAGACAGTCAACTTTGTTTTGGACCATGGCAACGCATGCAAAATCTGTAAGTGGCATCTTTGGTATATCTATGTTCATGTTACCTGACAAGCAGGGTGAATGCACAGTAAGCAAACACAAGTCTAGCAACTAGTACAGAAAACATAGGCACATTTCAATCTTAGGAGACATGTGTTATGTTGTTATTTCTGCAACTTTTGAGGAATTGGATGTAAAAAATGAAAATGATGATACAGAAGTAGGGATTTTAGCACTAAAAGGCTACATCCAATTATTAGACATAACTAGAGGAGCGCCACTGAATCAAATGGGCTTGGTAAATCAGTGAAAATGATTCAATAAGTACTTGATGACTGTAGCAATACAATTCAGCATAAATGTTACTGCCACGGTAACTGTAAAACACAGGGATAGTATTCAAAAATGGCTTAGTAGTGTTGGAAATAAATTAAAACACAGACAATGAGAATAGAAGTTCTATAATGGTGTGCTATGAAAACTGTGTGTCCCACGTAACTACTTTTGCATTCCAGATGTACTGCTGTTGGAAAACCACTGTTTCGTACCTTTCTCTGTGTACAGCTGTACTTTTCTCTGTGTACAAAAGAACAGCACACCATATTGCTGACCTTGCCTCCAACTTTACATTCTTATCCTGGCTCAGCTCTGCACCTTTCATTCATTATTGATACGCCATTGGTGAGGCTGAGATGTGTAGATGTAGATCTCTGTACAAGCTGTGATTCAGATACAGGGGTTTTTTTCAAGCTCAGTTGAGAATGATTTGATATGAGGAAAAGAGCTTTGTCCATCACTGACACCAGAATGAGCTTCCTTGGAATTTTCTCAAGCAGCGATTTTTGGTATAGTACAAGAACCAATGCTGTAAGACCTTTGGAGGACCACCTTCCAAAGGCATTTCTACTTAGTAAGACTACGTCAGTTCCCAGCCTAGCAACGTTATCTTCAGTACATGGGTTTCAATGCGTTGTAGCAACATCATCAGTGAATGGTGAGAAACAGAGCAGAAGGAAGTTTCATTTTTGTGTGCGAGAGGACCTTGACATCTGAGCACCCAACTCTGTTTCCAGCTGACTGCAGGGCTCACCAGTTCAGCACAAAGGTGTTTGTTATGCTTGCGCGTGCGCACAGCCACAGGTATCCACCAATTTTCTCCATAGTCCTCTGCCTATGTTCTTGGCTTTTAGGCATGTTGATGTGGAGCCATTGGGAGCAAGACAGGAAGTGGAATACCAGGAGCACCACTCACTGGCCTTCTCATTGTGGAAACCCCAGTAGCAGCTGGGCAAAACAGGGGAGAAGGTTCTCCCATTTCATGAGCCAAAACAATTTGGTTAGTTTCCAGTACTGGGCATTTTGTGAGGGAGCCACTTGCTACTTTGCCTCATTCAGCAAAATATCTTGGTCTTGCCTTGTATGAAGTTATACTCAGTCAGTTCAAATATACCAGAGGTGCAGAAGTGGCATTCCTATATTTATTTATGTTTTAAATGATTGCTGTTTGGTACAAATCTCCTGCTTTGCTCTGTTGCAGTGCTGTTTTTATGCTGCCCATTGTAGCTGCTAACAGCTTTCCCCCCCTTTTTCTTCTTCTCTCCTTGACCTTAGCCAATGTTGCAGCTGCTGTTGCCTGCCCTCAGCACAAGGATCACTTGCTCAGAGACTGACTTGTCATGCAAGAAACAGTGTGTGTGTTGTGTTGTTACAGTCGTGACCGACTCCTCGTGACTCCATATCCATGGAGTTTTCTTGGCAGGAGTACTGGAGTGGCTTGCCAGTTCCTACTCCAGGGGCCTACAGCACCTGGTATTCCCTGGTGGTCGCCCATCCAAGTACTAACCAGGGGTGATCCTGCTTAGCTTCCGAAGTCAAGCGAGATTGGATGTGCTTAGGGCATCTAGGCAGCTGCTTAGGGCATCTAGGCAGCGCAAGAAACAGTAGCAGTGGCAAAAAGGGGTGGGGATAGAGTGGGGCTTGCTTCATAAGGAAGGAAATGGTCAACCTGAAGGGGCTTCTAAAAGGAGAGAATACTACAGGGTGATCCTTTGCAATCTGGCCTGATTGTTGATGAAGAGATGACAGCAAGTCCTTATGCTGTGTTGGCTGGTAAAAGAAATTTAGAAAGAAAACTGCCTGCTGTGAAAGGATACATCATATTAACAAGGGAAGTCTGTCCCTTCCCTCCACATGACCATCACTTACAATGTTTCAGGTTCTGCATGGGATATAGGCAGTTCTCCTTCGTTGTCCCTTGAATGGGAGGTTCACTGTCAGATCATTGACCCATTGCCACTATTCAAGGAATGGCACTAATACAGTAGATCAGCTTGCTGCCTATTCATTTCTATGTTCAGAACAATTTCCCTATTCCTCCATTATTAGCACTCTTAAATTGTTGCTTGTTCATAGGAAGGAGAGGAAAAGGGAAGAACAGAGACATCTCATTAAGTCTAGAAATGAACGCATGTTGCTGTACCATAAAGCTCGGCTGTGGCCTTCAGCACCATAGCTAATGGTGAGAAAGGCCAGGAGTTGAGGTCCGTCGCTTTGTTCACTCCTATGATACTCTATATCAATATTTCCCAACATTTTTCAAGTCATAACTTCCTTTTATAACAGCCAAGTAACCTATCACCCCAGCCTCATTTGCATAAAAAGGAATTTTATTATGCTAAAGAAAATGTGTTGAAAAAAGATATTCATAAAGCAATTCTAATCTAATCATTCTATTATTAGGTCACTGGTTATATCAAACACAGCCAATCAAAATTATAAAAACATGGGTTGGTATTATATAACAGATACAAGTTTTAACAAAACCTACGTATCTAATATTGATGCAGTATTTATTTATTATTTATTTATTATTGCACCTATTAACCGTGCCAACTTTCCCAAAGGGTGCACAGTATGTGTGCTGTTCTCAGTACCATCAAATTTTGTAGGTTTGATTATGTTATTTTTTTGAGATCTGCAGCATGGAAACTCTCAGGAGCAGAACAATATGCCTAGAGATGTAAAATTCCTGTAAATTTTGAATCCATTTGGGGTGGGAGGTGGAGACTCTGGATAACATGGGGAAAATGGGGTTGTTTTTGTTGTTTCAGTTTCAAGAAATTTTACATCTCTAGATATATGGCTCGTGCCCCCAAGGCAGAATATTATTTCCGTGGAGCTGTGACAGATGTTGCCACCACTATTTTTTCCTGAGCCAGTTCAAACGCTTTTTTGTGTGCTCAGGCATACTAATTGTTTTTAATTGCCTCATGTAATCTCTTTGCTCATTGCTAGTTGCTAGCGTTTCATTGCTTATATTGTTTACTGTATGGAGTTTGAGCCCACCACTGTACCACTTGGTGGAAGATAGAGATGGGCACGACCAGGAAAAATGATGTTTCGAGTTGTCGTTTGTCGGGACGGATCTGTTTCGGGTCGTTTCCGTTTGTCACGATAATTTTCAAAAATTTGTCATTTCCGTTTGTTGTTTTTCGTTTGGGTTGGGGTTGGGGTTGGGGTAAGTGGGCTCTGGGAGGCACCTCTCTGGGTGCCTCTGGCCCACTAAGAAGGGAAACGTTTAGTGTAGCCGCATACCATACATTATATTATGTTAGGGTTGGGGGGTAAGTGGCAGAAGCACCTCTCTGGGTGCCTCTGACTTACTAAGAAGGGAAGTGTACTGGCGTACTAGCGTACAGTTTAGGGTTAGGGGTAGGGGTAGGGGTAGTGGGCTCTGGGAGACACCTCTCTGGGTGCCTCTACTCTTACCCACTAAGAAGGGAAGCGTACTTGCGTACGGATCTGGGTTAGGGTTGGGGTTAGGGTAAGGGCTAGGGTTAGGGTTAGGGTTAGGGTTAGGGTTAGGGTGGGTTAATGGGCTGCATCTCTGGGTGCCTCTGACCCACTAAGAAGGACAGTGTACGGGCGTATGGGTTAGGGTTAGGGTTAGGGTTAGGGTTAGGTTAGGGTTAGTGGGCTTTTTATGCCCTCTGGCACATCCAGAAGTCTCAGTCAAAACCTGGCCATGCAATTGGTGGAATGGGTCAAAAAAATTGCATGGTCCCATCCCATGGCCAGCCTATCATTGCGCATGGGCAGGTGTAAAAAAAATTAAAATAAAATAAAATAAAATCAGTGGAGACTTTTTATTGCAAGAAAAACCCACTGCTGCTACTATAAAAATTCAGGCATTTAAAATACCTTATTTCCACATATTTCTGTTGTGCTTTAGTGGGCTTTTGGACCACGATTTAAAAATAAATATTGTGGTCGCCATTTTGGATCCCCCCCACCGCATGGCATAGAGACAGCCCAGGAAAGGAGGGGGGAGGCCGGGGACCCCCCCCCCAGAAAACACCCCTCTGATAGGTGCCCTCACTCAGGCAGGCATATTTTTGCCTGCCTTTTTGGCCGGGAATCGGGTTTTGTTTTTTTTTTTACTTTTAAAAACTTTTTTTCTGTGCTGCTTGTTGTCAATGGCATCACGCGAGCCCGCGATGCCATGAACGACAACGACAAACCCGACCAAACCTTTCTTTTTTTGGGTCGGGTTCGAGCTGGAGCGGAGTAATTCTCGTTACCGTTCTCGTTACGTAACGATAATGAGAACCGAAAACAGAAACGAGAATTTCGCCGCTCCGTGCCCATGTCAAGTTGAAGAGCTAGTTTAGGAAGTAGGAGGAGAAAGCAGAAGGGAAGCAGCAACAGCAGCCATCCTAATAACATGTAGTGGTTTGTGTAGCCATTTTGACCCTTCTCTCTACCCTGGCTTTACATTCTAGGAGCTGTAGTCCTGACAGTAACATTTCCAAGCTCTGCTGAAGTCATATATGATGAGAAGGCTGTATAAAAGTCCAGCTTTCAGACTAAAAATGAGCACAGCGTCCCAGCCAACCAGAGTTTCATCTTCTCTTTCTCTCAGAGTGCCGACACCAAGAGAGGCCTGTAGGGTGTCCACCAGGAATCAGGCCTTTTTGGTGGTCGGCCCGGCCTCTTGGAACAAGCTGCCAGTTGAGATCAGGCAGGCGGAGATGCTGCCAGCCTTCAGAAGGGCCTTAAAGACCTGGCTTTTCAGGCAATGCTTCGGGGCCCTCTGGGCACACTGTGATACTCTTTCTCTTTCTTTCTTCCCCTGCGGACATTAGTTCTCTTGCTGGATTCAACCTTGCCATTGATTCTGTCTTGGTTAAGTGGTGTAATGCTTATTTTATTAGTCATTTGTGTGTGTGTGTTTTATACGGTATTTATATATTATTGTATTTTTGTTAGGTTTTGATTGTTTATGATCGTTGGGGTTTGTTTGTATTTGGGTAGTCACTCTTGGGTGACGTCTATACACTGCCCAGAGTTCCCTATGGGAAAATCGTGCGGTTAATAAGTGTAAGTGTAAGTGTAAAAATGAAGTCCTTCATGCCAAACCACAGGTGGCATGCTTAAACCCCCCATCTACCTCATCTCACGGCCTCACTCACCTTTGACAGTGCACCTCCAAAGTCTTCCTTTGCCAGTGGCATGCCATTTCCCTACCTCCAGCCCAGCAAGGAGGTGGAAGGGACAAAATCTTTGCCCAGCGAATGATTAGCCAGCTGCCCGAGGAGACGGGGAATGCAGTTGAGCACCTTCCATGACTGACAAACGGCTGGTGAGGGAGGACCTCTTCAGTGCACTGCCAAAAGTGACTGGGCCGCTGGGGTAGGAGGGAGGGAGGTTAGGTATGGTTCCTGTGGTGCTGAAAAGACCATCTCTATTTCAGATTGTCAGATAAACCCATTCTTGTACTGCATCCACTTCACATTCATACAGGATTGCTGGTATGGCAGACATCCCCTGTAGATACTTGTTTGTTTGTTTGTTTGTTTGTTTGTTTGTTTGTTTGTTTGTTTGTTTGTTTGTTTGTTTGTTTGTTTGTTTGTTTGTTTGAGTATTTTTACCCCACCTTTTTCCCTGGAAAAGGACCCAAGGCAGCTTACAGTAATGAGGGACAATATACAGTCCAGTAGAATTAAGTCATGTTCCTAGCATGTAGTAATCAATTTGTCCTCTTCTGCACATTGTCTCATCCCATCCTTCCTCCTTTGTCTCATTTTTTTCATCTTCGATCCTACAAATATAAACTACCTGCTTTTCTGTGGCTAAAAATATGGTCTGCATAGCTGCAGACTATAGGGATTTTCGGTAGTAGATGACTTTTGGACTCAAAGAACACATTGGCCATAACATAACTTCCTAATAAATTCTATCCCTTGCTAGCATTTCCAGCAGGGACCCTGGACCATTTAATGTTAACCTGGATGTAGACTCATGAAGGATGAGAGAGAGCTCCAGAAGCCAAAGAGAACTGAGAAAATAAAAAGGAAACCACTAACTCAGTGCATGTGTATAATTCAAATCCAAATCTATGGATCTGCAACCAGAGACCTAAGCCACTGGGCTATCCAACAGTTTAGTTTTAAAAAAATCCCTGATTGGAAAATTTAGCTTTAAGAGTATTTTTGATGGAGTTAGTAGCAAATGTCCCAGTGGCATCATTAGTAAGAATCTAGATGAGATTCTCTGCAAATCCCACAATTTGCTAGAAAATCAACAAATTAATCCATAAATCAATTAGTTGTAATGTATTGGATGATTTCAGTAACCTCCTATATTAGAAAAAACATGCCTTAATCTCCCTATTTCTAGATTTTAGCATTAATTAATCTTTGCTGCCCAATATGATGCGTAAGAAGAGACTGAAGAAGCTACTTGGCTGAGTAGTGAAATAATTCAGTCCCACAAGAAAAGATATCCAGTTGCCATGAGCCAACTGTTGGATAACCCCACCCAGATGACTGAGAATCTTCACAGACATATAGCATGAAGTGGATCATCAGATCAGTATGAGTTAAGTGCCATAACTGACATTCTAAACCCTGACAAATAGGGTGAACAGTCTTTCTCCTTAAATGAAAAGTCTGTGTTCTTCCTGGCTCAGAAGGAAGAAAACGGACCCGACTTACTGGAACCGGTGTTTTGGGTGGCAGCGGCAGCAGGTCTGCTCGTACGGCCAGGTAAAGATGGCGCCGGCCATGTGGCCCGCAGGGAGGCCTGGGACCCAGGTCACGTGGGGTCTCGGCCAATCCTGCTCACGCAAGGAAGAGCCATTCTAGGAGTCTGTGTCCATGTGGGTTTCCTGAAGCTGAGAACAAAGGTGCTGCCACCGGGTGGTGTTATCTCACACATCGGGGGGCTGGCGGGTCCCCCGATGGAACGGATCCGCCCCAATGCCTGTCCAGACTACTCCAGTTTCTTTCTTGTCATCCATGCCAATAAAGCTGTGGCCAGCACATCTTTCCCAAGAGTTAATTTGTCAGTGTGGTTTATGGATCAACAGACCCCAAGGCTCAGCATTAGCCCACCATGCTTATCAAAGAAACAAGCTCAGGGTGCAGTTACCCTATGAAAATCAGGAGAGCGGAAATGGGGTACTTGAAACTGATTTCAAGGCATGCGGTAGTCATGCAGGTTATTTTGGTTCAGGGTGTACATGCTTTTAAGACTTAGTGAATTGGTCTTTCTGTTTTCCTCTCTCTCTCTCTCTCTCTCTCTCTCTCTGTGTGTGTGTGTGTGTGTGCATGTGCGTGCGTGCGTGCATGCGTGCGTGTGTGGGTGGGTGGGTGGGTGAAAGAGAAAGAGAGGGGGGAGGGAGAGAAAGCACATTCAGCAGTCCTTCATTGGAGCCGGCAAGCAGGAGGCATTGTGCTGAGAGCAATAGGTGAAGAAGGGAATCCCCCAGGACTCTCTCTACAGATCCTTTTCCTCCTCCTCCTCCTCCTCCTCCTCCTCCTCCTCCTCCTCCTGCTTCTCCTGCTTCCTTCTGTTGCCATGTTTCGAGTAATTTTTAATAATTTACTTTTTTTACGCATTTCAAAGAGGAGTACTGCTAAATCCTAAGGGAATGGCAAGGTACAGCAAGCCACCAGCTAGGCAGCTGTCAGCACTTCCCGGCGCTTAAGTGATTCAGCGATAAAAGATAAACAGGAAAAGAAACAAGAGTGTGTGGACTGCAGGATATCCTACAGTCTGAAATGCATGCTCCTGCAATACAATACTTGACAAGCCCCACAGACACATTTTTACTCCAACAGAGGCATTCACATATGCCAAAATGACTCAAAATAAATCATGTTCATAAAGGAGTCAAAATTATGATCATGTCATGAGTCACTTTCCTGCCTTAAAAAAGTGAGTGCTTAGCTGTACTTTGAGGAAACAGATATTGTAAAATCTATTTCAAGCATGCCAGACCCAACGCAAACTCAGGACTTATTCAACAAATAATTGTACCCTAAGGCTGCAATTTTATACACTTTATTGGGAGTGATAAATCCCACTGAATTTTAATGGCAAGCATGTGCCGTGTTAGGGCCATGTTGTACATGAGATATATATTTACAATGATCTGAAGTATTTTCCAAGTACAAATACAGCTAGCCGAAATAAACTCACAGTTGAAGACACATGCTTATTTGCAGGGATCTGGAAAGTGTTCTCCTCCCATCCGTTTCTCCTTATTTGTTCCCAACAAATTATTTTCAGATTGTTATTAACTCATTCTCCTAGTACTGTATATAAATTTATATTCCATCCTCCATTTCTTTTCTCCTTAAATGTAAACTATTCCCACATCTGTCCTTTTAGAATGTTGTACCTTCTGCCTTCCTCCAATTTTCTGATTTTTCTTTTTTCTCTCTTGCCTGTCTTACCCATGACTTGGAAGTAACATCATCTATAACCCATTACAGTGGTGCCACTACTTACAAATTTAATCCATTCGGAATGCATGCTCTTAAATCGAACAACTCTTAAGTAGAAGAGCCTTATCTAAAAAATTGGGGGAAAATTTAAAAATAAAAAATAAAAAAATGTAAGTAGAGCAGACCACATATAAAATTTGCAAGGCAGCGGTTAAAATGCCAACTGTTTTCTGCTCTTAAGTCAAATGGCTCTTAAGTCAAGCTGCTCTTAAGTAGAGGTACCACTGTACTTTGGGATGGGGCTTATGAAGGCATAACAACAATCATTTTGCAAAATAACAGAATGGCCCAAATTCTGTTGCTTAGTTTAATTAACCTTTCCCTAAGTAGGCCAGTTGAATCACCAGGTATTGGGCGGTTGAACCCCTCAATAATTCCCATTATAATCAATGTGCCTACTCTAGTTGCAATTTAGGATGCTAAGCAACGGGATTTCAGTGACTGGCAATAACATTAAGATGAGTACTGTATAGTAACAATGTAATTAAAGAAGGAAGCAAGATTTCAAACAACAATACTGTGTTCTCTGAATAAGCATATTTTGCTAACAAGTATTATTATATTAAATTATATTGGCTTATTATACAAAAATGTGACATCTAAGGTTATGGGGATTGGAATCCTTAATTTCACTTGAATTGATGATTTTATATGACTTGGAAAGCTGCGTAACGTTATAATGGGAGTGTCCTCCATTGGACACCATAGGACCTCTGAGTAGGCAGATGTAAGATTGCACTTTTGATATATTAAAGTCAGGAATGAATTTGTCAAAACATAGTCATTAAGATACTGTACTAGAAAATGTCCATTTAATTTAAGCAATCACAATCTTGAAGTCTTTGTACTCTACTCCCTACAGTAAGCAGCTGTTCTGTGCTTTGGCCATATGTTTAGTGAAACACAGCTGTTTCATGCAAATAACATTTGTTGAGGCTGAAGTCTGATTGCTTCTGATCTGTTTGTTTCATAATAATTCTTTTAAAATAGGAACAGGGGTCAGACTCTTTGTCCATCTTGCCCAGTATTGTCTCATGAAACTGGCAAGAGCCCTCCAAGGTGTCAGACAAAGATATTTCCTGTCATGTGTCCCCATTAGCTGGCATTGTGATGTTGCTGCAGGAGTTTTTTCAGTGACTATGACCCGGATTTGGAAGACCAATGGTCCTCAAGAGCCCCAAAAGTTAAAGCCTAGAAGATAGCGAAGTTCCTCACTCAAAGAAAGAGGTTACACCAGCAGCCCATAATAACACCACAAGAGAACGGCACATATCCTCAGGTTATGGGGTTAGTTGTAGGGACAGACGTCTAAGGAGATTAAGCCTCCTCAAGAGTAGGATGTTGTCATGACAGTAAGTCCTTCTCTCAGGGAGATTAGAAGGACGAATTTTGAAGCTGACTCTGGATAAGGCTCCTGCAACTCAACTATATAAACTTTGGTCTTGGACTGGGAGTTCTGTTGACCTTCCCTTCTTCATATTCAGATCTCCTGTTGTCTCTGTCGCAGAGTGGTTATTTCTCAGCGGAAGACTGTGAGGACTGTGTAAAGAGTGTGGGCTTTAACAGCCAAATAGCAGTGCTAAAATAAAGACGCAACACAGTGGTGACTCCCATAACCAAGAACTGTATTTACAAAATATATACAAGTCCAGCAAAAACAGAAATAGCAGGCACATACCTCATTAGCTAGATAGACAGTCCAGTAGTCCAAACTTTCTGGGATCCAAACTGACAGAGTAACGAGCTGCTTCTTCCAACCATGTCCCACACCATACTGAACAACTTGTCTTGCTCTCATGCATGTGTCTGATGCAATCATTACTCAGCAAACTGACAACTGAGCATGACCAAACTGTCACCTGACTTGACTAGTTGCCAGAATACAATTACACAGGTGTGTAGCCCACTCTGTCTTGCATCATTCCCAAATTGCATCATAATTTGCAATAGGACAATTCCATTTTGTACAATCCTTAACAGTCTCCCTGCCATGTATGAATTTTGGACTGCTTGACTGTGCTCCTTGGACTCCTTGGACTAACTTGACTCTGGTTTGGTGTTGGACTTTGCCTCCAGCTCTCTGGTGGAATTCTATTAAGCTTTTGAGTTTTTTGCCTCAGCTTGGCAAACCTGCCTTTGGAACTACCATTCCTGGATGCGGGACACCCCACACCTTCTGCCTCCCCATCATATGGTCTACCACAAAACGTAGAGAAGGAGTAATGGGAAAAGTTACCTTTTGGAAAAGTAACTCTAAGAACAAAACAGCTGTGGCTATTCTAGCTGACTACTAAGAAATTATTCAATAATGTAATTTCATTCCTCTTGATGCCAAAAAGTTGCAGCTAGAATTGTAACCAGTTTTTAACACAAGTACAGTTGGGTTTATTATTCAGCTATGCTCTTTCACTAAAGCTTAGTTATATTTATATCCAATTACATTTTTAAAATAAATTATTCTTGTTTTAAGTCAAGAACAAGTGCCTTCTGATTAACAGAAGTGATGTTGTTCAGCCGGGTTATTTCCTCACTGTTGGATGCCGAGAGATTATAATAGCAAATTATTATATTTATTGTTATGAAGCAGTGCATAAAATGGCTTAAGATATCCAATGTGGTGTCATGGATAGAGCGATCGACTAGGACTCGGGAGATCTGAGATCAAAACCCTACTCAGCCGTGGAAATTTCCTGGGTGTGCAGGACTAGTAGAATGACTCCTTAAATAACTTATTTGCCTTGAAAACTCTACTAGGGTTGCTATAAATTGGTTCTGACTTGATGGCGTATAACAATAATAACAAAAATATGTCTTGGTGAGGTTGAGGTCTAATTAATAATTTAATCAGTGAAGTGTATTTCCATTCTTCTCCCTCTTACCTATTATTAATCAAATTTATTCATCCTTGTTTCGACACACGTCTGTTTACCTCTCCCATTTTTCTCCCTGTGTGTTATCTCTCAGCCTTTAAAGATTAAATATATAAGTGAGGCTGTGCTGCATTTGCTGTAGTTAACTTCACCTGGAAAAGGCAGTCACACACATCAAACCAATCCATACAACACGATATGACATCAAGCGCTTTGGGCACTAGCCCTGGATTAGAACTACTACACACTCCACTTGTGTGTGCTGTTTTGTGCTATGGTGTAATACACAGACAAGCCTACACAATGAAAACCCTCCCACATGCAAAAACAGCCATCACATGCTGTAATTATTTTTGTCTGCCAGGCAGCGGTAATTGTAAATGGCAGGTAGGTTGTGTCAAGCTATTCAGCTTTTCTTGTTGTTTGCCCCCTGTTGTGGCATGTCTTTCTTCCTCAGCTGAGTCAAAATAAGAATAAGAACAATACTAGGAAAAGGTCAGCAACCTTTGCATATTTCCAAAACTCGAGGCCTAATTTGAATTAGGTTTTTTATTTATTATTCTCTCTTGTGTTTTGGATGCAAGCTTTTTTTTTTTTTACATCTTTCATCAATATTTTTTCATCAGGTAAGAGATTTAAATATAGGGCAAAAATGCCCTTAATATAGTCCAAATATAAGCACGAAGAAGCAGACTTATAGAGCCTTTTCACACAACCCCTAAGATCCGCTGGCCACTTAAATTCGGACCAGAGATCTTGGGGGTTCGTTGCTCTTCCTCTGTTCCCACCCCCTCTGCACTTCCTTGCTCCTGTCTGCATGAGGGGAGGGAGAAAAAAAGAGAGGAAAAATGCAGGCTCACCTCCATCTGCCGGTCGAAGCCGCCCCGAGCCCCGTCGTCGTCCTGATTCCTGTCTCTTAAAGGGGCGGGGGGCAAAAAAAAAAACCCAGCAAACAAGCGAGGAGAGCCGGGTACTCACTAGGTTACATCCGCATCAGGGATTTTCACCCCCGGAGAGCAGGTACCTGAAAAGTGCGCTGGGACGGGCTTAGTTGGGGTCGCACTTAATTTTCTGTAAACTCCAGAGCTGGTGGGGAAACAATTTTAAGCTCCGGAGCTGGGAGCCATTTGCCGCGGAGTTTAGGGGTCGTGTGAAAAGGCTCATAGTTACACAGACATTATCACGTTTAAAACAAACCATAAATGCTGTTATTCCCCCCCCAAAAAAAGAAAACCCCTAATTTTGTTGTGGTTGAATCACTGCTTACTCTCTGAAACAGAGAAGACTAAAGCAATTTTCCTAACATTAAGGCTAGGTAGTCTGAGACTACCTCTTTTGCTTGACACAGTCCTACCTCAGGCACTTCAGGGCATAGGATTTCTATGGGGCATTTAACAAGTCTTTAGCAGATTCACATTTGTTTATGTGAACAAAGAAGCTCAGTGCTGCATAGCCCAGCCTTACATGGCTTCGATCCCTGCTGGACCTCATGACCACAGTCCAAACTGTCCTGCCTCCAGATGGGCGGAACAAAGTGCCCCCTCCCAACAGTTGGAGCAGCCGTTATGTGGACAATTTGCTGGTCTGATAAGACTTCACAGATCACTGCTTTTGATATGGAATCATAGTTTTGCCAGGTTATCCTAACATTTGCATCTGCTTCTGTGTCTGGTTCATCATTTTCAATGCAGTTACATAAAGTTAATGTTTGTCTGGCCTTCCATTGAGAAATAGTAGCCAAAGTAAACACTGGGAGTTTTCCAAAAGAAAAAAAATATTTCCTGATGAAAATCCATCCTTGTATTTCTGAGTATGTTTGGTTACTGATCTCAGATAAAGAAGTTCAAAAAATGAACAAACAAGCAACTCTTTCTCTTCAGCTAGTGTGAAATTTAGTTGGGGGTAGAGAGTGAAATCACAATACTTAGGAAACAATAAAACCTGAAAATTGCTGCTTAGCTCTCTGAGCCAAATTACTCAGTCTGAGCCCATAACTTATTGGCGATTTTTGTTTATTCTTTTTGTTGGCAGAGTGTGAGGTAGATGCCGACCTCCCACAAAAAACAAACCGTGTAGAAAATATAGACAGATCAACTCCATTTCAGCTCCTGCCCATTTGTTTTGTTTCTTTCCCATTCCGACTGGCACACTGTGTGATTAAAATCACTGTAGAATTGCATAAAAGTAGGAAAATATGTATCTTTGTTTACAGTTATCCTCTGAGGTTACAGTTAGTAGAATAAAAAAGAGGAGACGGAATCTCCACCAAATGGTACAGTGCCTTTCCCCTCCCCCCATGCTTGTTGCTTTGTTGGACATCAGAGGAAAAAGAAGGCAACGACAATGGAAGCAAACAGAGAAGAACAGGGGTAGGCCTTGCCTCAAACGGCAAGGTCAGAAGAAGAAAAAACCTCTACCAAACAAGTTAGTGGCAAAGGACAAGCAGACTAGGCTGCAAAGCTCCCTCCCACTGATTGCTATTATCCCAACAGAATCAGCCATCATGGGTAGAGTAAGTGTGTTGTGATCAGTTTGACATCACTTTTGTCCACCTTCTGCCAATGTGATCTCAAAGGGTGCTGGTGGCGGTGTGAATTCCCTTCAACCTCTTGTCTACAAACCATTTCTTTTATTTAAGCAAAAGGCTTCACCTCATTGCTGGACCAGAGTTTCATTAGAACACACAGGTGAAGAATTTTAAAAAGAGTCATGGGGTGGAAACTGCCGATCACCACTTGTTCGCACCTTGTTAAGACAACAGCTTCTGCTGTAGGAGCTCAGAGCAAAGTTTGCTTTCTGCGTCTGCCCCTGCTGACTCCTGCAAATCTGGCCAGCTCTAGTGATTTCTCAGGTGCAAATAACAGCAAATCAAACTGCATTTTCCCTGCTGTTTAGTCACACCTGAAGATGGTGATTTTGTTCAGAAATTGACGGTAACATCGCCAGAGGAGAATTGGCAGTTCTTACCATGAGGAGGTGGTGAAATAATTTGGGAAACAACAGCAGTGACACTCAGATTAAAATTTGTTAGTATTGCACAGACAATGATAAATCACTTCTGAGTATTTCATACTACAAAACCCCTATGATAAGACAATCCAAAATGAAGCAATAGTGCTGGAAGATGAGACATCCTGGTTGGGAAGTACTCTATCAGCTATGGAGGAAGAGCTAAGGATAATATGAATAGTGCTGCCCTTAACAAAACTGCCAGATTAAAACCAAAAGGTCTGATGTGCACAGACAGAAGGGGAAAGTCTGGAGCTGGGATAAAAGCAGATGGGGATATTATGGTGGAGAGCAGCAAATAAAAGGAGTGTTCAGATCACTTACTTCCACACTCATCCATCCCAAGATATCATTACTGTTCCAGTTGTAAAGACAGAGATATGCCGTGGGCTCTGTCTTTTAGGCATGACATCCTCCTCTAATCAGAGCAATTGTTTGAATTGCAATAACAATAAGAACATAAGAACATAAGAAGAGCCATGCTGGATCAGGCCAAAGGCCCATCTAGTCCAGCTTCCTGTATCTCACAGCGGCCCCACCAGGTGCGTTTGGGAGTGCATGAGACTAGATATCTGTCTCCTGATACCACTCCCCTGCATCTGGCCCTTGAAGTAACCCGGTTTAAAGCCTGGAGACTCCACATCTCCATCATGGTTTGTAACCTGTGATGGACTTTTCCTCCAGGAATCTGTCCAATCCCCTTTTGAAGGCATCCAGGCCAGATGCCATCACCACATCCTGTGGCAGGGAGTTCCATAGACTTACAACGCGCTGGGTGAAAAAATATTTTCTTTTGTCTGTTCTTACTCTCCCAGCCCTCAATTTGAGTGGATGTCCCCTAGTTCTGGTATTTTGGGAGAGAGAGAAGAGCTTCCCTCTATCCACTTTACTCATACCCTGCATTATTTTGTACGTCTCAATCATATCCCCCCTCAAGCACCTTTTTTCCAGACTAAAGAGGCCCAAATGTTTTAGCCTTTCTTCATAAGGGAGGTGCTCCAGCCCGGTAATCATTTTAGTCGCTCTCTTCTGCACCTTTTCCAGTTCCACTATGTCTTTCTTGAGATGCGGTGACCAGAATTGTACACAATACTCCAGGTGGGGCCTTACTATTGTTTTGTATAATGGCATTATAATGTTGGCTGTTTTATTTTCAATCCCCTTTTTGATAATCCCTAGCATGGAATTGGCCTTCTTCACGGCTGCCACACATTGGGGAGACACCTTCATGGAGCTGTCCACCAACACACCAAGATCTCTTTCCTGATCCGTCACGGATAACTCAGAGCCCATGAGTTGATAAACGAAGTTTGGGTTTTTTGCCCCAATATGCATTACTTTACATTTGGTTACATTAAAACGCATTTGCCATTTCTCAGCCCACTCCCCAAGTTTGGAGAGATCCTTCTTGAGCTCTTCACAATCTTCTCTGGTATTTACCACACGAAAAAGTTTTGTGTCATCTGCAAACTTGGCCACCTCACTGTTTATCCCTGTCTCCAGGTCATTTATGAACAGATTGAAAAGCACCGGTCCCAGGACCGAGCCCTGGGGCACACCGCTTTTCACTTCTCTCCATTGCGAAAATTTCCCATTGACACCTACTCTTTGTTTCCGGGATTTCAACCAGTTCTCAATCCATAAGAGGACCTGCCCTCTTATCCCCTGACTGTGCAATTTTCTCAGCAGCCTTTGGTGAGGGACTGTGTCAAAAGCTTTTTGAAAATCCAGATAGACTATATCAACCGGTTCACCCAAATCCACGTGCCTGTTGACCTTTTCAAAAAATTCTAAGAGGTTTGTCAGACAAGATTTACCCTTACAGAAGCCATGCTGATTTTCTCTCAGCAAGGTTTGTTCTTTTATGTGTTTTAAGATTTTCTCTTGGATGAGGCTTTCCACCATCTTCCCTGGGACAGATGTAAGGCTAACCGGCCTGTAGTTTCCCGGGTCCCCCCTCCTTCCTTTTTTAAAAATTGGTGTGACATCTGCTATCCTCCAGTCCCCCGGCACTGTGGCCGTTTTAAGAGACAAGTTGCATATAACCGTTAAGAGATCTGCAATTTCATTTTTCAGTTCCCTAATAACCCTTGGGTGGATGCCATCTGGGCCCGGTGACTTGTTAATCCTCAATTTATCAATTAGTCCTAAAACCTCCTCTCTTTTAACCTGTATTTGATTTAATTCTTTAGTCAAGAGGGGCGGCTGAGGCAGCGGAATCCGCTCAAGGTCCTCTGTCGTGAAGACAGACACAAAGAACTCATTCAATTTCTCTGCAATGTCCAAGTCTTCCTTAACCTCCCCTTTTCCTCCCTCACCATCCAGAGGGCCAACTGGTTCTCTGGCAGGTTTTCTACTTCTAACATATTTAAAGAAGCTTTTATTATTACCCTTTATATTGCTAGCCATTCGTTCCTCAAAGTCTTTCTTTGCCTCCCTTATCATCTTCTTACATTTCTTTTGCCAGAGTTTGTGTTCCTTTTTATTATCCTCATTTGGGGAGGATTTCCATTTACAGAAGGACCTCTCCTTGTGCTTTAGAGCCTCTCTAACTCCACTCGTTAACCATGCCGGTGCCCTCTTGGACTTAAATGAGCTCTTCTTTCTTTGTGGTATGCACTTGTACTGGGCCTCTATTATTGTTGTTTTAAACAGGCTCCATGCACTCTGAAGAGATTGGATTCTTTTAACCTTCCCCTTCAGTTTCTCTCTAACTATTTTCCTCATCTGAGGGAAGTTTGCCCTTCGAAAATCAAGGGTTTTTATGTCTGATTTGGTTGACACTCTTCCTCCGACATGCATGGCAAAGGTAATTGCAGCATGGTCACTGTTCCCCAGAGGCTCAGTGACATTCACACCCCTGACCAGGTCCTGAGTATCACACAATATTAGATCCAGAGTTGCCTGTTCTCGGGTGGGCTCCGTGACAAGTTGCTCTTAGGCACAGTCATTCAGCAAGTCGAGAAACCCAATTTCTCTTTCTTGCCCGTGTTGTGTTGTGTTGTGTCCTTTGAGTAACCTGTGAACTGCCTGAGTTTGGAGTATATTAATAAATAGAAAGGAAGGCTCCAAACTTACCTTAGCTCCACCAAGTACTAGCTGGGCCCCAGACAGGCGGGGCCTGATCAAGCTCCCAAGCATAGGCAATGGGAGACAGGTGTGGGATGTGGGAGCTGGAGAATGACTGAAGGGCAGGATTCTGGCTTGTCCAATTGGGGGCCAGCAGGCTGTTTAAACCACCCAATGGCCTGCCATGGGATGTGTATATAAACTGGCTCTTGGTGCCTTTTTACCAGTGCTTTTATCCCTTTGCAACCTGTGTTTTTACTATGGAATAAAGAGCTTAAATTTCACTTGGGCGTTGCCTGGTTTCATCGGACCTGCTATACAACAAATAGCAACCAGTGTAATTATTAAAAACTTTGCCCAAGATTTGGAAGATCCAACACGCAATCCCCAATGAACCATGAAATGCAAAAGTGGTCTTGGGCCATATACTTGCTCCACTTTAGCCTGACCTACCTTACAGGACTATTTGGGGGATAAAATGGATTAGTGCCACATGCCTCACTTCAAGCTTCTTGGAGCACTACTAATAGTATCTTGTGGTCACAGAATCATAGAATAGAATCATAAAATCATAGCGTTGAAAGAGACCTCAGGGGCCATCCAGTACAACCCCCTACCATGCAGGAACCCTCATCACAGTGCTCCCAAACAGATGGCCATCCAGCCTCTGCTTAAAAACCTCCAAAGAAGGAGACTCTGCCACCCTCCCTGGCAGCATATTCCACTGCCGAACAGCTCTAACTGTCATGAAGTTCTTCCTAATGTTTACATTGAATCTCTTTTCCTGTAGTATGAGACCATTGCCCCATGTCCTAGTCTCTGAATCTATCAGCTAAATGGATCTCCCATCACCTGCTGCAGCCTCCACCAACCTGCCAAAATGGTTGGTGGATCTACCACCACAACAGGAATGACCACAATCATGCCAATGGAAGTTCCTTTGCACGTTTTAATATCCATGTTATTAGATGAAACATACTTATGCACATACACTTCTGTGTTTCCTTTCTTCTGTCTTTCTCTTCCTCTGTTTATTTTCTTAATTGCATAATTCATGCACAGAACTTGGGAGGAAGCAAAAAAAGAATCGGAGGAGCTTTGCTAATAGAAAGTAAACCTGATATTTTTCATTCTTGAAATCTGCGATGGAACAGGCGATTTAACTTTTATTGAGTTTTTTATAAAAAGCAGGCAAACTAAAACCAATTGAAAATGTAAGGATTACCAGTAGGATTTAGTTTCTAAATACAAAATACTTACAATCCAGTCAGAATATTAAAATAGTAGCAATGATCTAATGGTGCTTTTAGCATGAAAACATTTGGCAACACATTTGAACTGCTATGGTTGTCATACAAGGCTAATATTCAAAACTCATGTATAAAATACATCTCTCAAGAGATGGAATAATTGTGTAGGGCAGGGGTCCTCAAAGTTTTCAAACAGCGGGCCAGTCCACCACCACCCAGACACCACTGGGGCCCGGATCACAGTCCAAAAGCAGCTGCAGAGGTTGGCTTGCTCACAAAACAGGGGGTAGGTGGGGGGGTTGCAATTGGTCCCAGGGGCCGGATTCAGGACCTTGGGGGGCCGCATCCGGCCCTGGGGCCTTAGGTTGAGGACCCCTGGTGTAGGGTTTTAAAAAATAATCAAAAGTGCAGGAAAATAAACTTTATTCCTTGTCCTAAAAGAAAGAGCAAACATAGCAATCCTAATAATGATGCAGATCACATTTGTTTGTTTATTTGTTTGTTTGTTTATCACACATTACAAACCATGAGGGAGATGTGTAATCTCCAGGCTTAAAACCAGGGTACTTCAAGGGCCAGATGCAGGGGAGTGGTATCAGGAGAAAGATATCTAGTCTCATGCGCTCCCAAACGCATCTGGTGGGGCCACTGTGAGATACAGGAAGCTGGATTAGATGGGCCGTTGGCCTGATCCAGCATGGCTCTTATTATATTCTTCTGTTCTTATGTTCACTCCACCTGACCAAAGGTCACATTAGGTAGTTTACAAAATTTAAAAATAAGTAATACAGTAGATAATACTGTACAGTATAAATATATAACTAAATAAAAATCAACAAATCAACCATAATTTAATAAAAATAATAAAAAAGCAACAATAGATCTAACATCTAAGATTTAGATTTCAATCACATCATTATCTTTGCATCATTGTTGAAACCCCTGTTGCCAAGCAGAAAAAGTCACAACTGGAGTAGGCCCATTTGAATCAATGGGATTTACAGAGGACTTGACTCACCAGATTCCCATTGATTCAATGGGCCTGTTTTCAGCTGCAACGTGCAATGCCAAGTAATCTGGATTTCGGCCATTGTGATCCAAGAGAATTCAGCCTGGCATCACCTTCTCCATCATCACCATCACACATGGAGGTTTTCAATGCCTGTGAAAAGAAGGGACACTCTGATGACAGCTCACTTAACTCCCAGTCTACTGTAAATGTGTGAAAGCAGTTGTGAATTTAAAAACAATATGCAGTTAACTTTAAGGAGAAACAAAGTGAAGTCAATCAACACCATATAAGGTGCTCCCCTTCATGGCAGACTTATAGGCAGAAACACATTTTCTTTGCTATATAATAGGCTGGCAGTATGAGAAATAAACTTATTAATTGCCATTGGAGGGGGGAGAGAGAATGGAAAACTGTTCCTGTAGCTGAAAGAAAAGCTTTGATGGATGAGTGATGAAACTCTTCAAATTATTAATAAGAGGGAGATTAAGTATAGGCAGATTCGTGTTTTTAGATAATCACTCTAATTCAGCAGGCAATACAACCAACTTCTGATTTCATTGCTCAGGCCATTAAATGTCCCAAGGGAGTGGGACGACAAGTAAATTCACTGTTTCACCTTGACACTGCCTCCAGTATCAACAGTTGCCATGGTGAGTATTATGTGGGGAATATGTTCTTAAAGGTGTTCAAGTTTGTATCTGCTACACCAGCTTCCATACAACTTGGTACCCTCCAGATACTGTGGATGATAACACTCATCACTCCTAGCCAGCAGAGGTGAACATAAGCCATGTAGGTTGGGAATGATGAGATTTACACTCCTTCTAGTCAAACAAGATGGATGTTGGACAAGGTGGGTTGAAAGCCAGGAACACAAAGGAGACAGACCCAAACTGTACATTACAGGGTAACCAGTTGCTCCAGTGAAAATCATATTAGTGCTCACAGGTAACCAGCTGCTACTGCGAAAATCATATTAGTGCTCAATAGATATGATTGAAGTCAACTTTTGTGTCTGAGAAATCAGGATGACAAAAGAAGTAGTGTACAGACTTACAGGCTAAAGATCAGTCATAAAACTTGTAAATTGAGAGAGAAGGGGAGAAAGGCGCAACACACACACACACACATTACAAAGACCACCCTTTCCTCATCATTATCATGGGGTGTAATGTGATCTCTGTACCCCGCCCCAGTCAGCAGTCTGGCTGCTGTATTTTGGACCTGTTGAAGTTTCCTGAAGCTTTTCATTGGTAGCCCCACATAGAGCCGTGACCTGGGCATCCAAGCTCAAGGATGAGTCCAAGAGCACCCCTAAGCTGTGTACCTCTTTTTTCAATTGGAGGGTGACCCCATCCAGTACAAGTTGCATCCCTATCCCTTGTTCTCCCTTTCAACTGACCTGTCTTGTCTGGGTTTAGTTTCATTTTGTTCATCCTCATCCAGTTCATTACTGCAGTAAACACTCCACAGGTCAGCGGCTGTGGTGTCGAACATGAATAACCTAACACCACTTTCTGTATTCTTTTCTGCAGGAGCACATGAAGTGGTATATAAGGAAACATAGAGATCATTGGTACAAGTCATATTGTCTCCACTCCAACTGTCTGAGACGGACTCAGAATTTTCCCACCTAAGCTACTAACACCCTTTTAACAGAAGATGTGTCTGCATACAACTTTGGAAAAACCTCATGTCTTTAACTTGTACATGTGATTGTCCACCAGGACGTGCCACAAATAGAAGTCTCCTGCAAACAAAAGAAAATTGAATGCTGTGTTGTATATTTCTGTACACTTCGGACAGACGGTCTCTTCATATGACATCACAGCACTCAGCCAGGAAAGGAAAGACTTTTGAACAGAAATCTTATTATCCATTTCATTTCAGGGCAAAACAGATTTTTCTCTTTCTCTAAATCCTGACCTAATCCCCTTAGCACAATACAAACAGAACATAATATTTTCCGCTCTGTGTGAAAAACTAGAGATGTCTGTCCCAGTGACATGGCACATGATTGTCAGTCCCATAAATCTCAGTCTTCCAACCACAGTAGTATCCCATAATTTAAATGTGAATGGCAAATTGTTTTGGCAGAATAGGGAAGCCCTACCCAATAGAAATTAAATGCAGATTTATTTATTTTATTAGCTTTATATATAACCCCGAGTGATATTATGGGCAGTTCACAACAAACAGAATAACAAACAGGAAACAAAAACATGTGAAATGATTTTAAAAATCATAAAACCATTAAAATGCATTATTCTTTCCTGGGAATTTAAAATAAACATATAGGAAGTTGACGGCACTCATAATGGGTGAAAACGTATTTTCAGACTGATTATTTTGCTTCCTATATTATCTGAGTTGAACTGCATGTTCTTTTGAAACATTCTTTTGTCTAGATGTAAAAGGGGTGGAGAGATGTAAGGCTTATGTGCCTTCCAAACAAAACTGACTTACAGTATAGCAATCCTAACAGGCCTTTCAAGTTGTAGTTTTACCAGTTCTGCTTTCCCAGCGAGTTTATCTAGCTGGGCAAGGAATCAAACTCAGGCCTAAGCTATCACATTTCCCCCTATACCACATTGGGTATAGATATGGAATGCCATAATTTAGGGAATTAACTAAGGAATTATTCAAAAGCAATCCTAGCATAGTTTTCAAGCTAAGTGGGCTATTTAAGGAGTGGTTTTACCAGTTTCACTCCCCCAGTAAGTTTCTACAGCTAAGCAAGAATTTGAACCCAGATTTCCTGAGGCCTAATCTATCACTCTTTCCAATACACCACACTCAGTTACTCAGTTTAAGCTCCCAGAGGGAGCTGAACTGGAACGTAATACCTTTGGAAGGATATAGAATCACACAGATTCAGACCTAGAGAACTGTAGAGCTCAAGGAACTCCAACAGTCATCAAGTTCAACATTCTGCTATAGCAGTAAAATGCATAATGTCCAAATTTTGGAAAGTTGCTTCTTTATTTGACATAATTCTCCAGTCTAGATTAATTCCAATGACTTAACTGCTTTCTATCTTCTTCCACAGAAGCAACTGATGCATCACTGAGAACAGATTTCTGCAAATTTCACCTGGAATTTTTAAAAAAGCCAATATATTCTCAACAGTGCAAAATGTACCCTTGACTCTGTGGGTCTAGCTTTGTGCGCTGGCTGAAACAGTGGGAAACACTGTAAGTCAAAGCCAGCTTCACCTATTACATCATGCCGCAAGTTCTGTAAACAAAAGAAACCTACTTATTTTAAAAAAAAAAATCAGAGCCAGGAATCCAGTCCAGATGATGGTCCAAAGGAGCAGCAAAGCACACCTCTAAAATCCTATTAGGACCCAGGAGCCTCGTAGCACAGTGGTTAAATGCTGTACTGCAGCTAAAAGGGTGTTCATGACCTGAGGTTCAATTCCAGATAGCCAGATCATGGCTGACTTGGCCTTCTATCCTTCTGAGGTCTGTAAAATGAGTATACAGCTTGATGTGGATGGGGCAATGTGTAGCCTACATAAATAAACTGTAAACCACCCAAAGAGTGGTTGAAGTGCTATGGGGCGGTATATAAGCAGAACACTTTGATTTTTGATTTTTAAAACAAGTAATATTGGTTTGGCTCCTCTTTATGCTAGTCATGGATACCATCGCACAAGACCTTAAGCAAAATGCTCCCTGGACCATGCTCTATGCTGACAATGTCATGCTTGCAATGGCAAGTTTGGACATGGAATGACCATCTCCAATTAAGCATCAAGAAAAATGAGTACCTAGGGACTGTTACCACCCATGAAACACTCCAAAGTAATGGAGAAAACCTAAAGAAAGTGGATATATTTCTATAGCTTGACTCCCATTTCCAAGGCAATAGTAGCATCCGTGGTGATGTGCAAGCAAGGGTGAATGCAACCTGGTTGCGATGGAGAGAACTCACTGATGTGTTGATGAGTGCCAATTAGCGATGGGCACAAAACAAAAAAATGGCATGGTATTTCATCAATATTGTTACATAATGAAATATTACAAAACAAATGAAACACCAGCAAGTGTTCCATCAAATAAGAAAACACCATTTTCCATTTTGGAAATGAAACATTTTGTCCTACCTTGTCAGAACATGCAGAAACCATCTTAGGGAGTCAGGAGGAATGTTACAGTCAGAAAAAGAAAAAATAGGAAACGGACAGACAGCTTGCAACTGCACAATAGATTCCAACCTCTCTCCTCTATCAGCCAGGAACTGCACCCAGAGCAGCAAGGGCAGCTTGAAGACACTGCACAGAGAAATCCAGCAGTACAGCAAAGGGCACCTACCGAGCCTCGAACGAGGAGAGTGGTGGTGATTGGAGACTCCTTGCTTAGAGGAACAGAACCGGTTATCTGCAGGCCTGATATAATGAATCGAGAGGTCTGCTGTCTTCCGGGAGCCAAGATTCGGGATGTAACAGAGAGTCTCACGAGACTCATCAAGCCCACAGATTCTAACCCTTTTGTTTTGGTCCATGTAGGAACTAACGATACTTCCAAACGCAGCTTTCAGGAGATCGCAGAAGCGTACAAAGAAATGGGTAGGAAGCTGAAGGACATGGGTGGACAGGTGGTAATATCATCTCTCCTCCCTGTAGAAGGACGTGGTCCACGAAGGGAAAGAGTAATAGTGGAGGTAAACAATTGGCTTCGCAGATGGTGCCGGCAGGAACGATTCGGATTCTTGGACCATGGTTTGCTTTTTCATACAGACGGGATATTGGGCCGGGATGGGGTGCACCTCACTACTGTTGGTAGGAATATTTTTGCAAAGAGGATTGCAGATTTAATAAGGAGAGCTTTAAACTGAGTTTGCAGGGGGAGGGAGAAAATTCTCTTAACGGGAGAGATTCAGAAGGGGTTGTGGTGAATACCCCAAACGCTGAAATAGGAGCAGGACAAAAAGTAGAGCAGACCACCAGTGAGAGGAAAAGCAGGGAAAGCAAAGGACAGGTCAGAAGTGCTCGCAGCCTAAAATGTCTCTACACCAATGCACAGAGCATGGGGAACAAACAAGAAGAGCTGGAACTCCTAATACACCAAAATAAATATGACATAATTGGCATAACTGAAACATGGTGGGATGAGACGTATGATTGGAATGTGGCCATTGGTGGGTATAACTTGTTTCAAAAGAACAGGCCGACTAAGAAAGGAGGAGGTGTAGCTTTATATATTAAGGACATTTACACTGCTGAAGTAATACAAAATAAACAGCAGGAGAAGCAGGTTGAGAGTATTTGGGTTAAAATCAAGGGTGTAAAAAACAGGAGGGATGTCACTGTAGGAGTATATTATAGACCCCCAAACCAGCCCGAGGAGTGTGATGATGCCTTCTGTGAGCAGATGGCCACACAGTCAATAGGGAGAGATGTAGTAGTAATGGGCGATTTTAACTATCCTGATATATGCTGGCAGTCCTACTCAGCTAGGAATGCAAGGTCTAACAAATTCCTTACTGCCCTTGCAGACAATTTCATGGTCCAGAAGGTAGAGGAGGCAACCAGAGGCAAAACCATTTTAGATCTGGTCTTAACCAATAAGGAGGACCTTGTAAATGGGGTCGAAGTGGTAGGAACGTTAGGTAAAAGTGACCATGCCCTCTTGGAATTTGTTATACAGTTGGAAGGTGAAGCTAAGCATAGTCAGACAAGAATCCTGGACTTTAAGAAAGCCAATTTTTGTAAGCTTAGGGAATTATTGGCTGTGATTCCATGGACTGAAACACTGAAAGAGAAGGGAGTCCAAGATGGATGGGAGTTCCTTAAAACCGAGATATTAAAGGCACAATTTAAAACTGTTCCAACAAGAAAAAAAAATAGGAGAGGTCTAAAGAAACCACAATGGTTTACTAAAGAACTTTCAACTCAGCTGACTATAAAGAAAAACAAGTACAAGGAATGGAAAAATGGGAAATGCACCAAAGAGGAATATAAACAAACAGCTAATATATGCAGGGGGATGGTAAAAAAAGCTAAAGCGCAAAATGAACTTAAACTAGCCAGAGACATTAAAGATAATAAAAAGGGTTTCTTTAGTTATGTCCGCAGCAAAAGGAAAAATAAGGAAGCGATAGGCTCTCTGCGTGGCAATGATAATCAGTTACTAACGGGAGACAAGGAAAAGGCAGAACTACTCAACACTTTTTTTGCCTCTGTCTTCTCCCAAAAGGAAGAAGGAGAACCGCTGGGACAAAGAGTAGATGAGGCAGGACAGGAATTGCAACATAGAATAGGTAGGGAGATAGTACAGGAACATCTGGAAACATTAAATGAATTTAAGTCTCCTGGGCCAGATGAGTTACACCCAAGGATATTAAAAGAACTGGCAGAAGTAATTTCAGAACCATTGGCAATAATCTTTGAGAAGTCCTGGAGAACAGGGGAAGTCCCCATCGACTGGAGCAGGGCTAATGTTGTCCCCATCTTCAAAAAGGGGGAAAAAGAGGACCCAAATAATTACCGCCCAGTCAGCTTGACTTCAATTCCCGGAAAGATCCTAGAACAGATTATTAAGAAATCAGTCTGCAGTTATCTAACAAACAATGCTGTCATTACAAAAAGTCAACACGGGTTTCTTAAAAACAAGTCATGCCAGACTAATTTGATCTCTTTCTTTGATAGAATTACAGGCATGGTAGACGAGGGGAATGCTGTGGATATTGCTTATCTGGACTTTAGCAAGGCCTTCGATAAGGTTCCCCATGGTATTCTTGCTAAGAAGTTAGTAGGAAGTGGGATAGATAGTGCTACAGTGAGGTGGATTTGTAATTGGTTGACTGATCGCACGCAAAGGGTGATCATAAATGGCCTCTCATCATCTTGGAGGGATGTGACCAGTGGGGTGCCCCAGGGTTCTGTTCTGGGTCCAGTGCTGTTCAATATCTTTATTAATGACTTGGAGGAAGGAATAGAGAGTATGCTAATTAAATTTGCAGATGATACCAAATTGGGAGGGGTTGCTAATTCCCTAGAGGATTGGATGAAAATCCAAAAGGACCTCGACAGATTAGAAGACTGGGCCAAAGCTAATGGAATGGATTTCAACAGAGGGAAATGTAGGGTGCTACATCTAGGTAGAAAGAATGAATTGCACAGATATAAGATGGGGGACACTTGGCTAGAGAATAGTACCTGTGAAAGGGATTTGGGGGTCTTGGTGGACCACAAATTGAACATGAGCCAGCAGTGTGATGCGGCGGCCAAGAAAGCCAGTGCGATTCTTGGTTGCATCAACAGAACCATAGTGTCTAGATCAAGGGAGGTGATAGTGCCACTCTATTCTGCTCTGGTCAGACCCCACCTGGAGTACTGTGTCCAGTTCTGTGCGCCTCAGTTTAAAAAAGATGTTGACAACCTCGAGCGGGTGCAGAGGAGGGCGACTAGGATGGTTGAAGGCCTGGAAGAGATGTCTTATGAAGAACGGCTTAGAGAACTGGGAATGTTTAGCCTATCAAAAAGAAGACTGAGAGGGGATATGATAGCTATGTTTAAGTATCTGAAAGGATGTCATATTGAAGAGGGAACAGGTTTGTTCTCCATGGCTTCAGAGACTAGGACTCGGGGCAATGGTTTCAAACTACAGGAAAAGAGATTCCATTTGAACATTCGGAAGAACTTCATGACGGTTAGAGCTGTTCGGCAGTGGAATATGCTGCCACGGAAGGTGGTAGAGTCCCCTTCTTTGACGGTATTTAAGCAGAGGCTGGATGGCCATCTGTCGGAAATATTGTGAAGGGGTTCCTGCTTGGCAGGGGGTTGGACTCGATGGCCCATGAGGTCTCTTCCAACTCTATAATTCTATTATTCTATGATTCTATGATTCTATGTCCTAGGAGATCAGCCTGGAAATTGCAATCTGTTTACAGAGAGATGGGATCTAGGAATGGATGATGTACCAGAGATATCTATGTACCAGCCAATCCTCTCTCTTTATTATTTAATAAAAGAGGTTTATGGGTAAAAGAAGCCAGGTCTTACCATATCCTCTTGATTTCATATGATTTTTGCATGGGATCTTTCCCAATCACCATCAAATCATTCTCCACAATGGTCTACCTGGTGGCCCATCTCTTCCCAAACAGATCACAATATCTTTCTGGTACATCATCTATCCCTAGGTCCCATCTCTCTGCACTAGAGATGGGCACGAAATGAACAATTTTTCATTTCCATTTTCGTTTCTTCATTTCGTTATGCAACGAAACAACAAACGAATTTTGTCTCCAAAATGAAACGAAATAAACAGAAACACTGGAAATTTTGTCGTGCGTTTCGTTTTCGTTACTGCAATACAGTGAACTGCTTTAAATGCTTAAAAAAAATCACAAAAAATTGAAATAAATGGTAACGAGACAGTAACGAAATGAACGAAAATGAAAACAAAATTTTTGCAAAAATTCGCAAAAATGGAAACGAACCGAAACAGACCCTCCAAACGACAAACAACAAATGAAACATTTTTTGATTCGTGCCTATCTCTACTCTGCACACAGGTCACAATTTCTAGCGTGTTACAGAAATTGAGTTACTCACAAAGTTCAGTGCCTCTAGGACCCAGGGAGCTGACCCAAGGAGATTAACAAATTGTTTTGTTATAATTTTTAATTCATTAATAAAAATAGCAAAGGAAACAAAACAAAATGCTATTTGTCTGTTTTGTGCCCATCTCTAATGCCAATCCATCTCAAATCCGCCAGTTGCACTGTATAGCACAGAGTGCTAGGGAGGAACAGCAGGCATAGAGAGCCACTTCCATGCCTTGAAAATGTGTATGCTCCATTGGACATTGGGTATCCCCCTATTCAACCATGTCACAAATTATACCACCCAACAGCAACTAGATGTGGTATCAATAACAGAGAAGATATGAGAGAAAGATGGCTCTGCTGGTATGGACTAGAGATGGGCATGAAACGAAAAAAAATTCATTCCATTATTCATTATTTGTTTCATTATGTAACAAAATGAATAACGAAAATTGTGATGAAATTGGAACGAACCGAACAGAACCACGAAAATTAGGTTCATTACGTTTCATTTTCGTTAATGGTGACGCACAATGAAATGAGCTGTTTTTAAATGTTAAAAAACGTCCTGAATATCCATAAAAACCCAGCAATAATTATTTATTCTGCCTGATAATACCTACCAGGGGGGTTGGGGTCCTTAAGCGTACATTTACTGTATGTCTTTTCTCAGATCGCTGTATATTTTTCCTTTAAGGGGAGTTAGGGTTTAGGGGACATTGACCCAAAATGGCTCCCAGATGCCTAATATTGATTTCTTGGATATTAAAACACCCTGGGCATCCATAAACACTCAGCGATAATTATTTGAAATTATTACCTACCAGGGGGTTGGGGTCCTTAAAATGTTTTTGTCTTTCTCCCATCACAATGTATTTTTTCTTTTCCCTTTAAGGATGACACAAAATGGATTCCAGCCACAAAATGGAGTAAGCCATGTGATGGGATCATGTAAATTCTTGGACAATTTCAACCAATAGCATGCCCAGGTTGCAGACTGGGTAGGTGTGGCAGCCACGGAGGGCATAAAAAGCTCTGGCAGCCCCCTGTCCCCCTTGCAGTCTACAGTGGGAGTTAGGGTGGGATTGCTGTCTCTGCAACATGTTACTTTAGGCCAGCCAGGCAGGTGTGTGTCTCTGTGTTCCTGCTGGCTTGCAGCCTGGCTCTTAGGGGAGAGAAAGAAGAGATTTCTCTTGCAGCCTTCCTTTGTGCATGTGTACCTCTTGGTGAGTACCCTCCCATGTCCCGCAGTGCAGTCACTCTGTGGCTGCCTTACGCCCTGGGCAACGCCCGCCGCTGCCTTTGCAGCCTCCCTGCGTACCTAGTCTATACTGTGTCTCTGCCAGCATTATTTTTTTAGTGTTTTCCCACTGGGGCATTGGGGGATGCCCGCACGTGGAAATGCTTTAAACCACGCAAAAAGCAGGTAAAAACAAAAAGTGGTGGTGGTGGTGGTGGTGGTGGTGGTAGCAATTGGATCACTTCAAGCTGTAAGCCAGAGAATTGTATGTTTCATTAAGAACCATGTGATTCATTTTTGCACAGAATGCAGGCTGCTGGAACTTCTGCAGCTGAAGTCTGCCTTCCATCCCCTCAACTAGCCTGATGGCCTGAGCTGTGATGGATGATGCAATTGTCACTCTGGTTGTCATGTGTACCTGTGAAATGGATAAGATGTGACATCAAATCCTTTGCCTTAAGCAGTTAACTGTGTTGGGTTGGCCCTGATCTCCTGCTGTTGGATCAAAAGGAGAGACATGTAACAGGTACCCAATTGCACACACATTTCTATTCAGCTGAAAAGATGCAATCAGAGGCTGGCTTGTGCATATGTGGTCAACATGTACTGCAGAGAGCCAGTCGATTGCTCCATACCCATGCTCGGAAATGCTGGGTTTTGGATTGCTCGGGATCCTCTAAACAGCATAGCCAGTTGCTGCACTGGCCAGGGAGTGGGGGTACTAATAATTTTAGTCTACCAAATAAGCTTTTTCAATTGCTGCTCCATACATTGGTATCATCCCAATTGCCACATCAATTATTTGTTATCTACCTTGTGAATGCTATTGAATTAGAGGAATGATTGTTTTATAATTGTTTTCCAAAGATATAGCACTCAAGGTGCTTTAATATCTGCATTTAGAAATCTGGCAGGGTCTGGAGAACTATAATTAAAGATTTGGGCTATGTTCCTGAGAATGCTTATTTTTATACAGCCCTGAGTTTAAGAAGTGTTTCTCAAGGCACCCCTCTTATAAGCATTACATATTTGAATTTTTTAAAGCTCACATACTATGTTAATAAAGGTGCTGCAAAGAAAATTGTCTTCTGCTTTCAAAATTATGTCTTACCAAAGTAGGGAGAAGAATAATTGCTATTAATAAATCTACAAGCATTATTTGGGTGATTAAATTCAACTGTGACTTTTTTAAAAAGACAATTAATTGCTAGGCAATAAAGAGAATCATTGTCTTGTGTATGAATGTAACAATATAGAAATAATCCAGTCTTAGAACCATGAGAGAAAATAATAGGGTATATAAAAGCACTGTTAATCAGTCATAATAGTTTGCCTACATGCTATCTCAGTTGGCAAAAAAAAAACATTTCTTCAAAAGTTTTCTTTTAACATAGTTTGTTTTGAAGTGCAGCAAGGGCTCATGGTGAAGCAGCAGCAACTACCTGAGAAGGAAAATGAAATACTGTCAGGTAAGTGACAAAATGTAAACTAGACTTACATTGTTCATCAAGATTGTAGTCCCAACACAGCAGACAACACATACACACTCCTCATCTGTCCCGGGGAATTAAGTTTTGATTCCCTTAGACCAGTGGTGGCAAACCTTCGGCATTCCAGATGTTTTGGACCGCAACTCCCAGAATTCTGAGCCTAGATTGCAAATGGCAAAGGACTGTGGGAGTTGTGGTCCAAACTCCAAAGCATCTGGAGTGCTGAACATTCGCCACCACTGCCTTAGACTATCGATGAGATGTAGACTCACAGAAGAGTGGAATTGGAGGCCATCGTTCAACCACAGCTCAATTCAGGAATCCAAATCAAATGACGGTATATCTGACAGATGGATATCTATTTTTTTCTAAACTAGCCTTACATTATTCATCAAGATTGTAGTCCCAAAACAGTCACAAAGAGTCAGTCACGACTGTAACAACACAACACACAACACATTCCCTAGCAGATGTCTTCACCTGCTTAAGATTCCCTGCAAATGGTATTGAGAGATATCCTGCCTATCTCTCCAACCCAGAGGTTGCCCTTAGGCATCCATAATGATATCCATTGATAGCCTTGTTCTCCATGAACTTGTCCAATCCTTTCTTAAAGCTGTCAAGGCTGACAGCTGTCACCACTTCTTCTGGCAGAGAATTCCATAGACCAGTGATCCTCTGGGAGAAAAAGTACTTTCTCATATTTGTTTGGGATCTACCACCCAAAAGTTTCATGGAGTGCCCCCTAGTTCTAGTGTTGTGAGATAGGGAAAACAGTTTTTCCTTATCTATTTTGTCCATACCATGTATGCTTTTAAGGAAGGTTTTCCAGTCCCCTAATCATTCTGGTTGCCCTCCTCTACACTTTTCCCATTTCCATAATATCCTTCTGGAGGTATGGTGACCAGAACTGTACACAGTACTCCAGATGGGGCCTCACCATAGATTTATCAAGAGGCAAAATGACACTTGCTGACTTATTTTCTATACCCTTCCTAATGATCCCTAGCATTGAGTTTGCTTTTCTTCACTGCTGCGGCACACTGGGTATTGAGCTGTCCAACAGGACATCAAGGTCCCTTTCCTGGTTTGTTGCAGAGATTTCAGACCCCATCAGTTTATAAATGTAATTGGGGTTTTGTGCCCCAACATGCATCACTCTGCACTTGCTAATGTTGAAGCGAATTCGCCAATGGTTTGCCCACAGCCCCAGTGTCAAGAGATCCCTCTGGAGCATCTCACTTGGTAACCTATTCCAGTACTCTTTCTCAAAAAAATTATTGATCAGCAGTGAGACCCCCAGGCTGAGAGGTATCAGCAAAACTACTGTGGGATAGCAAAGGTACAATCTTAGTAGCTGGCCCCTTGAGAAAAAAGATCTAGAAAAGTTCACCATCATTAAGGAGGAAATTAATTGGCTTATTGAAATATAGTACTAGGCATCAGCAAATTTCATTGGTCCAGAATTGGGTTTTTTTCCAAATCTGATGACCATATTGTATATTTTTCTGACAACGATAACCACCAGAAAAAGAGGAGTGGGTTTCATGCTGCACAAAGGAATTGGCAGGACCATAAAAAGTTACTGAATCATTAGCAATAGGATTGTGGTGATATGTATCAACCTCACAATATTACCATTCTGCAAATCTATGCACCCAATATGGATCCTGCAGAACAAGAAATTGAAGAATTCTATTCTGACATTGAAGAAGCCCTGAAACATACACCAAAGAAAGATACTGCCTTGTCTATATCGTTAGATACTTGAATGAGAATGAAAATAGAAAATCAGGGATTATAGGTGAGTTTGGCCTTGGTGGATGAAACAATTCAGGTGAAGGTCTGATTCAGGCATGTCAAGAACAGGAGTTATGCATAATGAATACAGTAGAACATTGGTTTAAGTAATTAATTCATTCTCTGGGTCATTTTGTGAAAAATTTGTAATCTAAAATGCATTTCGTATAGGAATGCATTGAAAAACAATTAATCTGTTCTGGAGGTAAAAACAAACAAACCAGTAAACCGGGGCATTCCACTGAATATTTTTCTTACACCAAGGAATCCCCATCTCCAATAATTTCTTTTCTTAAACTGATTTTTTCTTTAACCAAGGCATTCTTAAACCGAGGTACCACTGTATGTGGTTCGAGCATCCCAAATGAGGATTATACACTTACACCTCACCAAATGAAGAATCAAATGACTATATTTTATGCCAACAGAAGAAGCAAACTGCCATCCTTTCTGTGAAAACGTCCCCTGGCACAGACTCTGGATTAGACCATGAACTGCTAGTAGCCAAGATGAAGCTAAGGTTCTGCAATGTCGAACGACCACCTATGACCCAAAATTTTGACATCGAGAGGATTTCCCCTGCATGTACAGTTTTGAAGTTAGGAACAGCTTCAAATTGCTTAACATCAAAGAACGGCAACCAGGCATCCACCTTAGTTTCTGCACTATTAATCGGCACCATGTGTCTTTAAGGGTTGCTTGTTCATTGTTTTTAATGTTTGTAATATTCATTTCTGGTTTTGTATCATGGTTTATTGTAAACCATCCAGAGTAGTGCTTCGGCACTAACAGGGGTGCTACAAAAATTGAATAAATAAATCAATGGCTGATATGCTGTCTATGGGTAGTCCACTATGGGGAAAAAGACCTCTCTCCATCTTCTTTTGGGAATGCCATCTTTCCTGCTTGGTCCATGTCCTGCCTCAATCCTCTTCCATCCATTCTCTTTCATAAAACAGAACCCATATTGATCAACTTGGTCATTGCTTTCAAGCGAGCTTTCCTATTTTTCTAAAGCAGTTGGTTTCCCACTTTTTATTGAAGTTCAGTGTGCAACCTGCTGTGTACTCCACACCTCTGAGAAATTCCCTACTTTCTTTAGACATGCAAGTACCAATATCTCTGAAGGGAGACATGTAAGAACATGTCTTATATTAGAACCAATTAATTGTTTCTTCTCATCATTGGCAGCGGACTGTTGTAATTCGTCTGTGTTCATGAGTGGCCATGATGTTTTTTTCGGGGTGGGGGACAAATTTATTTCTTTAACTCACTGAGGTGATAACATCTGTGGAGGCAGCTGAAAAGTTTCCTAGGGTGACGACATTCAAGCAAACAGCAAGAACTATAGAAACAAAACCCTCTTCAATACCAGAAGGATTACCAGTAAATATTTGCTTAAAAAGGAGAAAGGATTGTTTCTCTGCGTAGGAGGCGTAAGAATCATAGGGTAGAGAGTACAACGCTCCATAGCAGTTTACCATTCCCTTCTTCTGGAGGCATTCTGGGACTGTGCATCTTGGCCAAGGCTCTTCTCCCAGGAGATACAGAGGAGCACCTCTGGTTCCTCAGCCAAATATAAAACTCACAGAGTTTTCCAGCTAGCTACAGAGTGAAGCAGAAAGGGTTAACTCACAGGCTAATGGACTTTACCTGTCCCAGAACCCTAACCCTAAACCAGAACCTAGGAATGAAGTGCCACTATTGTTGGGTCCATAAGCTGCTGGGTTGAATTAAGGGCCATTCTACCAATATGTAGTGAGAACGTAACCCAAGGCAGTCAATTTTAAGGTGATGAACCAGGAGCAAGTTTATTAGTTCATTATTCTGTTTTTAATGTCAGGGATGGGGAGAGAACTTAGTGGGATTTTCTGCCATAGATGCCAAATAAGCTTTTGGGGGGCTTTGACACTTACAGTGGAGTAAGAATCTGAACACCAGAGTTAATTAAAGTTATCATGAAGATGCCATGAGTCCAGAGAAATGCAATCAGGATGATAAAGGGTCTGGTAATCATTACAGGAATTGGGCATGTTTAGCTGGAGAAGAGACGACTGAGGCAATAGAGCAGCCATCTTCAAATACCTGAAGAACTGCTGTCATATAGACAACGGAGTGAGGATGTTTTCAGCAGCTCATAATTTTGAATGACAGGAGCAGATATGTCAGCTCAACAGTAGGAAGAACTTCCTAAGAGGGAGGGATACATGGATAGTGGATTCTCCAGCAACAGAAGTGTTTAAACAAAGGTCAGATGACCACAGCCTGGGGGCTTTGTTGGCAGGGATCTTCTCCTCCTTTGGCATAGATGGACCCAGTGACCACCCAGGTAGTCCCTTTCAACCCTTGTCTTATGTGCTTCTATGAGATTTTGTTCTGTACGTCTATGACAACTTCCTGGTCCACCTCAGGCAGCAAAATATATTGTGCTGGTCCCGCTTAAATCCTAATAGCATTTTTGTCCCTCCATTCAGGACATGAAACAAAATGGGTCAGGGTGTTCTGTATAGGACCTTAAATGAAGTTGGTAAAATCTTTCAGGGTTGTCTAGTGAATCTCTTCTCAGGTTTTTGCCAATGACCTCAAAAAGCTCTTTTGCTGATGACTGTTAAATATAATTTTGCCACATCAAAAAAGTGGTGGGTTTTTTTAGTCTTTGTGACTCAGATGAAAAAGTGACTGTGAACCAGTCCAATGGCACAGATTTACAGCAGGACAGCAGATATCTAAATAATGAGAGATTACACTTTCCAGCTATCCTTGAAGACTGGAGGGAGGGAATTATTTGGTTTATGCTGGCAGCAATTTCCCTAAGCCATGTGAGACAACGTACCTCAAGCTGTTGCTAATGTAGGCAGAACAACTATAACCCATTGCTCCAGGTGGAATCTAGATCCCCTGGGGGAATCAAATAGATTGAAAAGGACTTCTAAATAGAAACTGATCACTTAATTTGACTGCCTGAGTGAAGGTTCCACATCGTCTTCAATATGTAACACTTATTCACAGCTCCTTTGTGGTTAATCATCACTTCTGGCATGTTTTTTTTTTAATTTTGGTTTCTATTTACTTATTGTTACTAAAATCAGACTAAGGCTATGCTCTGAGAGAATTGCAATTACTGTATTTCATGTTCTGCATAGTCTTTCATTTCAGGAGGCAGAATTATAATAAAAGCATTGGCCTTCAAAGCAAAAAGAAAACATTTATCAAATACATTAGCTTGAAGGACGTGCAGCAAAGGATGAAGTCACCCAAATAAATATTTGAACAGGCAAACTGGTTACCTTTGGGGGGGGTGTCCCATGATTTATCTGCACTGACAGATCATTATAGTCAATTCAACTTAGCTGTAGTCTTCCGGCATTTTCATTGTAATAATTTCTTTCCTCTTCAGTATAAAAGAAAACTTTATGAAAGATTTCACTTTCTTTAGTTAAAACACCTCTCTTTTCTAAAGTGAGCCCAAAGTGCTATCTATGCTAAATAGCATATTTCTAGAAGAACCATATTGTCTTACTTTTATGCAACCAAAAGAAGGCTTGCTGCTAAGCCAGTGGAAATAAACACATTGCAAAGCCAAGAAACTTGCTCATTTTTTATTTTCAAAGCTGTATATTTTTATGACGAAGCCCTCTTACAATTAGATATATTGTGGTTCTGTTGAATAACAGTCAACAACTGCATAATTGCAACTACTCTTAGAGAAAAAATATGTTTTATTACAGGTACTTGAACATTCAATGCTTGATCACAGTTAATTATATTTCTCTCCAACTTCCCATATGGGTGTACTTAATTCTTAGTAATTGTACATTAATGGGATTTCTAAAAATACAAGGAACTGAAGTTCAGTATATAATGTTCAACTCTTTTTATGACTAATGCAAGTGACTGAAATTATGCTTCTCTAATGTAAGCACACATGTAACATAATGCTTGCAATAGTACACAAAAATGAACTACTGCAGCATTAATCTTCCAAGGTTTCCTTTGCATTTTGTTAGCTTGGGACATTCACTGTAAACAAAGTATATTCTAATTTTATTTATACATGCCCTAACCTGCAAAGATTATTTTTATACTGAGGTTTGCACAAGCGAATGGCTTTTAAAATAGCTTCTAATTGCCCATGGATGTAATCAGACTGGAGCTCTAGAACCGTTTAAGGTGGTGCAATATGACATGTTTAGAATTTAGAAAATAAACTGGTTCAAGCCATCCTCCTCTCTGCACCCCACTTCCTCTGACTCCTCCTCTTTCTGTTCACAAAGATCAAATAAAAGCCAGCTGTACATAGGTCTGATGCTGTGGGGCACCCCATGCCATTTAGGAAATGCAGTTTCCATGGGATTTTGGGTCCTCTGTAGAAATAAATAGAACTAAAAAAAAAAAGACCGCCCGTGCAGCATTCCTCCTTCTCCATGCATCCATAGTGACCATTCGGTTCTTGTTGTGGCAGAAGCCCACACAGAGTTGCAGGGGCAGGGTCATGTGCATGAGAGGCGGAGCCTCACCGAGTGGGGCCGGAACTTAGAGGGAACATTGATAAGGCCCCTATTCACTTGCTAGCTAAGCAACAAAATGACAGCAGCATGTTGACTCTACTCTTTATAACAACAAATGCCTGAAAAGAGAAAGGCAGCTGTGTCCACCTAGCATTCCCAAGGAAGCCAGAGCATTTCATTTGAGTTCCATATACAGTATTTAATTAATAATGGGCTAGGGCAGTGGTGGCGAACCTTCAGCACTCCAGATATTTTGGACCACAACTTCCAGAATTCCAAGCCTGTATTGCCAATGACAAAGGACCATGGGAGTTGTGGTCCAAAACATCTGGAAAGCCAAAGGGTTGCCACCACTAGACTAGGGCTACTTCATTAGAAAAGAAGCTTTCTTAAGAAGGAAAAGCTATCCTCTAATGAGCTTATTATCCTCCATGTTACAAGTGAGCTTGCTTTTCTCATTATTGACAACCAACAGATAAACATGGACTTCTTTTGTAAATCTGATTGCTCATGCACAGAAGTTTGAAAGAAGTGCATTCCTAGAGGGAAAATGTGGTAATAACAGGAACTCCGAATTTCTTGTGACCCCCAAGTTACAGGAGAAATGTATTCTGTCACTATGGCTGGACGGTTAAGAAGCAACATTTAGATCCTGCATTCTAGTCTCACTGCTGTTTGACATTTTTTAATGAGGAAAATCCACAGCAAGGGAGAGATATGGGGTTCATAAATCATGCACACATTACTTGTGATGGGTGATGCTTTGCAAGTGGAATTCAAATCCCTGACATTTCTGACTTAAGAATCTCAAGCAGTGGGATTAAGAAAGACCAGTGCCTGTGGTTTTAGTCCTTGTCACTGGCTTGCAACTCTGAAATTCTGTCAAGGTGGCTTATGGTGTTCATAATATTTATTTATTTATTTATTTATTTACTTATTTATTTATATACCGCCTGTCTTCCGAAGGAACTGCTGGCAGTTTACAACATCAACAGTAATAACGAGCGACAATAATAATATCCTTTCTTTTTCCACCAGTTTGGTGGGGGGGGGGCTTCCTTCTGTCTCTGCATTGCAAGGCTGCACATCTCTTAGTCTCTTGCTTCTTTCTCCGAGAGCACCATGCCCATTCTAACTTTGCATACAACAGCTCTAAACAAGGGGGTCATGTGGCTTCCAGTCACTATCTAAAGGCCTTTACCCTGGTTGTTCCTTCTTCCTTGTCCTTCCCCGTTCAATTTACCTTGCATTAGAATAATAATAATAATTGTGTGCTGTCAAATCAGTTCTGAGTCTTATGGATAATCTTTCCAGTGTTTTCCAGGTAGAGAATACTTGGAGGTGGTTTATCATCCCTCCTTCTGGGAGTGTCCTATGTGGCTTGCCCAAGACCACAAAGACTGGCTCTGCTTTCAGGAAGCACAGTGGGGAATCAAACTCCCAACTTCTGACTCCTTAGCCAGATACTGAAATGACTGAACTATCCAGCCAGCAGCAGCATGCTACCTTCAATAGTCAACTATAACAACCTGTACTTGTGTTTCTCGTTAACTGGCTGAAGTCCTTTTATTGTTCTTCATGCTCTGGGTTTATGATTTCTTGGTTTTTATTCACTCCCCTTAGTGCTTTCTTATTGGTCATCCACACTCTCATTTAATAGATCCTGCAATGGTTCCAGAATTTATATCCTTTCATTTTTTAATTTTAATTTTAATTTATTTTTACATATAGGAGACTGTATTCTTAAAGTCAGTTTGAAGGTTTTGATGCATATTGAATACTTCAAGTTAAGGAAGCTGTCCTGGGTTACTCCTCTTCTGATTTCTACTGCATGGTTATGCTCCCGCTGTTCATTTAACGAAATTTGAAAGTACATTTGTCAACATGTTTCACACTTTCATTTAAGATCTCTAAATGCACTTCTTAGACTCTGGAGCTCTTAATAATCACCATCACCTTGGTTTTCTTAATCTCTTAAATGAAAATACATGGACCCTGCATTTCTAATATGATGGTGGTGTAGTTATGTAGGAAAAAGCAAAGCATTTATATACGACCCCATATTTATATACCAACCCATAGCACTTACAATTTAATTATGCAGGCTACACATACACACAACCCCCGCAACCTGGGAACTCATTTTACTGACTTCAGAAGGATAGGAGGCTGAATGGACCTTGAGCACATTTATGACTGCAGTACACCTTAAGAACATAAGAAGAGACATGCTGGATCAGACCAAAGGCCCATATAGTCCAACTTCCTGTATCTCACAGTGGACCCACAAAGAGGAATCTGGGAGTGCACAAGACTAGATGTCTGTCTCCTGATACTACTCCCCTGCATCTGGCCCTTGAAGTACCCCGGTTTTAAGCCTGGAGATTACACATCCACATCATGGTTTGCAACCTCTGATGGACTTTTCCTCCAGGAATCTGACCAATCCCCTTTTGAGGACATCCAGGCCGGATGCCATCACCGCCTCCTGTGGAAGGGAGTTCCACAAACTAACAATACGCTGGGTAAAGAAGTATTTTCTTTTGTCTGTTCTCGCTCTCCCAACTCTCAATTTGAGTGGATGTCCCCTAGCTCTTGTATTTTGTGAGAGGGAGAAGAGCATCCCTCTATCCACTTTACTCATGCCCTGCATAATTTTGTAGTTCTCAATCATATCCTGTCCTCAGGTGCCTTTTTTCCAGCCTAAAGATCCCCAAATGCTGTAGCTTTCCTCATAAGGGAGGTGCCCCAGCCCAGTAATCATTTTAGTCACTCTCCTGGTGGTGGTGGTGGCTGTGATGGAGGTAACAGGAAGGAGGTGGGCAGCTGATCCCAGTTGGCCAAAGCAAACAAAATGCCCAAGGGGGGCGGAGTTCAGCATTTTGTTTTGCTTTGACAAAACGGGATCCCCAAACTCCGGATCCCATTTGGGTTTTTTGATTCATAGATCATTTTATGCCCTTTTGCTCAATCTGACCATGGGAAAAAGCCAAAAGCTATGCTGAACAACAACTGACACCTGGAAGATAGCCTCAAATGGAATAGCATGCAAACAGGATGCACCCTATTCCAGAACAGCAGATGATACCATCATAGTGGGAGTTACTTCAGGTGGAGATGAAGTAGCATATTGGGGGAGGCTCAAAAATTATGCTCATGGTGCCTGAAAAACTACTTGCACTTGAATATTAGCAAGACAAAGGAGATGGTGTTGGACTTTTGGAGGAAAAGAGAGGAACCTGTACCATTGTGCATCAACGGGGGGGGGGAGCTGTGTGGAGAGAGTTTCCTCTTTTAAATTCCTGGGAGTCTACCTCAGTAAACCCAAGTGGCCAGAACCAACAGAAATTCCACCTTCTTAGGGTCTTGTGAAAGAACCAAGTGAAACAACAACTGATGATCTCCTTTTACCAGTCTATTAGAGAAAGCTCTTTTTCATATTGCATTACAGTGTTGTATGCTGGCCTGATGGCTGCAGACAGAAAGACGTTACAGAGGGTGGTGAGTACAGCACAAAACATAATGGGCTTTTCCCTTAATCCACTAGATGTCATCACTAGGTATCTCTGCCTTAGGAGAGCAAGGAAAATCTTCAGGGATGACTCACACACCAGTCAATACTTCTTTACTCTCCTACCATTAGGTAGGAGATATAGACGTAGAGCCAGTCATACCAATAGGCTGTAAAATATTTTCTACCTGTGGTCTGTCAGAATCTTAAATGGAAAATAATTTTATGTCACCATAGTATGATAGACTTGTGGGGTCGGTGTGTGTTGTGCAATAAGTTCATAAGGTATAATAATATTGTGTGGTTGGTAGTGGGAGTTACGGTGTTAGCAGGAGAAAGGGTGGTTGAGGGGGGGGCTCAGCCATTTCATTGTACACATGTACTTTGACAATAAAGGTATTTTTATTAACCTACACACAAGGTTCTCAGGACAGGAGACCTAGAGAAGCTACTTTTCGGACTACTCTAGCCATCATAATATACTGATTAAGAGATTCTGGATGTTGCCATCCAGAAACTATTTATTTATCATTTAATGCATTTAAAATATTTCTCTCCTGCCTTTCTCCCCAGAAGGACTCTCCAGGTTCTACTCTGGATCAGGGCTCAAGCACCACTGTGGATGAAGCTGATTGAATAACAGATTTTATATCTCGAGGCAATGTATGAATTATTTTCATCAGTTGGCCTTATTTTCATCACTTGCCTTCCTTGGCAATTATCAGTTGTAGAAACTTTCCATACATTGGGATATGGAGTCCCTGCCAATACTTCATAGTACAACACCCACAAATTTCTACAGCTGACCATACTGGCTAGAGCTTCTGGGAGATGAATTGCAAATCATCTGAAGAGAGTGCATCCTTCTTTCATTAGCGTGATTGTACGCTGACAGAGAATCATGTCAAATTCACTGGTGCTCAAAGATTTCCACCCCCAACTAGTATAAATTAGAGACCTATGACATGCATATGGGATTAGATGAAATCCATCAGTATACACAGTGGGATCATGCTGAACTATCTAAAATCCTGTCCACATAAGCCTGTCATAGAATATTTATATAAATGTGGCCTTATGGACATGCAGATGATGAAAGATACACTTTTCTCTTGAACCTACCATCGTATCAGGATTGATAAGCACAAAGCCCTGGAACCCTACGATGGCCTGATTATGACAGCAAAAGGGGACTAAACGAAGAACCACACCAGTGGGGCACACTGGGCAAGGCACGTATTGGGGGGACAGGGAACATGCCTCCATGCAGCACATGGGTGTGATGGGGACATGGTGGGAGAAACCCCCAGGGTGGCACCCTGAAGCTACCATGGAGCTGCTTTAGGTCCAACCTGGCTGTGGTGGAGGCAGAGGCTTGGACTCTGACTTTTGGGGAGGGGGTGAGAGAGGATCACAAGGAGAAGCTATGGGAATACACCAGGTGGGATAGCCCACGTACCTGTTAGAACGTTGCACCTGGGGCAACCACTCTTTGCCCCACCCCCACACCAATCCACTGGCCACAGCTCAACACTACACTACCATCTTTGTATGGAAAAGGCCCATGGTTCAATTATTGGTGTTAAATAGCCAGGTAGCATTTGTGTGGAACTTCAAGTGCTGAAAAAATTGATTACATGCTATGTGGCCTCAAGATGGTTCCAACTTATGGTAACCCTAGTAGGCTTTCTTCTGAGGTATGTTCAGTATTTAAGAAGTGCTTTTATTAATGCCACAGCCCAGTTTCCATAGTCAAGCAGTGATTTGAACCCAGGCATCCTGAATGCTAGTTGAAATCTCAACCCATGTTTTGCACTTGGATCTCAAATAAATTATGTACCATTCAGGGCTTTCTAGCTATATTTAGAAGTAGTTTACTACACAGCTGACTCTTCTGATGTAAGACACAGTGGGGAATCAAACTCTCAACCCTTGGCTTCATAGTCAGATACTTCAGCATGCTGAGCAATCCAGCCAACTAGCTGATAAATTATTGCTGTCATAGTTCCTCACCATTAAGCAAGGCTGGCAAAGGCTGATTGGAGCTGGAGTCCAAAAACATCAGAAGACATTGATCCCCAAACCCTAGTAATCTGTTGACAGCCAAAGTAGATGACACTGCATTAAATGGCTCAGTGCTCTTCCATGGTAGAAAGCAACATAAAAACAAGGTGGGGGGGAAATAATGTTATTAATATTACGCCTTTTATGTGGGTCTACATAGTCAAACAGTGACCCGCCCCCTGCTGACTCTACATAGACTCTCATCCATCTCTTGCCATATAAATATTTTCACGTGAGAAAGGATAAGAGAAAGTGATATTTGAGTTCTTTTCCTTCACTCTTCTTTCATCAACCTTTGTGCAATTGTCTATTCAAGGTATTTCAGGGATGAACATGTAAGAGTCCTCACTCCCCTTTGTACCGGTACAAGTTGTTCTTGAGGACGGTCATGCAGTGTGCTTATCCGAGCTCCCTAACACACATACATATGCACACATACCCATGACACATAGCTCGCAAGTAGGAACATTTGGGAATATCATCGGGAGACACCTACACATTTAAAGGCTGCTTACCACTGTCTTCACAAACTGAGATTCAGTGGGAGATTGCTTCAGACAGTTTTCTCTCTCAGCATCCAAGGAAGGTACAATATGGATCCTCTCCATCACCAGTTGGCTTGTCAGTCCTTCTGTCTAGCTTCCTAGAGAGCGCCAGTGTATGTGTGTGATGAATGTGTGACTCATCTGCCCACACACTCAATATGCCTTTTATACAGGATGCTTGAAAAGGTTGATCTTTGCATTTTTGAATCACACGCTGATATTTGGAAAGATAACAAGTTGACTTGGGGACCAGCAAGTAGTCATATGTCTTCTGTTTAATGGTGGGTTACAACGCACGGCATATACTAACGACAAAGTAGAATTTCTGCTCAGGAAACAAATTAAGAGGGATGAAGAAGCCGGCTCTGTGCTTTCTGAAAGGCTGTTCTACCAGTTCAAATGGAATAAAGAAATACCAGATGGTGGCACCAGGGTTAGAACACCACTTCTTATCTTGCTTTTGTTACCTAGTAAAAACGCTTGTATCTCAGAAGCAAGCAAGAACCAACCCAGAGGGGTTTTGCTTGGGATCTTAGCAATCTCCCTTTAATAACATTAACATTTTCCATTCAAAGCAGACTTTTTTTTCTTGTGCTCATCTCTCGATACTCATCAGAATCAAGAAGGTTCCAGTGGGTCTTTCTTTCCAGGTCATCAGAAAGGAAGGTGTGTGCTGCTTAATGAATAATTGCTGTTGAGGGAAAAAAATTACCTTCTGGTTTAATTAATAATTATCACCGTTTGACAGCCAGCATGGCAGTGGCCATGTGGGCTGTTCCGTTTTGGAAATCTGACCCCCCATAAAATGGGAATATTCTCCATAACTGGTTGTAATGTGTTTTTCGAGACTATTTCATTCAACATACACTCTCATGCTCATTCCCACTGAGTAAGGCCCTCTTCTGTGTATGTGAGAGAGGCCATGGTCACGAAGGGTGCACAGTGCTGGAAAAGTTCTGTGCAAGAGGGAAGAGGCTGGACTGTGCATGCATACGTGAACCTTAGAGAAAACCTTGATTTCACTATATGTATAGTAGCATGTATTGTGCATTTTTTCTATACATGCACTGCTTTGAGAAGTGTTTAGTAGCAAGCTTGTCTCTTAAAATGGCCACAGTGCTGGAAGACTGGACAATAGCGGGTGTCACACCAATTTTTTAAAAAGGAAGGAGGTGGGCCACGGGAAGCTACAGGCCAGTTAGCCTTACATCTGTCCCAGAAAAGATGGTGGAAAGCCTCACCCAAGAGAAAATCTTAAAACACATAGAAGAACAAGCCTTGCTTATGGAAAATCAGCATGGCTTCTGTAAGGTTAAGTCTTGCCTGACAAACCTTTTAGAATTTTTTGAAAAGGTCAACAGGCATGTGGATTTGGGTGAATCGGTGGGTATTGCCTATCTTGACTTTCAGAAGGCTTTTGACACAAACCTCATCAAAGGCTGCTGAGAAAATTGCACAGTCAGGAGATAAGAGGGCAGGTCTTCCTATGGTTGAGATCCAGGAAACAAAGAGTAGGTGTCAATGGACAATTTTCACAATGGAGGGAGGTGAAAAGCAGTGTGCTCCAGAGATCTGTCCTGTGACCGGTACTTCATGAATGACCTGGAGACAGGCATAAGCAGTGAGATGGCCAAGTTTGCAGATGACACAAAACTTTCGTGTGGGGAAAAAAACAGATAAGATCGTGAAGAGCTCCAGAAGGATCTCTCCAAACTGGGTGGATGGGCTGTGAAATGGCAAATGCGTTTCAATGTAAAGTAATGCATATTGGGGCAAAAATTCCAAACTTTAGCTATCAACTCTGAGATATCTGTGACGGATCAGGAAAGAGAGCTTGCTGTGCTGATGGACAGCTCAATGAAGGTGCCTACCCAGTGTGTGGCAGCGGTGAAGAAGGCCAATTCCATGCTAGGGATTATCAAAAAGGGGATTGAAAATAAAACAGACAACATTATAATGCCATTGTACAAAACTATAGTAAGGCTGCACCTGGAATATCGTGTGCAATTCTGGTTACCGCATCTCAAAAAAGACATAGTGAAACTGGAAAAGGTGCAGAAGAGAGCGACTAAAATGATTGCTGGGCTAGGGGACCTCCCTTATGAGGAAAGGATAAAACATTTTGAGCTCTTTAGTCTGGAAAAAAAGGTGCCTGAGAGGGGATATGATTGAGACATAACCATTAATGCAGGGCATGACTAAAGTGGATAGAGGGACGCTCTTCTCCCTCTCACAAAATATCAGAACTAGGGGACATCCACCCAAAGTGCGGGTTGGGAGAGTGAGAACACACAAAAGAAAATATTTCTTCACCCCGAGTGTTGTTAGTTTGTGGAACTCCCTGCCACAAGAGGCAGTGATGGCACCTGGCCTGGATGCCTTCAAAAGGGGTTAGACAGATTCCTGGAGGAAAAGTCCATCACAGGTTACAAACCATGATGGAGATGTGTAATCTCCAGGCTTAAAATCGCGGGTACTTCAAGGGCCAGATGCAGGGGAGTGGTATCAGGAGACAGATATCTAGTCTCATGCGCTCCCAGACGCATCTGGTGGGGCCACTGTGAGATACAGGAAGCTGGACTAGATGGGCCTTTGGCCTGATCCAGCATGGCTCTTCTTATGTTTTTATGTTCTTAAGCTGTGCAGAATTTTTTAAATGATTAATCAAAATAAAATACATAAAGGGCTGACCTCACTGTTTCCTCTGTCCGATGTTATCATAAGATGCTTGTTCAGCTGCAGATGTGCTTGTTTTTAGTGGGCATCTGGCGGGGCTTAGTAAATATTTATATGGTTAGAGACTGATCCGCGTCTATGCCAACTCATAGTTTGGCATGAAATGTGCACTTTTATATGAGAAGTTTGGAAAGCTCTTGTATAAAATTGCAAACCAGATGCAAACCAGATGAAATTAAATATATACATACTTGTCCTCCACTGGCAGACCCCTGATGCTGGAGCACTCTCTCTCCTTTCCACTGTCCATGTCAAAGTCATGTTGAGCTAGAACTCCATACTGGCATCCAATTATTCAAACATCACACGTGTAACTTGTCTTTCTCAAAAAAAAATGAAAAAAGTAATTCTGCAAACGTTGACTGCCAGGAAATCAATAATCCATAGGATGGCCTCAGGCACACCAGTTTTGAGGTTCACCATGGAGTGCAAATGTCACCCTGTACCCATGCTTCCAGTACTAGCAATGTATAGCCCGATCTACATTACAGAGGAGCTTGAACAACTACTTTTCTCCTCTCTCTCTCTCACTCACTCACTCACTCACTCTCTCTCACTCTCTCTCACTCTCATTGAGGTACATGGCAATCATTTAAGCATCAGCGATAGTACCTTCAACTTCAACTTCTACACCAGGTTCAATGCTGGTGGAAGTCATCAGCCTGACAGTCTCTGAAAGGCTGTGCAAATCGATAACACACTTGTGAATACGCATCTGAAAATGATCCCATGTTTTGGAACCTTCTCCATAGGGTGTTTTTGTTGTAGTGATGTGCAAAGTCTTGGCAGGCATGCAGACAGATCATTTCATTTTCAGGGTTTCTTTTCTTTTCTTTAGCACCTCTGATGAGATCTGCACAGACCTTTTCTAGAGACATCACATTATGACTTGTCAAGGTAATTCGGATTTGACGAATTTCAACTTCCCATTCTACAGGTGCTTTCCCAGTATCATTAAATTCCAGTCACCAGAAGCTTCCTGACCAGCTTATTCCTGGCCAAAGAGAGTGCACAAGGCTGCTGGAACAGCGGTGAGTCAGGAAACGAAGAGCACCTCAAGGTGCCTGGACAGCTAGAGAGAGGGGAGAGGGGGACAGCTACTTTTCAAAAGTAGTCATTTATTAGTTAAACCATTTGGGATGTAGTGTGCTGTTATATCACCAAGCCAGAAAATACATTCATGTTAAATACTTATTATCATCATTATTATATTTTATTATATTATACAAGTGGTACCTTGTATAAAGGAATTAATTCGTTCCCAATGAAATTATGTTAAGCAAATTTTCCTTTATACAAATTCCCATAGGAATGCATTGAAAACGGAGTGATCCCATTTTTATGGTGTACGGATTTTCCCCATAGGGGATTATGTTAAGCAAATTTCCCCTTTCTCCAGAATTTTTTATGTTGTACAGATTTTATGTTATACAAGCTGTTTGTTATACAAGGGTCCACTGTACTTTATTTTATTATTATGAATTAATGTTAGTTACTAGCAAAGAGTATAACGAGCAACACAAACCATGTGTTGAACAACACCCTTGTGGCCCTTTCATCAACCCCCAGACAAGTCAGAACAATTTCACACCTCCACCTGGAAGATGGCCCTTCCCAACACCCATACTTAATGGGTGTTGGGAAGGGCCATATAGGTATGACTTTCACACACCCTGGAACATTGGCTATCTAATGAGCCTATTTAAACCAGGGTGAGGTGAATCCAAGGCGTACTATAAACTGGAAGCCTCCCCCCAACCTTCCTCAGACTGAAGAAGCTACTTGGATGAGTAGCCGTAACTCAACTCCCAGACTCTGTGGTTTAGGAATTGGGGGTTAGATTCCCCACAGTGCCTCCTTGAGAGAGGCTGAGCTCTATGATCCATTGAGTCCCTTCCAGCTCTGCAGTTCGATGATGATGATGATGATGATGATTTTTAACTCATAACTTCCAATCTCTATGCTGCAGAACAGAGAACATTTGGTTGTCAGTCCTTCAAAATCCCTGACACTTTGAAACATCCACAGTAGCTAATAGAATGCATAGGTTCCCTCCAATTGGGGGAAGGGGTTTCACACAGGAAGATTAGAAAGAAGGTATATTTCATAAGATGAATTGTCACAGCTTCTTCTCAACCAGCTACTCATCTGAAGAGATCCTTGTAAACCACATCTACTCAAGGATCAATCTATGCACCATTTTCCTATCAAGCCTTATGGCAGAGAGGTCAGAGGGTGGGGGGACGGGGACCACCAGCCGTGTCAGGTGTATCTCCAGAAGACAATGTTGGTGACCAGTTTAATTTATCTTCCTTTTGGGAGCACAACTCCATTTTCCAGCAATGCTGAAAGATTATGGCGGCTGGAATCAAAAAACTAACTTGTACAAGCTCCAGAAATTGTTGTTTTATTTCACCAGCTTAGTGAATCATGACCTCCAAAAGATTCTGTGGTTAACCATTTCTCTCAGATCTTAAAAACAAACCGTCATGGCCTCCATTATTGGAAGGCCCAGTTATTTTCTTGTCATGTGTGGTTACTTTGGCTAATGTGGGGGTTCGGTTTCTGAATCTTGACTATTTGTAGAAGAATCATAAGTAGATTTCGGTATTTCTTGAAAAATAAAGGAACTTTTATTCAACATTTCAAGTTTCATTCTTTCTGTATCTTTTCTGTTACAACAATTTTCAACAGGGGTCAAAACAGGTATCCCAAAAGTGGGATCAAACGAATTATCTAACAATATATTCCTATTTCTCGAGGATTCTTCCCTTACTTGGGAGGAGTCTTTTGTTGAAATACCCGGGGACCTTCGCAATGGCTCCCGCAGCAGTGGTGTTGCACATTTGGAGGGCGGCTCCAACCCCACCCTGGGATCCATCCCGCTGGATTAGGATCCGGACTCCCGCTTCTTTCCCTTAATTCTGGGTTATTAACATTTTTTGGATAATGAGGTAGATATTCTGGCGTAGGGAGTGGCAATCCTGTCTCTACCTTTCAGAGTACCTCCGTCTTCCTTGGTACCCCTTCCCTAATGTCTCTAACGGTTCCTCGTCCCTGCGCGAGCCCACCTTCTTTGTTCAGTTCCCTCACTGTCTCGTGCCCCTCTGTCTGCACACTCGCCTCTTTGAATAACACTCTACTCAACCTATTCTCTGTTTGCATCCTGACTTGCCTAACTTCTTTCTCCAAGTCTCGGTTCACTTGCACTGCGGTATGCCAATACCTCATAGGCATACCCCAAACCATCCCCCTACTTGTACCTTCTTATCTCTCCCCATACATTTCCAATCCTCAGTCTGGATCTCTTTCTCTTTCATCACTTTTTTATATATCTCCTCTCCCACCGTTTGGGTATCTTTATTTTCTGTTTCAATGTTCAATCCTTCTATCTCTTCCTTCACTAGATCCCAAGTTACAACCCTGTTGATGACTGCTAGGAAACCATTAGTTATTCTAGAAGGGCTCCATCTCCTTATTAGAATGTCTTTGGTTTTATCATCTGCGTTTCTGCTTTCAGTGTTTAACTCCTGTTCTCTCTTCTCTTCCCCTTGGTCCTTGTTCAAATATTTCACCTCCTCCTGCTTCTCTGGTTCTTGTGCGGACGAACCCACGCTTGTTGCATCTTTCTCCCTTTCACCCCCCCCCCCCGACAAGTGGGTCATCCGCGGGGGTAAGTCTTGGACCCATGGACCCTGCCGGGAGAGATAATCAGCATTAGAATTTTCCCGCCCTTTCCTATACTGAACATCAAAAGCATATGGTTGTAGGCTCAAATACCATCTCGTAAGCCTAGGGTTACAATCTTTCATCCTGTTCAGCCATGTTAGTGGAGCATGATCTGTTACCAAAGTGAAAGCTGAACCTAATAAGTAATATTTCAATGAGTTGATAGCCCATTTCACTGCCAAGGCTTCCTTCTCAATCGTTGAGTATTTAACCTCCTTATCTTTTAATTTCCTACTAAGAAATAGGATGGGGTGTTCCTCCCCTTTCACCCGTTGGGCCAGTACGGCCCCTATACCCCTGTCAGACGCATCAGTTTGTACGATAAATGGTAGATTGAAATTTGGTGCGTGATGCACAGGGTATGTGCATAGCTTATGTTTTAGGAGATCAAAAGCCTTTTGTTCCACGTATCCCCGTTGTATGCGTTTCGGTTTATTTTTCCTGGTCAAATCTGTCAAAGGGGCCGCAATAGACAAAAATTTTTTTATGAATTGTCTGTAGTATCCAGCAAGGCCTAGGAATTGTTGTACTTCTCTTTTAGTTTTCGGAATGGGCCGAGCAGACATCTTGTCTACTTTCTCTGCTTGTGGTAAAATTTTCCCTTCTTCGACCCTGAAACCCAAGAAAGGTATAGATTTGCGTGCAATTTTACACTTCTTTGGGTTTACCCTCAATCCAGCTTCCCTCAATCTAGCTAATATAGTTCTTAAGTGTTTCACGTGTTCCGTCCAATCTGAACTAAAAATGACAATGTCGTCAATGTAAGCAGTTGCGAACTCCCTGTAAGGGCTGAGGACATGGTCCATTAGCCTTTGAAAGGTGGCCCCTGCGCCATGGAGGCCGAAAGGCATATTCCTAAATTGGTAGATACCAACTGGTATGGCAAATGCAGTTTTCTCTTTATCACACGTCCTTAACGGTATCTGCCAGTAGCCTTTGGTTAAATCCAAAGAGGACAGGACCTCTGCTTCTCCTAAGCAGTCCAATAAATCATCAATCCGGAGCATCGGACGAGCATCAAATTTTGATACTTTGTTTACCCTGCGGAAATCAATACAGAACCGAATAGATCCGTCTGGCTTGGGGACCACTACCAGGTGGCTCCTCCAGGGGCTATTGGATGGCTCGATTACTCCTAGTGCTAGCATTTTGCCCACCTCCTCTTCAATCACTGGGATGAGGTGTCTGGGCCACATTCATCCTTGATCCCTAATCACTACCCCATCAGGCGTATTAATAGAATGTTCCGCCCATGTGGTCTTGCCTGGTCGTTCTGAAAAAACATCTGCAAAATCTAGTTCAAGTAGTTTTACATCATTAAGTTGGTCAGCCATTAGTTCTTGACAAATTTCTATGTTACCCTTAGTGTTTTGAGTCTCAGGTCCTAAGTCCTCCTGTTCTATTTCTGACCAGAAGGCCTCCCGATCTTCCCATTGCTTTAGCAAATTAATATGGTATATCCCCTTCCTTTTTTTCCGATCTGGCATGTCAATCTCATAATCCACATCATTGACTTTCCTTATCACTGTATATGGGCCTTGCCACTGTGTGAGTAATTTTGAATGTTCCACTGGTAAGAGCAGTAGTACTTTTTGCCCTATCTCTAAGTGTCTCGGCTTGACAGTACTGTCATATTTCCTTTTTTGGTATGCCTGTGCTTTTGCTAAATTTGATTGTGCCAATTCAGAAACTGTTCGTATGCAATCCCTCATTTCAATGACATATTTCACTGTACACTCAGCAGAATCGTCTCCCTCCTCCCATCTTTCCCGTATGAGGTCTAATATATTTCTTGGATTGTGCCGGTAGAGCAACTCAAAAGGGGACTATCCCAATGAGGATTGTGGCACCTCCCGTATTGCGAACATCAGGGGTGCAACCATTAGATGCCATTTCCTCGGATTTTCTCCCACAATTTTTCTCAACATGGATTTTAGGGTTTTGTTGAATTGTTCAACCAAACCATTCGTTTGTGGATGGTAAACCGTGGTGCGGATCGGTTTAACATCAAGGATTTTCCACAATTCTTTCATAGTCCAACTCATGAAATTTGTCCCTTGATCCGTCAAAATTTCTTGTGGGAATCCCATGCGGGAAAATACTTGGAGTAACTCCCTAGCTAGTACCTTTGCTGAGGTGGATCACAGAGGAATAGCTTCAGGGTATCTGGTTGCATAATCTAATATTACAAGGATGTGGGTGTGACCACCCGCTGATCTACATAATGGTCCTACAATATCTAAACCAATCCATTTAAATGGTTTGTCAATGAGGGGCATGGGTATCATGTGCGCACCCTTGGCTGGTTTTGGTTGTGTCAGTTGACAGATTTTACACGTTTTACAATATTTTTGTACATCCTCATGTATAGTGGGCCACCAAAATCTTATTTTGATCCTTGAAAGCATCTTATCCGAAGCCAAATGGCCTGCTAGGGGAAGATCATGGGACAATGCTAAAATGTTATTTCTCCAGGCTGAGGGTACAACTAATTTGTCTGCCCCTTGTTTATCAATGTAGTAAATCAAACCCTTACGCATTTCAAAACCTGTCTCACCCAAACCTACAGTTCCTTCAGCCTTTACATTCTTAATTATTTCTATTAACGTTTCATCCTCCTGTTGCCAGAGTCTCACCCGGTCACACTTGGCCTCCACCATCTCTGTCCATCGTTGGTCATCCGTGGGGTCTGTCATGCAGCACATGCTTTCCTGTATTGACATTAATCTGTTAATATCCTGCCAGTCCCGACCTAAGAGCATCTCTTTAGCTAATGATGGCACAATTCCTACTTTTAAACGGTGTGTCCTGCCTAGTACTGTTATATCTGCCCATTTTGTATGATATTTCTTAGTGTCCCCATGAATATATTGTACAACAATAACTTCATTCGTTGGGGTACCTGCCAAGCTCCTGACTAGAGTCCGGCCACATCCAGTGTCTATTAAAGCTCTTTTTTCCTCCCCATTGACAATTGCCATCACTTCCCATTTATTTCCCCCATTACCACCATTATCCTCCCCATTAGTCTCTTCTGCCGCCACCCAAGCGCAATCCTGATACGGGCAGTCCCTGCGGAAGTGTGTTGTTGACCCACAGATGAAGCAGGATTATTTTTTATCTGTTTTTACTTGTGGTAGTGTTAGTCTGTCCGTCGGTCCTGCAATCCCTTGTCGTGATCCTTGTATCGGCCCTGGAGACTCCATTTTTACAGGTGGCTTTTCCCATTGTTCCCATGCAGGATAGCCTCGTGGTCTGTCTCTTGGCGATGACGTCATTGTCTTGTCGCGGGACTTTTCTTGTAAGCTCGTCTCGCGAGATGTATACAGTCTTTCATTGCTTGCGCTGTAATTTTCCAAGAGTTGTATGACGTCCTCTAAAGGTTTTGGATTATTCCGACGGACCCAATTATTGACTAAGTACTTGCGGTGGTAAGCAGTTGTTCAATTACTATTTTATCTATTGCTTCTGCAAACGTTCGGGTTCCCGGCTGCAGCCATTTAACTACATTAGCTCGCATCCGTTGTGCCAGTGGTCTTGGGTGAATGCCTGTTTGCATTCTTAATTCCCTGAATTTTTTCCTATAAGCTTCTTCTGTAATGTTGTATGTCAGTAATATTGTATTTTTTACCTTGTCGTAATCACAAGCTTCTTCGGGTCCCAAGGAATCTACAATGCTTTGCAAGTCCCCTGTTAATCCCGGCGTGATAATTAGTGCCCATTGGTCTTTGGGCCACCTGGCTGCTGTGGCTATCCTTTCGAACATATGTAGATATGCCTCAATATCGTCGTTCTTTCCCATTTTTTGAATTTTTGTTGGAAATATATTGGTGTTAGTCTTTTGATGGATATCTCCATTTTGGAGGTCATGAGTCTTCCTCTCACTCAATTCTCTGTCCCATTGTTCAATTTGTCTCACAAGATACTTGGTTTGTTCCGATAACATTTCCATTACTTTATCTTGTCTCATCAGTGTTTGCTTGACCCAGAGGGTTTCGTCTGTAAGCACAGCAGGATTAGATTCAACCCGTTGGGCGCCAATTTTGGGGGGTTCGGTTTCTGAATCTTGACTATTTGTAGAAGAATCATAAGTAGATTTCGGTATTTCTTGAAAAATAAAGGAACTTTTATTCAACATTTCAAGTTTCATTCTTTCTGTATCTTTTCTGCTAGAACAATTTTCAACAGGGGTCAAAACAGGTATCCCAAAAGTGGGATCAAACGAATTATCTAACAATATATTCCTATTTCTCGAGGATTCTTCCCTTACTTGGGAGGAGTCTTTTGTTGAAATACCCGGGGACCTTCGCAATGGCTCCCGCAGCAGTGGTGTTGCACATTTGGAGGGTGGCGCCAACCCCACCCTGGGATCCATCCCACCGGATTAGGATCCGGACTCCCTCTTCTTTCCCTTAATTCTGGGTTATTAACCTTTTTTGGATAATGAGGTAGATATTCTGGCATAGGGAGTGGCAATCCCGTCTCTACCTTTCGGAGTACCTCCGTCTTCCTTGGTACCCCTTCCCTAACGTCTCTAACGGTTCCTCGTCCCCAGGCGAGCCCACCTTCTTTGTTCAATTCCCTCACTGTCTCGTGCCCCTCTGTCTGCTTGGCCTCCTGTGGTCGGGAGTCTGGGAGCAGCAACAGAGAGGCTCTTTTCTGTATAACCGCCAAATGCACCTGTGAAGTGAGAAACAGTCCTTAGGCAAGAGAATCCACATACATCCTTCCCGTGGCACAGGACTGCGTAGTCATGTGTTATCATGATGTGAATACACAGTGTGCACAACTAGAACACTGTGCATTTGTCTGTGTCTATGAAAATCAGGAGTAAATGCATGGTGGGGGAAGGATTCCATCTCCCTCCTCTACACACCCATGGCCTTAGATCAATTATCCCTATAATGTATTGTTGGCAAAGTTTTGCATACTGCATAGTGTTGATATATTTTGCTTTTAACTTCTACATATCTTATTGCAAAATATTTTGAGTTTTTCTTTTCTTTTCTTTTCCTTTCTTTTTACAAAGTACCCAAGAAAAGTAAATCATGATCGTATTAGACCATCCATCCATCCATCCATTCCTTGGGCCTTTAATCTGACTTGAGACCCAGTTATTTGAATCAGGACTATTTTTGGACTTTTCTGTTGCTTCATCCAATCCAGGTTCTATCATATGCAGCCTGATCAAGAGAACTTGAAAACTTCATTCAATGATGTTTTAGTTTCCAATAAAGGTATTACCCAAACCTTAT
>JAHTLZ010000016.1:17696279-17723411 GCA_023846285.1 Phrynocephalus versicolor | reverse complement strand
GAAGGAAGGAAGGAAGGAAGGAAGGAAGGAAGGAAGGAAGGAAGGAAAAACATTTGTGTCCCCTGTAAAACTGCTAATATTGGGTCAGGTTTCTTTACATGAGGAGCCTTCATCTCTACAACATAGCATTTATATCCCTTAAAAGATGAATAGAGATGTTGAAGTGCGTGGTAAAAATAATAACTTCCTGAGATTTAAAAAACACACACCATGCAATTCAATAAAGTAAAGCTATATACTAGTTTTCATTCAGAACAGATTGTGTGTGTGTGTGTGTGTGTGTGTGTGTAAGCAGAGAGGCAGCAATGAGGTTGCTATGGCAATTACTTGTCACTAATGATAGGAGGGTAATTATTGCAGTACTTTCCCACATAGCTGTTCAACACTCAACCTAGAATTTTCCATGCCGTATATTTCTAAGCTTACCAGATTTGGCTTGGTCTTGCCAACTGAGAACCTTGGCCTACTGATTATCCTGACTGAACATATTGCCAGAAGATTCCGTGGAACAGCCCATGGGGGCTGATAGAGACTTTGTGGCAGAACAGGCAGTCTTTTAAATTAAAAAATTGCAGAACAGTCACCCACTAGCTCAGCTGTCACTTTTTACTGGCCTTTAAAATCCATAAATATAGGAGATGTATGAAGCAACCTTACACAACATCAGGCCACCGATGATGCTGGCATAAGTCTAGCCTCCCCTGACTGCTGTTGATTCCTAATGAAAGCCTTTTCTCAGACAAGAGTGGCTGCCAGCATTTGTCAGGGCAGGGGGAAAGAATCAATTCAGTGCAGTGTTACTGTGTCACTGCAACACAGGGCATCATCTGTGTACTGGAAAATGACAAATAATTTGAAGATTCTGGGAGGGCAATAACCTCCTTTGTCCCCCATGGATACCCATGTATTTGGACCCTGAGGTTTGACACTGATGGGTCCCACAATTCCTATGCCATGATGCAGTCACCCTCCATTGGTGTAGCATGGGTTTCCAGCACCCGAGGGCCCCAGGGCAAAGCAAGCATTTTAGGGCATTAGTCACGTTCCCCCATGCAACACATGGGTGGGTAGGGGGCATGGGGCAGGGTGGGCCATGGAGCCACTCAAGGTCAGTGCTAGTGGCACTGGTAGGGGAAGGGCCAGCACCTCCTGGCAGCTCAGACTCAGGCTGCTAGGATGGCAAAGTGGAGTGCAAGGAGCACCTGTGCGAGCACATTGGGCAGGGCAACCTGTGCGCCCCTCAGAACTTTGCACCCTTAGTCCCCCCCCCCACACACACACACACTGCTACTGGTCACCATCCCCAGCAGGAATGAGAACATCTCCCACACCATCAGTTCTGAGGATGACTGGTTTTTCTAAAAAGCCAAAGTGCTATTGCAGTACATGAAGTTTCGTTTAGTTATGATTTATATACCGCCAGCTTGCACGAAGGCAACTCAAGACAGTGAACAACAACAATGCCAAAAAAACAAAGTAATATACAAAAACAAGAGACAGTATAAATGGAAACAGTATATACGATTTAAAAATACAAAAAGATACCAAGAATACCAAGAATATAGGCGCCCAGAAAAAAGGGTGGTGGTGGTTGTTTTCAGGAGAAGAAAAACGTGAAAAAGCAGAAAACATCCCTTTCCTCCCATTGTTCCATTAGTTTTCCAGTCCTTCACATTTCCATTTACAAAGAGTAACTTCCTCCAAATATGCAGTAAGACTTTTTAAATGTTGTTTTGCACACGCCATCACTTGGATGAATGTACGTAGAAGCAAAGCACCAGAAGATCGGGAGTTTGCTACCTTCTCGTTTTCTTTCACCTGTCACCTGTCAGCTACTGAGTATCCTGCTGACCCACACAGACAGAGTCAGGCAACAGCTTGGGAGGGTTGTGTAGAAGTCCTTTTCTCGGAAAGGTCTTCACATACTGTTTCAATGCGCACCAGTCCAGGTGGGGCAAAAAAGGAGATGTTGAATAAGTCCTATGAGGATGCACTTGCATGCCGTCATTATTAACTCTCCTGTCTTAAGGTTAAGATGCTCTACAACAGAAATGTAAAGGACTGAGGAACCCTTTCTGTTGTTAGAAATCTGTAAATTCCTCACATTCTGTAGGGTGGTACCTGTCACTGTTGGGCCAAAGCTACTTTTCTCTCTTCCTTCTTTTTCCCTGACCGATAAGGGGTCAAGGCAGACATGCTTATGTATGATGTACATACCCTTTGCTCATATCACTCTTATAGGTGAGAATGAAAGATTTTTCTCCTTCACTGGATGAAATTCCAAGATGATTTGTGCATTATTATCTCACACCACCTGTATTTTATGCAAGAGAAACTTTTGCATAAAAGTCTTGCATTTTGCACAAAATGTGGGGATACTTCAATGTTAAGAGCACTAAGGTGTGTGTGTTATTTTACACAAAATAACAATATTTGTGCAAAAAAACCCCACACTTTTCTGCTGATGCTAGTGCTAATCAAATAAAGTCCTATGCAGGAGCAAAACATCTCACAGGAGCTGATAATTATCCCCCACTGGGGTCTCTTAATGTGTCTAGACACCCTTTCTCAGTGAGTACAAGAAAGTTTCCAAGTATTTCTTACATCCGTATGTGTATGTGTTAGTGATTCATTGCCTGATGCTCATTATTTTTGAAAAGAAACTTGGCAGTGTTAGTCATTATTTGAAGAATGGTGAGTAGGAACTGGCAAACCACTCCAGTATTCCTGCCAAGAAAACTCCATGGACATGGAGTCACGAAGAGTGGGTCACGACTGCAACGACGCAACACACACACACACACGTTACAAATATCAACATCAACCAATACAAAAAAAGCCATGTTTCCCTAAAATGACCCCCTGCCAAAACAAAAAGGGAGGATGAAACAATGGTTGTATACGAACAAGTAACAATATTTCCAACTGTTATTTTTGGAACAGAGAGAGAGAGAGAGAGAGAGAGAGAGTTGTGCACTTCTTATCCTCCACAAGTAATGTTTTCTAGGTAATTTTTCTTACAAAATCTTCCTGTGTTCCTGGTTTTTGAACTGGCCTACGTGAAGGCCAACGGCTGCCATTTGCTCACTGCTGTAGTACACCAGACTATTCAACTGGCCTATTTGATAGCCATGCTTGCTGGGGGCACATATACCTATGTTCCAACAAAGCAGAAGATATGAAAGAGAGGGCCTCAAAGCTTTCAGTGAAGCTTTGGTTACATTTTGTTTTTGTACCAGCCATGGCCTGTGAATAAAAGAAATCTCGATCCATTTGTTTACCGGTTACCTTTCTTTGGGCGCTTTTACACGACCCCTAAGATCCGCTGGCCCCTTAAATTCGGACCAGAGATCTTAGGGGTTTGTCGCTCTTCATGCGTCTCCACCCCTCCGTACTTCCTGGCTGCTGGCTGCGTGAGGGGAGGGAGGAAAAAAAGGGACAAAAGAATAAAGCCTTACCTCCCGGTGCTGGTGGAAGCTGCCGGGGAGCTGCGGTCACTTCCTGGTTCCTCTTAAAGGGGTGGGAGGCAAAAAACAAAAACAAAAAGAAGCGAGGAGAGCCCAGCACATCCCCATCAAATATTTTTCACCTCCCAAGAGCAGGTACAAGAAAAGTGTGCTGGGTCGCGCTTAGGTGGGTGGGGTCACACTTAATTGTCTGCAAACTCCGGAGCTGGTGGGGAAACATTTTTAAGCTCCAGAGCTTGCAGCCATTTGCGGTGGAGTTTAGGGGTCGTGTATAAACGCCCTGTCATGCACATGTGCTATGTTGTTGTTGTTCAGTCGTTCAGTCGTGTCGGACTCTTCGTGACCCCAGAGCTCGCCAGGCCTTCCTATCTTCCACTGCCTCCCGGAGTTTTGTCAAATCCATATTGGTTGCATCGATGACACCGTCCAACCATCTCATTCTCTGCCGTCCTCTTTTCCTTTTGCCTTCAATCTTTCCCAACATCAGGGACTTTTCCAAGGAGTCCTTTCTCCTCATGAGGTGGCCAAAGTACTGGAGCCTCAGCTTCAAAATCTGTCCTTCCCGTGAACAGCATGTGCTAGAGCAACATGAATAATTGGCTCTTTTTGTGAATTAACCAGATTCACAGTATTATTTCTGCTTGCCTTGTTGATGCCTCAGGTGAGATGTTAATAGATGTGGATAACACCAGCTTCCTGTGTGAAAAACTATTTTATTGTCTGCTGAGAGAGCACTGAGAGTTACATCCCCTGCTTCTGCCTCTTCCATTGGCATTATAGGTTGGGGCTCGGCAAGGGCAGGGCTGGAGAGGTCATTTCACAGTGAAAGAGAAAGGGGGCTGAGCAAAGCTTTCAAAGAAGGACACAGGCACTGACTTGTAAAGCTGAGAAGCACACATGGCAGCCTTGTCCTGCATCCAGGCAGCCACATAATGTTATGAGATGCTGGAAGTTGTGAAGCGATGTGTTTAAGTATAAATAGTCACCACTGGCTTGAAGAAGTAAAATGGTTCTCTTCGTTCAGTCAACACATTGCTTGCTGGGGAAGCTGGGAAGCCAACAGCCCAGACTCACCAGTGATTTCTCCGTGTAAAATGAAAGCAGGCAATAATTTGGTGTGTAATATTGTCTATTAGGTGGCACATAAAGGCCTGCATTGTATGTTCATACTGTAGCTGTATAGAAAACATTATCGAGTGAGCCTGCTTTTAGCCTTATGCCTCATACAGTGGTAATTAAGGAGAACAGCCTTTTGATTTGCTACTATTTGCAGTTCTGCAGGAAAAACAGAGTTTAGGCCATCTTGTGCTGTGCATTGTTGCTATGCTTAATCTTCTGATTTGCCTGCAACAATTACAAGCAACACCTATGGAGTCTTTAATTGCTTGCCTTCTTATTCTACAGCTATTGTAATTATGCTACAGTAGCTTGGCATTTTTCTGTGGGCTTGTTTTACAAGGAAACACATCTGCACATGTGCCATTCTCTTGTTTCTGGGAGGCTACGTTCCAAACAAGCACTAGAAATAACAATAACATTTGCAAAGATTTGGAAACTGAAATCAGATAACAGCAACAGCAGCAGCAGTAATACAAACCTGTCCTGCCTCTTGGTTATTGCCAGGTCAGTCCACAACAAATCCCCATCCTCATTGTGCATGGGCGGGCCAACCTAGCATGCATCGCTGAGACCTGGGTGGGAGCAGAGGGGGGGGCTTCCCTCTCCCAGCTGTGGGTTTCAGGTCCAGTGTGTGGGCAGGCCAGAGGGTCGGGGGAGCGGGGGGGGCAACATTTACAGGGACTGTCTTTATGTCAGCAGGTCTGCAGCACTGCTGCATCCTGGGTTACAATGCCTTCATTTATTGGAGGGTCAGAGAGACAGGTTTGGCATTGTGCTGGGGTACCATGCTCCCTGCAACCCTGCACAATCCCTTTCAGAGCTCACTGAGTTTGTCTTGGTGGCTCTGTTGAGGTCTCCCCGCCTGTTGGTGGTAGGGGACTTCAATGTGCATGCCAAGGATGACCTTTCAGGAGCAGCTCTGGATTTCATGGAGTCCATGACCTCCATGAATCTGTCTCGGCATGTTGTTTGTCCCACCCATAATGCAGGCCATACCCTGGACCTGGTCTTTTACTCTGTGTCATCAGACTTCAGTCTGAGGGTTGGGGTCATTGTTCCCCAGCCCATGTCATGGTCAGATCACCATCTGCTGTCCTTCTCCCTGTTGATCGCCACCTCACCCCACGGAAAGCCTCGGTCCCTTGTTTGGCCCGCCCTTGAAGGCTTCTGGACCCTGTTCGGTTCCTGGAGGCCTTTGGGGACCTTCCTGGCAGACTGGCTGATGACCCAGTGGAAGCCCTGGTCGTGGCCTGAGGATGCTGCCCGGGCTGTCAACCGGATCGCCCCCAAGCGCCATCTTTGCTGTGGAGCTCGCTCCTCACCGTGGTATACGGCTGAGCTTAGAGCAATGAAGCAAGAACAAAGACGGCTTGAGAAAGGATCGGTCAGCAGTTAATTGGGCTGCTGTTCATGTGCTGACCAGGCACTATTTCACTGCAATCAAGGACACTAAGCGTGCTTATGCCTCCTTGAGGATTGGTGCGGCCTCGAACCACCAACTGGAGCTTTTCCAGGTGGTTCGCGATCTAACCAACCCTGTTCAGCCTAGGCCGCCTCCTAGTGATTTCACTAGTGAGTCTTTTGCAGCCTGTTTTAGATCCAAAATTGAGGCCATCCGATCCAATCTGGACTCCAGTTGCCCTAATCCCTCCTCTAGTATCCCAAGCGCTGCACACACACACACCCAGTCTCCTCGTCTGGTTGAATTTGGGCATGTTTTTCCAGAGGAGACCTCCAGGGTTTTGGCTTATTGTCGGCCGGCAGCCTCTCCCTTCGACCCTTGCCCGTCTTGGCTTATTAAATCTGCTAGAGGGAGCATACCAGAGTGGGCTTTAGTTATTGCCTCCACCTCCTTCAGAGAAGGGGTCTTTCCCTTTCAGCTGAAGGAGACGGTGGTGAAGCCCACACTAAAGAAAACTTGCTTGGCATCGGACAATTTGGCCAACTATCGTCCGATTGCCATTGTTCCCTTCATGGCCAAGGTGACTGACAGGGTGGCCATCATCCTGCTTTAGTAATTCCTGGAGGAAAATCATGTCCTTGACCCATTCCAGTCCGGGTTCAGGCCTTTTCGAGGAACCAAGACCACCCTAGTGGTTCTGCAAGATGACCTTCTCAGGGAGGCTGACAGGGGTTGCTTTCCCTTGTTAGTCCTCCTTGATCTGTCAGCGGCCTTTGATACCGTCGACCATGGTATCTTGCTGGACTGGCTTGCTGGGGTGGGGATCGGGGGCTCCGCGTTTAGCTGGCTTTGATCCTTCCTTAGCGACTGGCCCCAGCTAGGGGATGAGTTGTCGCCTCCTTGGACGATCCCCTGTGGAGTGCCCCAGGGGTCAGAAATCTCCCCCATGCTGTTCAACATCTACATGAGACCGCTGGCACAGGTCATTAGGGGATTTGGAGCCTGCTGACACCAATATGCGGATGACATGCAGCTCTATCTCTCCTTTTCCACCTCTGCAGTGGAGGCGGTACACTCCCTTGATCTGTGCCTGGAGGCAGTCATGGAATGGACCAGGACCAACAGGCTTAGGCTCAAAATGGAGAAGACCGAGGTTCTGTTCTTTGGGGTGCCCTCTGCCGGGTACAGTGGCCCTCTCCCCAATCTGGGAGATATCACCCTCCAGCTTGCAGACAGGGCCAGGAATCTGGGAGTGGTCTTGGACCCGGCCCTATCCCTGGAAGCCCAGGTGATGGCTGTCTTCAAGACTGCCCATTTCCATCTGCGTCAGATCACCCAGATCCATATATACCTGGATGAGGCCTCCCTGAGAACAATTGTGCAGGCCCTCGTGATCTCGAGGATAGATTACTGCAATACTCTCTACGTGGGGCTGACCCTGACTCTTGTCCGGAGACTCCAATGGGTGCAGAACACAGTGGCCAGACTGGTGGTGGGTGCGCGTAAATTTGACCATATCACCCCAGTTCTGGCTCACTTGCACTGGTTACCTGTTGCTCTCCGGATAAGGTTCAAGGTCTTGGGTTTGATTTACAAAACCCTCCACAGCTTGGGACCTGAATACCTGTCGGAGCGTATCTCCCAGAGGTCAACTGAGGCCCAGCCCACTAGAAGGTCACGGGCGCTTTCACTCCGGGTGGCCACGCCCAGGGAGGCACGTAACCGCACCTTCTCTGTGGCTGGCCCCTCGATGTGGAACCACCTTCCAAGTGAGCTGCGCCTTGCACCGTCCCAGCCCGGCTTCAAAAGAGATCTTAAAACCTTGCTCTTCCGGGAGGCATTTGGCAACCATTAACTCCCCCCCCATGAGCCGCCAACTTGCCGAAGATTCTGTTTTCTTCTGCCTTGGTCTTTTATTTTTTAAATCTCTTATGTTTTTATTTTTTATTTATTTATTTGTCGTGATTGTTGTAATGGGATACTTCTTATCCCCTTTATTAACTGCCCGGAGTTCTTTTGGGAAGACGGGTGGTAAACAAACAAACAAACAAACAAACAAACAAACAAACAGCCCTTACTACAGAAAAGGCTATGCCTTGTATAGAAAGAAAGCTATAATGTTCCAAGTACTAACAAGGCACCAGAGCAGGATGATAGTCTGTGGAACTCCCTGTTACAGGATGTGGTGATGGCATCTGGCCTGGATGCCTTCAAAAGGGGATTGGACAGATTCCTGGTGGAAAAGTCCACCACAGGTTACAAACCTTGATGGAGATGTGTAATCTCCAGACATAAAACCGAGGTACTTCAAGGGCCAGATGCAGGGGAGTGGTAGCAGGAGACAGATATCTAGCCTCGTGTGCTCCCAGATGCGTTTCGTGAGGCCACTGTGAGATACAGGAAGCTGGGCTAGATTGGTCGTTGGCCTGATCCAGCATGGCTCTACTTAGGTCCAAGGAGTGATGTAATAGTTGGGGTATTCTATCGTCCACCCGATCAAAAACTTGAGGGGGACCTCAAAATGAGGAGAGAAATCATGGAGGTGTCTAAGAGGGATAAGATAGTAATCATGGGGGACTTCAATTATCCCCACATTGACTGGGCCAATGTGAGCTCCGGGAAAGAAAGAGAAACCGGGTTTCTCGACTTGCTGAATGACTGTGCCTTAGAGCAACTTGTCATGGAGCCCACCCGAGAACAGGCAACTCTGGATTTAATACTGTGTGATACTCAGGACCTGGTCAGGGATGTGAATGTCACTGAGCCTCTGGGGAACAGTGACCATGCTGCAATCTCCTTTGCCATGCATGTTGGAAGAAGAGTATCAAGCAAATCAGACATAAAAACCCTTGATTTCTGAAGGGCAAACTTCCCTCAGATGAGGAAACTAGTTAGAAAGAAATTGAAGGGGAAGGTTAGAAGAATCCAATCTCTTCAGAGTGCATGGAGCCTGTTTAAAACAACAATAATAGAGGCCCAGCACAAGTGCATACCACAAAGAAAGAAGAGCTCCTCTAAGTCAAAGAGGACGTCAGCATGGTTAACGAGTGGAGTTAGAGAGGCTCTAAAGCACAAGGAGAGGTCTTTCTATAAATGGAAATCCTCCCCAAATGAGGAAAATAAAAAGGAACACAAACTCTGGCAAAAGAAATGTAAGAAGATGATAAGAGAGGCAAAGAAAGATTTTGAGGAACGCATGGCTAGCAATATAAAGGGTAATAATAAAAGTTTCTTTAAATATGTTAGAAGTAGAAAACTTGCCAGAGAACCAGTTGGCCCTCTGGATGGTGAGGGAGGAAAGGGGGAGGTTAAGGAGGACTTGGAAATTGCAGAGAAATTAAATGAGTTCTTTGCATCTGTCTTCACAACAGAGGACTGTGAGCAGATTCCGCTGCCTGAACGGCCCGTCTTGACTAAAGAATTAAATCAAATACAGGTTAAAAGAGAGGATGTTTTAGGACTAATTGATAAACTGAAGATTAACAAGTCCCCGGGCCCAGATGGCATCCACCCAAGGGTTATTAGGGAACTGAGAAATGAAATTGCAGATCTCTTAACGGTAATATGCAACTTGTCTCTTAAAATGGCCACAGTGCTGGAGGACTGGAGGATAGCAGATGTCACACCAATTTTTAAAAAAGGAAGGAGGGGGGACACAGGCCAGTTAGCCTTACATCTGTCCCAGGGAAGATGGTGGAAAGCCTCATCCAAGAGAAAATCTTAAAACACATAGAAGAACAAACCTTGCTGAGAGAAAATCAGCATGGTTTCTGTAAGGGTAAGTCTTATCTGACAAATCTTTTAGAATTTTTTTAAAAGGTCAACAGGCATGTGGATTTGGGTGAACCGGTGGATATAGTCTATCTGGATTTTCAAAAGGCTTTTGACACAGTCCCTCACCAAAGGCTGCTGAGAAAATTGCAAAGTCAATGGATAAGAGGGCAGGTCCTCTTATAGATTGAGAACTGGTTGAGATCCAGGAAACAAAGAGTAGGTGTCAATGAGAAATTTTCACAATGGAGAGAAGGTGTGCCCCAGGGATCTGTCCTGGGACCGGTGCTTTTTCAATCTGTTCATAAATGACCTGGAGACAGGGATAAACAGTGAGGTGGTGAAGTTTGCAGATGACACAAAACTTTTCCGTGTGGTAAAACCAGAGAAGATTGTGAAGAACTCTGAAGGATCTCTCCAAATGGGGGGAATGGGCTGCAAAATGGCAAATGCGATTTAATGTAGCCAAATGTAAAGTAATGCATATTGGGGCAAAAAAATCAAAACTTTATCTATCAACTCATGGGCTCTGAGTTATCCGTGACGGATCAGGAAAGAGATCTTGGTGTGTTGGTGGACAGCTCCAAGAAGGTGTCTACCCAATGTATGGCAGTAGTGAAGAAGGCCAATTCCATGCTAGGGATTATCAAAAAGGGGATTGAAAATAAAACAATAATAACGCCGGACCTGGAGTATTGTGTACAATTCTGGTCACCGCATCTCAAGAAAGACATAGTGGAACTGGAAAAGGTGCAGAAGAGAGCGACTAAAATGATTAGTGGGCTGGAGGACCTCCCTTATGAGGAAAGGCTAAAACCTTTGGGCCTCTTTAGTCTGGAAAAAGGGTGCCTGGGGGGGGGGATATGATTGAGACATACAAAATTATGCAGGGCATGAGTAAAGTGGATAGAGGGAAGCTCTTCTCCCTCTCACAAAATATCAGAACTAGGGGACATCCACTCAAATTGAGGGCTGGGAGAGTAAGAACAGACAAAAGAAAATATTTTTTCACCCAGCACATTGTTAGTCTGTGGAACTCCCTGCCACAGGATGTGGTGATGGCATCTGGCCTGGATGCCTTCAAAAGGGGATTGGACAGATTCCTGGAGGAAAAGTCCATCACAGGTTACAAACCATGATGGAGATGTGTAATCTCAAGGCCTAAAACTGGGGTACTTCAAGGGCCAGATGCAGGGGAGTGGTAGCAGGAGACAGATATCTCGTTTCGTGCGCTCCCAGAGGCACTGTGGGGCCACTGTGAGATACAGGAAGCTGGACTAGATGGGCCGTTGGCCTGATCCAGCATGGCTCTTCTTATGTTCTTATGTTCTTATGTTCTTATGATGTAGCCACAGGAAATAAAGTTGCAACATTTATCTTTAAATGTTATTGTCAGGGACTAAATCTGAAGACTGCTCTATTTTTCTGTCGTCCTTTCGCACAAAGATCAAGAGAAGGCAATTCCAGGCACAAAATCTTCTAGCCCTAAAATGTAATACTGCACTAAAAGTATAAACAGTTCGATAGGATGCAATGATAGTCACTTCAATAAATTGTGTTTCCCTTGCCCACCCCACCCTGCGCCCATGTATTGACATCCTACTACCTAAATCAAGAGTAAAGGTCCTAATTCCAGCTCCTGAGGGAATAAAAGCTTCTTGTCCCTTTCTTCCTCATTCTAAATCCATTCTACACTTTACAATCCCAGGCCATCCTCTAAAGATTTCTCCAAACACTGGATTGAACCAAACAGTCCATAAAGATTACACACATCAGCTTGGGGGGTGTGACTACCCACAATATGTGGTTTATAATAGTGCAACCCAAGCAGGCTAGGGGACTGATGAACTTCCTTGTGGTGGAGGGCTTTAAGTCATGGCTGAACCAACATTCAGTTTGCACTTGAAGGTTGCCAATCTGCTTCTGGGCAAGAAAGCTTTGTTGTTGTTGTTTTTTAAAAAAAGCAAATTCTTGAAGAAATTCTGCTTCTTCTGAGAACTGTTTTTCCCTAGTCCACAGTCAGAAAATGAGAGCTATTAATGCCAGTTTTAATAGTGTAACCATGTTAGAAGCATCCTTCTCCGACAGACTTTTCCCATAAGAGCAGGCCCTTGTGGTGACACAGAGAAAAGGGTTTTTTATTTTAATTTTATTTTAGAGTATTTTTACCCCGCCTTTCTCCTTAGAAAAGGATCCAAAGCAGCTTGCAGTAATGAGGGAAAAATATACAGTCCTGTACAATTAAGACATGTTCAAGTATTGAAAACAAGAAATTGAGGGGCATCTTACAGCATTAATAGACAATATTACATTAAAGCTACAAGGTTATAAGTAAACAGAGATTCATATAAAAGACATATGATTCAGGGAAAGCTTGCCTGAAGAGAAAGGTCTTTGCTTGTTTCCAGAAGGACGACAGAGATGAGGCAGTCCTGGCCTCTAGTGGTAGAGAGTTCCAGAGTCTGGGCACAGTAGTTGAGAAGGCCCTTTCATGGGTTCTCACGAGACATACCTGTGAGGGTGGCAGGATGGAGAGAAGGGCCTCTCCTGATGACCTTAACACCCGAGTTGGTTCATACTGTGAGATTCGATCTTTGAGGTTGCTAGGACCCAGGTCATACAGTGCTTTGTAGGTTAAAGCCAGCACTTTGAATGGTGCCCAGTAGCTGATTGGTAGCCAGGGGAGCTGCTTTAATAGGGGTGTAATGTGATCTCTGTACCCCGCCCCAATCAGCAGTCTGACTGCTGCACTTTGGACCTGTTGAAGTTTCCTGAGACTTTTCATTGGTGGTCACACACAGAGTGCATTACAATAGTCTAGGGGGGATGTCACTAGGGCATGTGTCACCGTGGCCAAAGCTGGTTTCTCAAGAAACAGGTGTAACTTCTGAAACCACCTCAACACACATGCAGATCCCTTTGTGCTGAGCCAGTCAGCCTGGTGCTAGCTTGGAATAGAAATAGAAAGTCTCCTAGACTACAAAAACCAAACTTTCTCTTACCTCATCACCTCTCAACCTTCAAGGTATCACCTTGCCTGGCAACCTCAGGAAACATAATAATTATTTGACACATCAGGCAGTGCCTGGAGATCTGGAAACCCTAGTGTTGGATATGATGTGGGATCTCACACTGGCTCATAGAAACCATGGGAGGAAACCATTTGGTCTAGAGCAGTGGTTCTCAACCTGTGGGTCCCCAGACGCTCTTGGAAATCCCTTCCAGCACAGTGAGTGGTGGAGGCTTCTGGGAGCTGCAGTCCAGGAACATCTGGGGAACCACAGGTTGAGAACCACTGGTCTAGAGAGTACATGTTGGCAGCACAACACGTGTTGCCAATTATGTCGGTTGTGTTAGAAGTCAGGAAATGGCCTGAGTGTTGACAACACCAATGGTAGCAAGCAAGTTGGTCTATGAGAGATCCTCTTTTGCTCATTATATGTACAAAGTGGCCCTCCTCAGCTACACATAAATATATTACTAGGGCTGCTTTGTGACAAGTGTGATTGGTAGTGCCTGTTCTGTTGTATGCTGAAAGTCCCAGGTTTAATTCTTGGCATCTGTAGGTAGCACTACTTGGCTACTTGGCAAAATGCTATCACTTCAGGTTGACAATTCCAGAAGAGATGGGCCAAGAGCCTGACTCAATTTAAGGCAGAATCTTGTGTTCCTCTGTATAATCCTGAGGGGAAAGTTTTAAACCATTTCCCCTTGCCATTTCCTCAATGAAATTCATTCAGAGACTTCTCTCTGAAATATCAAACAAAGCATACGACGTATATATCCAGATATAGCGCCTTGTGGGGGCGATTTGGGGAGCCTCATATGTGTCAAACTCCAGCCAGAATCTTGAGGCCTTAGTGCTGCCTTGGCAGCACCAGTTACCTATTTTGCTAGGAGAGAGCATTGAATACCATGACTTCTATCTCAATGCCATCAAAGTCATTAGCCCTCTCTCCTCTCACAGATTTAACATCTATGGTCATTGTTTGAGTTATTGATGCTGCTTAGAAGCACATGGTCAGTCCAGTTACACAAATCTATGTTGACTTGCAAAGAGAATTAAGAGATCTTAGAGATCAGCAAGATGGGAGCCTGCACTATAGGCAAGGGAAGTGGAATGTGTGCACTATAAAATATTTCAAAGGGGATGGCCCTGTGTAGACACAGATCCATTGTTGGGAATGCAAAGAGAGCATAAAAGAAAACATACAATTCTGAAAACAAAGTCAGGAAAGCTTTCCACTCACCAACTGGACTCCTGTATGTATCAGTTATGTCACATAAGGCGACTGAATGATGTCATCAACCAGGGCAATTTTTGGGAAGTTAAACGTTTCCTACTTCTGTCCTGAGGCACCCAGAGCTCCCCATGTAATCCCTCCCTACCATCATGGATGAGGGGAAGGAGACTTTTAACCATTGAAACATCATCCCAGCAGCAGGGACTTTTGGTACTGAGAAACTGTATCTCATCTCCATGGGTTCTTGATAGTAAAGAGATACAGTGTGGAAGGCAGAAGCAGAAAACAATTGATTTCCAAACATGCCTCATATATCCTAACTTACAGGGACAGGATTTTAGAAACTATGTGATGCCTCTGTTTAATTCTGGACGTATCCCCTCAACTTTCATTCCTATCATTCACCTTTTGTAACATCATCACTTATCCAGTCCAATACTACTAGGGTTTTATTCTATCCACACCGTGATACCTGATTAGCAGAGATCACGTATTTGTGATCACACACTGATCCAAGCACAGGAGTAGCATCCAAAGGAGCCACACTCATAGGAGACAATCACAGCCACAATGGGACAAGCTGTCCAGGAAACATTTTTGCACTACCGCAACTTGTTATTTTCCCGTGGGAAGATGGGCGGGGTATAAATTCAAAAATAAATAAATAAATAAATAAATAAATCTATTCTAGGCAATATTTGTCATATCCACTATCTACTGTACATTGCTTCTGAATATGTGAAAAATATTGATCCACATCTGGATTTCTGTTTATAAATAACATTACAAAGTGGGTTCAGTCATCCAAATCTGAAAGTTGAGTCATGACAACTGGAATTCTTTTCTTGAGAGAGTGAAATGTTTCGTTGCCCACCCAAGCTGTTTCATCAAATGTTTCAATCTCTCAAGAAAAGAAGTCCAGTTGCCATGACTCAACTTCCAGATAACCTTCAGACACTCAGTCATCCAGGTTTTCTAAAAACAAAACAAAACAAAACATAAGGTATTTTTTTCCAGAGCAGTGGAGTCCTACGGGGTGGGGTGGAGAGACCTCCATGTGTATTTATTTGCATTTCTGATTAGCCAAGTGTTTTAGATGTTAGCTAAATGAGATTGCACTGTATACAGATGTGGGAACAATCAGCCCTTACCACTCTTATCACAATTCACCTTATGATACCAACAGTTCATATGATTTGTACAGTCTACCAAAACAGTACAGTGGTACCTCAGATAATGAATTTAATTCATTCTCTGAGGCAATTCATTATAAAAAAAATCGTTATTCGAAACACGATTTCCCATAGGAATGCATGGGAAACCAATTAATCTGTTCCAGAGCCTAGGAAAATGACACAGACAACTGGTTTTTTGCTCAAAACTCTTTATAAAGTACACTTTAAAGGTACAGATGCATGCCACCCAGGATAACTCTTTTTTACTGATGCATGCTGAAAATTTGTTATCCGAGGCGGCCCAAAGGAAAATTTGTTATCCGAGGCAGACCTATACCTAGAAATTGTGGTTCGTTATCTGAGGCAGCCCATAGGGAAAATTCGTTATCCGAGGCAGCCCTATACCTGGAAATTGCAATTCGTTATCTGAAAAAATCGTTATCAGTGGCATTTGTTATCCGATTCACAATAACAGCAAAATGATGAGATTAAATATGCTTCTTGGCTGATGGTGAGGGGCTCACTATTTGGCAGCAGGGCCAGGAAATAGCTGAGACAAGGTGTTGGAAATTGCTAAGGAAGCAGTCAGAAGCACACCTGTAATTTGGTATTTGGAAGAATTAGGGATGCTGACTAATAAGAGGCAAGCCTTTTCTTCATACAGCAGTCTTCTAAAGCATGGATTAAAGGAAGAGTAAAGTTGCAACAAACAGTGCAATCCAGTGGAGAGACTATTTGGTTCCAATTAATCAGTTGTGTTTGTTCTTACAAATCAAGTATTGCAACAATATATCTAATGACAGACAAAATGGGAAACAATAAATTGCTAAAGATCATCATCACCATGGAACAAAACCACTTTGTGTAGAGGTTTTGTTCATCAAAATCTCATCCCTCCTGCTTCTATAAATAAGGTTGTCTTCACCAGATAGAACTGTCTCCACCAGACAGAACAACTTGCTTATTTGAAGATGTAGGTTCCCATTTTTGTCTAATAACAATCCATTTGAAAGTGAAATATCAAACGTTTTCACACAATCCTGGACCAAAACTGGACCTGATGTGCTCACAACAAGGCTTGTTCTTCTATCTGGCATGGGCATGGCTTCTCCTGTAACTTCAGGAGGGAAACATGAAATTTTGAACAGCAAAAAAAGACACTTTCACAGTTGCACTTTTGCAGGCTGACAATCTTGTGGTCTTGCAGAATGGTGCTCACACTTAAGGGCTGATTAATGTCCAGGTTGTGGGAGAAGCCAAACAGGAATGGAAACCATTAAAGTGAGGTGAACAAATCATGTATGAAGCCTTTGGAATTACAAAAGGACAGGCCTTGAGGAAAACAGGGTCTAAAATTAAACAATGGGGCAAGCAAATAAATGGAAGAACTTTTGTAACTGCAAAGTGAGCACCTTTTGATCGTGCATGTAATCACGCAAAGCATAGACTTTTCAAGGAAAGACGTATACAGTGTGTAAGCTTAGTTGCTGATGAAGCATACTGATTGGTTTAGTTATTCATTGAAGACATTCATGGGTTAATGCCTTTACTCTACAGTAGAGATGGGCACAAATAGAAAAAATGGAGTTTCATTTGTTGTTTGTCGTTTAGAGGTCCATTTCGGTTTGTTTCCGTTGTTTGCGAATTTTTTGCAAAAAATTCATTTTCGTTTCATTACCATTTCGTTACCGTTTCGTTACCATTTATTCCAATTTTCCATGTTTTTTTAGCATTTAAAGCAGCTCACTTCATTGCTGTAACGGAAACGAAACGCACGATAAAAATTCCCGCGTTTCTGTTCATTTCATTTCATTTTAAAGACAAATTTCATTTGTCATTTCATTGCATAACGAAACAAAATCCAAAAAACGAAAACGAAAAATTGTTCATTCTGTGCCCATCTCTACTGTACAGCTTAATTTCTTTATTGTGCACTTATGTAAAGGTTGTTTTGGTAATTCCCTTTATGAAAAGTGTCTCTGCTTTATTCAGAGAGACTCTATTTCCCTCCCTGTAGGTTGCTGTGACTCTCCTTGCCTTTGGATACACTAAGTCTGTCAGAGACTCGCTCAGTGTCTGTTTTTTGACCCCCAATCATCCTTTGGCCCTGGGTACAGCCAAGGTGTCTGATACCTCCCACCATCAACCCATCCTTGAAGTTTAATGAACCCTTTGAGATGGCATGGTCATATGTCCTATATGGAGCTGCATCAGGCATTCAACCAAGCTTCCTTCATATGAAAGCAGAATTGTTTTTTCACTCATGCAAGAAATCCCGGACCTATTATTTTGATCCAGCACATTGTTTATGATATGGATCACCATTCTATTGGGTTGTTTGTACTTCATGTCGTCTCCACAAGAACATAAGAAGAGCCATGCTTGATCAGGCCAAAGGCCCATCTAGCCCAGCTTCCTGTATCTCACAATGGGCCCACCAAATGCATTCGGGAGCGCACAAAGCTAGATATCTGTCTCCTGATACCACTCCCCTACATATTATTATTTATTTATTGTATTTATACCCCGCTTATCTACAATGTGTACTCTAAGCGGCTTACAAACATCAAGGCCTCAATAGCCATAAAATTACAAAAGACAAGATAATCAAATAATACAGTAATGACACTAAACAGATTAAAAGCCTAATAGCACCTCAAGGCTAAACAATGATAAATAAAATAGTTTGCGATGGCGGAGGAGAAAAGAAAAAAAAAAGTTAAAAATCGCCAAAGGCCTCCCGGAAAAGGTAGGTCTTTAACGCCTTCCGGAAGGCCAGCAGGGACTCTGCAGAGCGCACTTCACTGGGGATGGAATTCCAGAGGCTAGGGGCCGCCACTGAGAAAGCCCGGGTCCGAGTACTCGTCCTCCGGGCTTCACGAGGGATGGCGACCCGAAGCATGTGCGCTCGCACCTGCCAAACGGGACGGGCCGAGATTGATCGCTCGCTGAGCGATACGCTCTGCCAGGTAGTCCGGTCCCAAGCCATGGGGATGTCTTTGCATTCCTTTCAACATGCAGAAGTTACTGTCTGGAGAGGAGACAGCTTTCCCGCCTGTGCAGGCTCTCCACATAAGGCTGAACCCAGATTCCCCACCACCACCAGCTCATGTCAAGGCAACCTATCTCAACATGGCAGCCTCCCTTTTTTCAGACTGTCATCCCATTTCCCTCACAGTGTGTAGAGAAGGTACACTTGAAGAATTACAGACTAGGGGTATTGAAAGATGATGGGTTGATGTCTGAATGCAATCTATGTTCTGACACGGGAAAAGTATACAAATACTTACAATGACTCCAGGCCATAAAACCTAATCTGATTTATGGCAATGCTTGTCAGAAAGGAAGTATGCAGAACTTTAAAGTCGTTTACCGTTCCTTTCTTCTGGAGGCTTTTTGGGTCTGTGCTAATTGCCCAGGGTTATACAGACCAGATCGTGTTCTAAGAGACAGCATGGACTCCCAACCTCTGGTTTTGCTGCCAAGCACCTAACGCACAGAACTATCTAGGCATAAGAAAACTAGTTTCAAATTCCTTCAAACAGAATTCCTCGGTAGACTCAGACAAATCACTATCTTTCATAGGATTGCATAGTCTTTAATATCAAAGCACAAGTACCTATTTTAAAGATTTTTAAATAATCTCTTTTTGCCTGTCAAAAAGAGAGAAGGATAGATTCTGAGTCATAGGTGGAGTGTTTGAGTCACTCAAAAAATGATACAAGTCTTAGTTGAGTCACTGGTGCAACTTAGATCCAGTTTGACAGCAAGTCATGTGAAAGGTGGGAAATGATCACTCATCAAAGACTGCAGCCAGTCTGGTCAGGTTGGTTGCAGCTTGACTAAGGAGGTAGGTATCACATTATTGTTGTATGCTGCTCAGAGACCACTTGGTAGTGGGGCGGCTAAAAGAAGTATTAAATAAATAAATAAATAAATAAGTAAATATATAAGTAAATAAATAAATAAATAAATAAATGCTGTAAAACAATAATTCCAAAATTATTGTAAGATTAATAGATCAGAGATGACAAAACATTCTTTAATTGTATATGAGTAAATCATCAATCTTATTCTTTGCCATGCTTTGGAAACTGTACATACAGTATGTGTTTGATTTATATACCACCCCATTTCTGCATGTACTGCTCTGGGCAGATTACAAGTTAAAACCTCAGAACTTAATAGACCTCATATAACAATACACACAACAGGACATTCTGAGCAGTTTTGAGGTATGTTTCATTGCCTTTAGCTTCCTATTAGGGGGTCTGCAACCCGCGGCTCCGGAGCCGCATGCGGCTCTTTGGAAACTTTGCCGCGGCTCCGGGAGGTTCCCCTCGTGGAAGGGGTCCCGCGGCATTTAAACTAGGACTGCGGGGGAGGCTCCAGCTCGCTGCCGCCGCCGCCCTCCTCATCTTCCTCCTCCTCCTCCTCCTCCTCCTGGTGCTGCTGCAGCCGCTGCTGCCGCCGCTGGTGCACCACCACCTCCTCAGCCGTGGCGAAGGCTCCCGGGCCGGCCAGGGCCAGGATGGCGGCGGCATTGGCGGCGTTGGAGGGGCGGTGGGGGTGGCATCAGTGGCCGCCGGGGTCTCCTCCCGCCACGGGGGTCAGGGGACGCTCAGCAGCAGCAGCAGCAGGAAGCCACGTGTGTTGGTAATCCTCCTCCTCCCCCTCCTCCCGCCACCAGCCCAACTGCCGGCAGTGGAGGAGGCGGAGGCGAGGGGGAAGCGGCCACAATGGCCGTGCCTGCCCGGGAAAAGGGCGAGGGGAGGCGGCAGCAGCCAGGCCCAAGCAACCGGTCGGTTCGTGATGGTGGTGGTGGCGGCGGCGGCGGCCTGGACGGACAAAAAGGGGGTCCGAAAGCAGAATGGAGGAGCGGACCGGGGAGATCCACGGTGGCCCGGCGCGCCACTTGCCCTTCCGCTTCTTTCAGCCTCAGTGTCCCTTGGAAGGCGACGGGGGCGACTGCAGCACCTGGCCGGGCCTCCGCCGCATCACCCGCCCCTTCCCTCCGTCTCCTTCACAAGCCAAACTTTGCCCACACACGCACACACACCACGGCTGCAAGAAGGGTGTGTGTGTGTGTGTGTGTGTCGCATCACCCGCCGCTTCCCTCTGTCTCCTTCACAAGCCAAACTTTGCCCACACACGCACACACACCACGGCTGCAAGAAGTGTGTGTGTGTGTGTGTGTGTGTGTGTGTGTGTGTGTGTGTGTGTGGAGAGAGGTCGCCGCTCACCCACTTCCAAAAAAAGGGATCAGCCGCGGGGTCACAGGCCCGTCCTTTCAACCGCTGAGGCAGGCGCCGCTCCCTCGCCTCTGGCTGCGGGACCGTGGTGGCGGCGGCAGCGGCGCTGGTAGGCCCGGAGCACGGGTCATTGCCTTACGGAGCCTCGAATGGCGGCTGGCCCGGTGCCCGGTTGCTGAGGCGCAACAGCGAGAACGGTGGCGGCGGTTGTATATATTTGTTTTAAATGTCGCAATGGTTTTGCGGCTCCCAGTTTTTTTTTTTCCGTCCAAAACGGGTCCAAGTGGCTCTTTATGTCTTAAAGGTTGCAGACCCCTGTATTAGAGGGTGAACATCTACAGCACACGGCCTGCTATATTTATATGAGACCTCGCCATTGAAAACCCTTTGTAATCAGGGTTATAAATTATACAGGAGCCCAAGCAAATAGATTCGCCCATCCCTTTAAAGAATTTAATCCTCCAGCATATGAAGGTCAGCAGAATAAGGAGGTAAAACTTTGATGAAAGCATAAACAACCACCAATCTGCTCTTGACTAATATTGGTTCACCCTGATGATTCTAACTGCACGGGAGTCAAACAAAACTTAGAAAAGTTAGACTTGAAACTACAATTGCCAGAATCCCCCAGATAACATAAGCATCAACTAGGCATGCTGGGTGATTCTAGGAGTTGCATTCCAAAAAGTAACTTTTCCAAGCTCTGTTATATTCACCCAAAAATGGCTTCTGACTTGTACCCATGTAGAAGTGGAGCTGATAAATGGTTACCATGTGAAAAAGTGCTGCTGTTCTTTAGTCAACCAAGCCAGGGATAAACTACTGACCATCATGTCGTGGAAAATAAGTACATAATTAATACACAGTGTAAAACCAAACAGCTAACAGATGGATTAATTATGGCCTGATTGTATGTCTGTATATATGTGTGTGTCACTGCTAGCAAGAGACGACGACAACGTTATTTTGAGATATAGATTTCATTTTGCAGAGAATGCAGGATATTTGCGAGGTTACTGAAAGCTGTGCTTCCCAAATGAAAGTGTTAGTGATTTAGAGTGCACCTAATTAAAAACAGATACCCATACATAAAAACGCAATGAGGGTAAACAAGTGGCAGAGACCAGATTTGTTTCTAACAAATGTGGAGGCAATCACAACATAACGCAAAGCCTCCCAGCACAAAGGGCAAAGTATCAGCCATGCAATAAAAGCAAACTATTTGAGGGGGGGGGGGTGGAATGGGTTTTCCTCAGCACAAATTGAGAAAGGAGACAAAAGCAAAATGCATTAATGAACATGCAGCTGTAAGCTAAAGGGCCAATGAGGAGGAGGAGGAGGAGCATGCAGAAACAAACTTCTTGCTTGATTCTTCCCAAAGCAGGACTTCACAACAGATTGCTTTGTGACACTGGGAATAAATGTACAAAAATTGAATTTCAAAACAGATTTCGACGCTGAATGCAGCATAATCAAGCAGCCAGCAGAGACAAAAAGATTAGTGATTGCCCACTGTTAGCTTTGCAAATTAGGCTTGTTTCACAAAAATCAGCCCATGTTACAAAGCTATGCTGGCATGTCTACATAAGGACAGATGCCGCTCATGGTTCGAAATGCAGCGAGGCAGGAAATTTCATGTGCGCTTAGGTTAAAGATGAGTTTGCAAACACAGATAATCCAATAGGTTTTTTAGAACCTGCCTAGCAATAAGAAGAAATGAGAGAGTCCTTAGAATCACACACTATTCTGAACCTTTCAGCATTGTGAGTCTTGGTGTGTGCCCCACTGTATTTCCATACTGTGTCCGTGGAAGATTAAGATTTATAGTACTGCAGTCATGCCAAAATGGATGCTCAACAGAGGGCTCAAGCGCATGCAAGAAAAGAACCCCGACTAGACTGATTCTTTCCAAACCTCTGTGTCACCAATAAATTTATTTTAAAATAACTGATACGTTGATATGATGGAAAGGGTTTCCCATTTGAGAATGTTTGATCTGTGGTGCCTGTGACTCAGGGAATAATGCATTGCCCAGCATAGTCTCACTCTCCCGACCCCAACCCCACCAACCCTGGGAAGGTTATGCCACTTGGCAGACAATAAGTGGAATAATCAAGCAGTAAAGAAAACAAATGACACACAAAAGTCAATCCACACTGAGATAGACTGACTGTGAGTTTTTTAAAAAAATCACAGGGCAGCCACACAGCAATCATGGTGGTCATCTTTCCTGGAGTCCTAGAATTGGGAAAGAATTGATAGGAACATACACCATACTATACCAGCAAGAAATGGATTGATTCATCATTGGTACAAAATGAAATAACTCTCCCAGTGAGGGGAACCCCTCGTCCCCCCCCCCCCCCGGAAATAAACCGCTGGTTGGGAAAATGAGTCAGTCTTGACCTTGTGTCGTGAGCTCAGAAATTTGTGAAAAGAATCTTTTAAAAAGCCACAGCAATATAACACAGTGGTTCTCAACCTTCCTAATGCCGCAACCCTTTAATACAGTTCCTCATGTTGTGGTGACCCCTTGCCCTGCTTGGAAATGGCCACAACCTCCCTTTGGCAGGCCACTGCCACAGGTGCCATAAAGAACTTCCCTCTACAGGCACCCTCAGCCAATCGCAGTCTCCGGTGCCATTGACTGACATCCCATCCAACCTATCAATCTGTAACTCACATCCCCCTTCCTCCACCCCTCCTCCAGACCCAAGCCATTTGTGCCTTTTTCTTCACTCATGGCGACTCCCGTGAAATGGTTGTTTGACCCAAAAAGGGGTCCCGACCCCCAGGTTGGGAACCACTGATGTAACACGTCTCCTTTTGCCAGGTGTAATTGGGCCCTTAGTTACTACAGCAAATGGCTTTAGATTGTAGGGGGGGGTCTAAATGTAAACAAAATATACAAAAATGTGAAGCAATCCTCCTGTATTGTTTCTTCTTAACAACATATAGTTAAGGATCTAAGATGCAGCTATCCTCCTTCCTCCTGTCCCTTTCTCTCATCCTTGTAGAGAGTAGGATGAAACTCAGGTTTCATAATCCCTGATCTGAAGTCAGCTACATGATTATGGGAAATTGACTCCAAAGTACACAGACAACATTAGTTTGGTGAAAGTTAGTTAGGCTAGCATTGTCCCTACAGACATATGTCAAGAGGTATTAGCAAATAATGAATGAGATAAGGTAATACAAGACCAAACCCATCCACTTCATGGACACCAACCCCTTAGATCATAGCTAAAATTGGTGAAATGTTTTCTGCAGGCATTTCAAGCTATAAATGTGAAACCAGAAAAGGTTAGACTAAACATATGGAGAACATAAACAACACTCCTTGCAGAATGGATTAATGCTGAAGAATGTCTCCCACCAGGACAAGACTCTAGCTGGACCATCTGGAAGTCATTTAGAAGACTTCAAAGCAAAGTAGGAAGGTCAAGGAATAATCAAGCACAATAGTCCTACTTGTATACAAGATGAAGTATCCACCCTTGTGGAAAAATTCAGTCAATGTACCTCTTACATGTATGCAATTATGCCTCACAGCATGTGCAAAAGAAGATTTAGCAAATGACTGTGATAATATTGATGAAGTAGCCCTTCTGCTCAAAAATAGGATAATCGACTTAATAATTTGTTTTTCAGTTTGCCTGTATTTCATATTTGTCTATAATCTTGAATTATGGAATGCTTTGATACAAAGAAAGAAAGAAAGTTTGGGGAAAGAGGGCACAGCTTCCTCTCAATGCATGTGTTTATATGTGTAACACATATTAGGTAAAACTGTGTTGTCGAATAAACTGCTTTGATTGCCTTAAGAGGCATCATTCCCTTGCTGAAGGCCCAGGAAGCTACCTTTTAAATTCCTAATTCCGTGCTTTGTTCACTGAATTTTTGTTCCTCAAGGAATGGAAATTCATTCCTCAACTCAACTAATGGAAATTCTATTTTAAAACTAGGCTCGTAGTTTGATTGCAATCAACAAATGTCAAGCATTTACCAAGGATGAAAAACTCAAGCAGTAGCAATTTTAAGCTCCATTCTGTAGATCTGCCATGATGGTGGATCGTGTCATAGAGAAACATTATATTATACGCTTTGACTGAGGAGTCTGCAAACCAGCAAGTTTGAGAGATTTTATAGAGGTGTTCGGTAGATAGGAAACACTGAAACTTTTGAGATTAAAAATGACCTATAACCCAACCTCCAAAGGGGAATCAGTCTCTAATCCCATGCATGTGTATCTTTCCCCCCTTCTTTCCTTTCTTTTTATCTTTGGGAATTTCCCTGCCTCATTTTTTTAAAATAAACTTATAAATGACAGTGTCACTAGCATGACTCACTTGATCCAGGATGTAAATACCTTCTACATCTACATCTGCCACTTGAAAACTGATGCTTTGAAATGAAATACTCCTTCTGTCATCATAGCTACCATCCAGCAGCTGAGCTTGCAATACTGGGGAAAGGAGCATTTGGATACCATAAGCCAGAAACCAAATTATCCTGCCCAGAAAACTAAAACAGACTCAGCAGTTTTAATGCAAGTCTGGATTTTGTGTGTATAGTATTTGATTTATTTGTTTAAAATGTCTAGCTTAGATGGTTGTCTCCAAAATATCATGTGTTTTTTCCCGCCGTCTGTTGTTATTCATTGCCTCCTCAGTTAGTAATGCTGTTGTGAGCATATCGCTTTTGCCAAGGGTGCTGTTTGTGATTTAATTTTAATTACCTGTTGTCTGTGATTGTATTGTTGTTGCTTAGTGTATTGTATAACTGCTGCAATGGTCAGCTCACTGTAAGCCGCCCAGAGTTCCCGTGGGAAGATGGGTGGGATATAGTTCAAAAATAAATAAATAAATAAATAAATAAAATGTTCAGAACAGCTAAGAAAAGCATAGTTAAGATTTATCAATGGCATTAATCTTTGGATGTTTTTCTCCCAAATGAACTCTTTAAAAAGATAGAGCCCTAAATACAAATCCTACTTTAACTAGAGTAGACCCAGTGGAGTCTACATAGGTGTTGACTTGCCATTCAGCCATGGATTTGATGGACCCATTCTAATTAAGCCTGGCAGCTGGAGCACTAAACAGTGACTAAAGAGAAAACCAAATTTAGTCTGCTGCTAATTTTATACTTCCGTATCAGTAATACTACAAGGCAGAAGAAGTTATTATGTCTTCCCTTTTCTTTTTCTGTTCTGCTAACCCTGCAAGCTAAATATGTTCCATTTATTTTTAAATTACGTGAAAATTAGCCAGGTGTGTTAGATAAGCTTTCTATACACAGGTCTAAATATTGACAAAGGGACATGTGTCACTGGAAAAATCATCAGTCTAGCAATTATCACGTTAGCATGTTAAGTAGGAGAAGATGTGAAACTTCCAAATGTGTCAATACATATTATTTCATTCCCACTAGCTACCAGCTATACTGTGAACACAAGAGTCTTGATGTCTGCTCAACATCAGGTCATTTCCTATTGGCATATCCTCTCCAGATGTGAAGCAGAATGGCTAGGTCAGAACAAAATCAGCAATATTCCACAGCCATGAGCACAATATCAAGGGCGGAGGGAAAAAAGATTTAATGCAGAACTTACCATCAAGTATGAATAAACTCAGCGATTCTCTTTCTGTCCGTTTCACCTTAGTTTGGGAGGAAGAGGGAGAAATCCTAGTTTTGCTTTTCTGTTAAAACTTCATACTGTTTACCCACTGTCAAGACAATGAATCTGGAACTATGCTTTCTTTGAACTGCAATGCCCAGAATCCCTCAACTAGGATGGCCACCATGTTGTCTCAAGGGGAGAGGAGCTAGGAGTTTTAGTCCAAAAATGGAACTTGTGCATGATTCCTCCAGGCATTAAGCAGCTGCATAATCACTCATGTTTCTTTCCTGTCTATTATGTGCAATTCAATAAACTAAGGCTAGGGAATATATGTCATTGCAGATCCTATTGGACTGCAGCTCTCATCAGACCTGGCAAATGTAGCCCGCAGGAAAATCAGAATGACCCTATGTCCTCTATCCATCTTGTAAATTATGGAATCATAGAATAATGAAGTTGGACGGGGCCTGTAAAAGCCATTGAGTCCAACCCTCTGCTCAATGCAGGCATACAAATAAAAGAACACCTGCCAGGTGTTTGTCTAAATTTCTCTTGAATGCCTCCAATGGTGGAGCAATCATCACCTCTCAAGGTAATTGGTTCCATTGTTGTACCACTCTAACATCTGGGAAGTTTTTTCCTGATATTCAATCAAAATATGGTTTCCTGTAACTAGGAGCCCATTGTTGCATGTCCTGTACTCAGGGATGATCAAGAACAGATCCTTCCCCTCCTCTGTATGACACCTTTCAAATATTTGAAAAGTGCTATCCTATCTCCCCTCAGTCCTTTTTTTTCTTGAGACGAGACATGCCCAGTTCTTTCCACCTTTCCTCACAAAATTTGGTTTCCAGCCATCTGCTCATCCTTGTTGCCATCCCCTGAACTTGTTCCAATTTGTCAGCATCTTTCCTGAAGTATGGTCTCCAAAACTATACACAATACTCAAGGTGAGGCCTGACCAGTGCCAAATCCAGTGGAACTAGTACCTCATGGGATTTGGAGACTGTTTCTATTAATGCAACCTAAAATAGCATTTATTTATTTATTTATTTATTTATTTATTTATTTATTTATTTATT
>JAHTLZ010000016.1:17638528-17686995 GCA_023846285.1 Phrynocephalus versicolor | reverse complement strand
CCCCCCCCCCCCCCCCCCGAGGAGGGGTCTCTCTTATTAGACTTCCAGTGGCTCCCTCCTGGAGTCAGCCGGTTTCGGCGGCGGGGTGGGAGCACCAGGCTCAAGTTGTTCAGGGGCCCCTGGCCGCCCGGGGAGGCCAACGGTGCGCCACCTGGCGCGAGAAGCTGAGCCGAGCCGAGCGGAGCGCCTGTGCGCCTGCCTGCTTGTCTGGCTCGCTCTCGCTCTCGCTCTCTCTGAAAGCCCGCCAGCAACTGCCTTCCGCTACATTCCAACACACAGAACGTGCCTCCTGCGCGCCCACCCACCCCCCAGCCCAGCCCTCCCCGAGGCTGGCGGACACGCAGCCGCCCCAGTTGCGCGCGGGGGAGAACTTGAGGCAGGTGCGCGCCTCGATGGAAACCCTCGGGGACAGGGTGGCGGGGTGGGGGGAGGCGGCGGCAGCTCGGGCTCGCCCGCTTGCTCGCTCTCCCGGCGCCCGAAGTGCCGAAGAAGCAACTTTCATTGGCTTCCTTCTCAGAAGCCCTTCGGGGGTGCCCGGAGGAGCCACAGCCGCCGGCGCTCCTTCCCACCCCACCCGAGCCCGGCGCCGGGGCGCAGCGTGTCCGAGGAGCGCACGAGTGAGTGTGTTGCTTGCGAGCGCCCAAAAAGCCAGGAGCGAGGGGAGGGGAAAATATATTTGCAGTGTTATATTTGTTTTAAATGTCGCAATGGTTTTGCGGCTCCGTTTTTTTCCCCCCGTCGGAAACGGGTCCAAGTGGCTCTTTATGTCTTAAAGGTTGCAGACCCCTGCCCAAGCTGTTTGTGACTTTTTCTTCAGTGGCTCATGGCAACCCCTGTGAAATGGTTGTTCGACCCCCAAAGGGGTCCCGACCCCCAGGTTGGGAACCACTGCGTTAGAAGGATGGAAGGCTGAGTGAACCTTGCCACCTAGTCATGAGCACAGTTTGGCTGCAGTATAGCAGTTTAACCATTGTGCCACGAGGCACATGTGTCATGTAAGCATACAAAAGGACTTAAGACTTTACCTGTCCTTGTAATTCATAGATATCTTGTCTGAAAATTCTTGTGTTCAGGGATGCTCAGTTCGTTTACTGAGGTTTATTTGCTTTATAGAAGAGCCATGTTAGTCTCTGCTGGCAGATATGTCCATTTCTTCAGACATAAGAGATTGACTACATGGCAAATATTTATACATTCAAAACAAAGAAGCTGATTGTTCCCCTCCAACATATCAAGCTGTAACTCACTCTTCCCCCCTCTTCCTCCCCACTCGTCTAGACACAAGCATTTGTGCCTTTTTCTTCACTGGCTCATGGCGACCCCTGTGAAATGGTCGTTTGACCCCCAGAGGTGTCCTGACCCCCAGTCTTAAAGCATCAGGAAACTTTTTCCTTTTGAAATACAGTCATATTTGATACACACTACATAGATATTCTGATTATGCAATGAAAAGGCCATTTATTTACAAGATATATCTTTCCTTCTTTCTTGTCTTATAGTATACCAATTACTCTATCAGAATAAGGCCCTGTGCACTCATTAGGAGTAGGATGCTTTCTGCCAACACAGTATTCAAGCAAATATGGATCACATTCTGCTGTAAAAGAACTAATAGATACTTCTTCTAAAACATTTTGTGTTTCTAGTGGAACAAGACAGAATATTAATGAGGCTGCAATGCTTGTATATGCATGAATTAATCTCATTTTTTATCCTGTTCCATATTTTAAAATCTTTTCTTTCCCAACCTGTAATATGTCACTACCTCTCTAACAGGTTAATCCCAGGAGGTCCCATAACTGCAATTACTGCATTTAAATATTCCACATATCTGTCAAGTATTCAAAAGTATTCTGTGGTGTCAGTTTAAATATAAATATCTGTAATTCTAGTTAATCACCATCACTTTTTGTCAGTTTTGAAAACGCACTTGATGTCTATTTTGTGCTTACAACTGTGTGCTGCTCTGGTTGCAGCTCGCGCCATTGATTTATTGGTTAAGAGGTTACCCGCAGCAATTCTGCTACACAACAGTGTTCCTGTACAGACAGGCCTGAGGCTGTTTCGCAGAAGTAAAACTTGTCAATATAATTTCATCCCCTCATCATTCGAGAAATTGCTCCGCTTTTGATACCAATCGTTAAGTGAGGCTGGAGTTGTTATACAAATATCAGGCTCCATCAAGCTCTCCTTACAAAAACACAAGCTTTCCATTCAATATAGCTTTCGGCTTCCAAAGAAATCCCTTCTATTTACCAGCGATGTGCAGGCCGTCGATACCCTCTCTCAGCTGCCTTTTTGCCTTTTGAAGCAACTGCCAATTCTATACAGCTGGTAATGACATCTTGTAAATGGCCTAAACGGCCATACAACAGAAAACAAGCATTTGTGTGTGGGGGGGAGGGGAGTTGGAAGCTACAGCTGCTGAATTTTGACCAGAGATGTGTCAGAAGGGCACCATGTTTACCTTTAAGCTTGGATGTGTTCATGTGTCGACATTTGTTTATCCTACTTCAATAGCCCTTTCAGTGCTGGTAAAAGTGCAATTATTTTTACAACACTGGAAGATTCAGGGTGCCAGAACTAATATCCTGTGCCCAGCAACCATAACTAGCACCAGGGAAAAGCACTTCAAAGCTTTTAATCTCCATGACAACCTCCATCACATTCTTCAATAAAATACCACCTTACACAAACATACTCTTTATGCACACCTACTATGTATTCATAAATATTACCTGCATTGCACACCGAACAACCTGTTCTTTACAGCCCTTGACTTCTTTTTCTTGCAAAATTAATCAATCAGTGGCACAGTTCAAATGGAACTTAATTTTATGCTCTCATGTCTACAGTTCATTGCAGAATAAATTGAAGAAACAGATAGTGAAATTGAAAGGGCCTTTATGTTTTGTTGCTGTTTTGCACACATAAGAGATCGCAGACATTCATATCATACAGGGGAACGATGGTGTGTCATTTATTTATTTATTAAAATTGTACCTTTCCTTACTGCCAAGAAATGGCACGGAAGGCATGAAACAGGGTAAGACCAAATAAAACATACTCTACCAAAGCATACAAGCATTCAAAGGGTTAGACTGAGGCACAAATACTAGTGAGACATACAAGTGTTTTCTTCTGCCAGAGTTTGAGGCCTTAAGAAAAGGTATTGACCATATTGTTAGCTTTAAATACTGTCTTTTACATGATGTAAGCCACGTTGGAGATTTATATATATATAATCCCAAATAAAATAAACTAGTATTTAAAGTGCTGCAAGGCACTTGGTTATTTGTGCTGCCACAGATTAACAATTTCCTTCTGCAAAAGCTAAAAAGTATAGGGGCACAGAAAGAAATGTGGAGACTTTCGGAGGGAAAACGCAGAAGCAGCAAAAGAGAAACTAAGGCAGAGGTACATTAATTCAATAGACGAATACTTTAAGGATGATTATTTAATGATGCCATGCCAGAATAGTAAGTAAAATCAACAGACATCGAGCTGAATGGAATGATGCAAAGATGAAAACAAACATGGTTCTAGCCCAGGAGAGTCTGAAATTTCTGAACTGACCAAGACTGGAACTGGGTACTGAAAGAAGGGTGTTAGGAGTGTCCATCACATTTGTTTACTGTCATTCTCCCTTGAGAGGAGATCACCAGTGGTTGTATGGTGCAGAGTAAAACAGGAGCTCCAAACTTCAGTTTTTCCATGAGGGAACAGTGTTAATCTGTTGCAGCAAAAACAACAACATTCTTTCTGGTATTTTTAAGACTAGCATGTTTTATTGGGACAAGCTTTCTTGCACAAAGCCCACTTCCTCAGATGCATGGAATACAATATTCAAGACACAGGTCCATCAATCCCCTGATTGTGTTTACGGGGTAAGACAGAATAAAGTACAATGCAGAAATCCCCCTTCATTGCGGGGGTTAGGGACCCGAACTGGCCCATGATAAAGGGAAATCTGTGATATGTGGATGCTGGGTCAGGTCAGGACTGCGGGGGGGGGGGGGCTGTTTGGGGCCTCCTACACTTACCCCAGGCCTAGTACTGCTCCAAGCAGGCCTCCGACAGAGCCAAGCCTGGGGCAAGTACAGGAGGCTCCAAACAGGCCCACACAACTTGGTCCAGGAGCTCTTGCCTTCATATACTGCGGTCCCACAATATACTGGAACCCACAGTGTATGAACTGAAATATAGTGGGGTACAACTTTACAAAAAATAGCAAGGATATTAATTTCATAGAATCATAGAATAATTGAGTTGGAAGAGGCCTATAAGGCTACTGAGGCCAATCCTCTGCTCAATGCAGAAAAAGAAATCAAAGCAAATATGACAGATGATTGTCCAATTTTCCCTTGACTGCCTCTGGTATGAGAGTGCTCACCAGTCACCACCCTATTGTCATGCTGCTCTAACAATTAGGAAGATTTTTTCCTGACACTGAGCCTAAATCAGACTTCCTGTAGTTTGTGCTCATTATTATTTGTCTGGCACCCTGGGATGATCCAGGCTTCTGCTCCTCCTCTATATGTCTACGTTTCATGTATTTGAAAAGTGCTATCTTTTCTCCCCTCAGTCTTCTTTTCTCAAGCTATACATGCTCAGTTCTTTCAGTCTTTCCTCATAGAGCTTGATTTCCAGACCCCTGATCATCCTGGTTGCTCTCCTCTGGATTTACTCCAGTTTGTTGGCAATTTAAAATACTGCTCACATTGTATCAAAGGGCTGGATAGCATAAACATCTTGGCAAACACAGGATCAGTTACACATGCCAATTATCCTTCAGATTTTTAAGATAACGATTTCCACTTTCAAGACAGGGTCTATTTTATCCAAAGATAGGAATGGTCTGTTTTGTCTCACAGGAGTTTTCAAACAATTTCTATTTAAGCCATAATATAAGAGCTGTGCACAGCAGGCTAGTAATAAAGACAAACCTGCAATGAATGAGCTGATTCCATAAGAAGTCCCTATTTTTGTTCAAGACAGGAAAATTACAGATTAATGTTTCAATGTATTCCTGTTGTAGTGTTTCTTTTTTGGAATTCCACCTCTGTGGCTGTATGCAAAATAAATAAATAAATAAATAAATAAATGCACACAAAACAGACTGTAGAAACAGAACACTCAGAAACTAGTGAGAGAACACTTCAGTCTCCCTGAACACTGTCAAAGAACCATAGAATCATAGAATCATAGAGTTGGAAGAGACCTCAAGGGCCATCCAGTCCAACCCCCTGCCATGCAGGAATCCCATCACAATATTTCCAAGAGATGGCCATCTAGCCTCTGCTTAAAAACCTTCCAAAGAAGGAGACTCCACCACCCTCTGTGGAAGCATATTCCACTGCCAAACAGCTCTAACTGTCATGAAGTTCTTCCTAATGTTCAAATGGAATCTCTTTCCCTGTACTTTGAAACCATTGCTCCAAGTTCTAGTCTCTGAAGCCATGGAGAACAAACCAGACCCTTCTTCAATGTGATATCCTTTCAAATATTTACACATAGCTAACATATTCCCCCCTCAGCCTTCTTTGTGAAAAGCTAAACATTCCCAGTTCCCTAAGCTGTTCCTCTTAAGACATTTCTTCCAGACCTTCAGCCATCCTGGTCGCCCTCCTCTGTACCTGCTCGAGGTTGTCAATATCCTTTTTAAATTGAGGTGCACAGAACTGGACACAGTACTCCAGGTGGGGTCTGACCAGAGCAGAATAGAGTGGTACTATCACTTCCCTTGATCTAGACACTATGGTTCTGTCGATGCAACCAAGAATCCTGGCTGCCACATCACACTGCTTACTTTGTGGTCCACCAAGACTCCCAGATCCCTTTCACAGGTACTATTTTCCAGCCAAGTATCTCCCATCCTATATCTGTGCAATTCATTCTTTTTACCTAGATGCAGCACCCTACATGTCTCTGACTTTCAGATGCCAATGCTTTAAAAAAAATGGAACCACTTACACTGTTTCACTGCAAATGCAGTAATAGGTGGATGCTATAAAGATCTGTCTATGGAGAATTCTTTGTCAAATTCTTAGTCAAAATTCTAAGCCTGAGCATATGATGAATTGAATAAGACTGCATCCTTTCTGCTTTGCCACACATTAGATATAAGAAGCATGATCTATGAAGATCAATGGTAGAGCACAGATTTTTGCATACATGGGTTGAGGCGGAGTTCCAGGTTCAAATCCTGACATCTCCAGTTGAAAGCCTTAGGTATGTAGCAAACCCAGAACTCTCTGCATCCATCTTCCTATAATAAGCAAACAAACATAATAAGTTTCAGAACTGGTTGGACCACAACTTCCCTGACCTCCCCACCCAGACTCCTAATAAGCCCAGAGTGACCTCACTGTCAGATGGGCACTGCAGTATAGAAATCCAATAAATAAATAATAAATACAAAAACTGTCTGACGTGTCAAATTAAAATGAAGATTTGTGGGGAATTTTAAACAATCCTCCCACTGATATGTGAGAAGAACAATTAAACAAAATGAGAAGAAACTGACCTGTATTATTTTGAATTTGGAAGACAGACTACTTTTCCATGTGCATCAGATAACCTACATAGCCCAGTTTTGGATGTTTTAAAAGATAGTTATGTTCGTAACTGTAGAGTTCACCCTTTTACTGTGTATGTGATTACAGGAGGGGAAATAGTTAATGCTCATGACCAAATATGGAATGTGGAGGTGGAGCCATAGTGCTTAAATAGCCCCACCTGAGGTAGTCAGAGTCAGATAGGGCAAAGAGAGGGCTAAGATAGGGAAACTGACAGGTACTGAAGAAGAGACAGGGCAGTTAGGGAACTGTCAAGTTTGAGTGAGGGAATTAGATCAGTATTTGAGTCAACTGCTTTGAGAAACTTTAAGTAACTGAACAAGTGATCTGTATTTGACATCTGATTATATTCATTAAACCTACATTTTATTTTTCCACTCTACATCTTGTCTGGGACTCAGTGATTGAACTGGGATACCTGACTGGTTGCAGCGATACCCAAGTCGAATTTGGTAGAGGTCAATGGTACGTGAGGCGACTGGGGGCCTGTGCTAGAGTGAGGTTGTGCCTTTTACTACTCTGTAGTGAGGGGTGTGTGGTAACCTGGCCACACTCAAAAGCTGACCTCCACAACAGCACTGCCTGTAACAAGGTCATCCTGACTTGGAAATTAGATAGAGTACATTTGTGTCCAGAACACCAGTTGACTGAGGCAGATGTTTTTGGAACTTGAGGAGGTAGGAATTAACTTCACTGAAAGCACAAGGTTTTTATATTCCTTGGGACAATTTTGTGATACGCTTGGGGGCTATGTCTGAAGGATATCTTACACCGTTTTTTCTGACTGGGAAGCTCACTGAAGAAAAACAAGAGATTGGAGAAGAGCCAGTCCAAAGAGAGGTGTGATTTTCTGCCTAAACAGAGGGGAGGAGCATCCCAGAGTGCTGCTGAACTCAAGAAATGTTTCAGATGTGAATCGAAGAAACACCTTCAATGGGTCTGTATTACCAGGAAGATTAAAGGAGCTGATAAAAATTGTATCAATGGAGAGGAGAATCACAAGCTTCTGTGGAAAATACAGTAAAAACAAACAAAAGTGAAGGCTGAATTCTTCACATCAGAGTGAATCATTAATAAATAACCCTCAGCCATTTCCATATATAGAACCATATTTCAATCAACTTCCAGACAAACTCACCTAGGCTCTTTTCACACAACCCCTAAGATCCGCTGGCCACTTAAATTCGGACCAGAGATCTTGGGGGTTCGTTTCTCTTCCTGCGTCCCCACCCCTCCCCACTTCCTTGATCCTGTCTGTGTGAGGGGAGGGAGAAAAAAGGGGACAAAAGAATGCAGGCTCACCTCCGTTTGCCGGTCCAAGCCTCCACAAGCCCCGTCGTCATCCTTCCTTCTCTTAAAGGGGCGGGAGGCAAAAACAACAACAAACAGAAGCGAGGAGAGCCGGGCACTCACTCCTTTACAAGCGGATCTGGGATTTTTCACCCTCCAAGAGCAGGTACCTGAAAAGTGCGCTGGGACACGCTTAGGTGGGCGTGGCCGCACTCAATTTTCTGTAAACTCCGGAGCTGGTGGGGAAACAATTTTAAGCTCCGGAGCTGGGAGCCATTTGCACGGAGTTTAGGGGTCGTGTACAAATACCCCTAGATGACTGAGAATCTTCACATACAATCATGTTCCAGAGAAAATATGTTGCTTGCAAATGGAAAACTCTCTGCAGTAAAAGAACAGGGTTCTGTAGTTATAGTATGTACCTTGTTTAAAATCAAAATTTCATAATGTTCTTTGTTTACCTGATTTGCAGTACATTCTGCTAAGTGCTTCCCATCTTGATAGTCACTCTAGGACAGTAGTGGCAAACCTTTGGCACTCCAGATGTTTTGGAGCACAACTCCAACAGTCCTTTGTCATTGGCAATCTAGACTTGGAATTCTGGGAGTTGTCCAAAACAGCTGGAGTGCCACCACTGCTCTATAATATGACATTGTTTTTTCAGGTAGGTAATGCAAAGTCCAGGGAAATGGAAAAGTATGTGCAAAATGAAAATTGCAAAATAACGTATATTTTATAATACCAAATGCTGAATGTTGTGTGGCAAAATCAGCTTTTACAAATAAGCCTGCTCCTGACAATTGTGTTCATTTATTGCATAGAAGACTAGGGCATGCAAGTATTCACGTTCTTAGAAAAATGCCTGAATATGCAAGTAGTTTAAATCTTCAAGCATGTGAAAAATTTCCACTATCTGTAAAGTGTCTAAAAATCTAAGAGTTTCTCTGTAAGCAAAGGGAGTGAAACATTTTTGAATTAATTTTTGAGTTAGTTGATGCTGGTTTAATTGGCTCTTTATCTCCTTAATTGGGAGGGGCATGTTGTGCAATGGTTTTTATTAATGATTTCTCAATGTATGGGATTTGCTAGTTTTTAAAAAGACAGGTTTATGGGAAATTTAAACAGTGGCTAAATTTAGTAGAAAGGAAATACAGACAAAAGGTTTGTGAATTTCAGAATGTTAGAGGAATAGAATTTTATGTCTAGGAATTTTCAGAAATTATTAAAATCCAATATAAATGAACTAATCCATATCCAATTGCAGAGAATGGTTTAGTTGAACACAAAAATCAAATCCTACAAGTGATTGAAAATTATTGATTGATTGATTCAAGATTGAATAATCTATATTAGGGTGAAACAATGTTTATTGCTAACTACTTGTAAGCAAGCTGTGGAGTTCAACCATAAATGAAACACCCTATTTTATGTTCTATGGGAGAAATTTTCATTATCTCATTTGAAAGCTTTTGGCTGTAATGGGTGGGTAAATATCCCAAAACAGCTGAGATGGCAAAGGTAAAATAAAAGAAAGCTTTTTTTTTCTTTTGGACAGTCAAAGGTGTGGCTTCCTAGTGAAACAAAACTAGTGATACCTCGAAATCTGATACCTGGACAGCCACTTGTTCAAGATGAGGATTGCCAAGGTTTGATACCTAGAGAACCAGTTATTAAAAATGAAGATCGCCAAGATGAAAATTTAAATAATGAGGTTTCACAACAAATAAAAGAGGAGCCATTGTTCCAAGTAGATCAGAAAGATCTGCAAAGGTAATACCACCACAGAGATATGTACCTCATCAGGTAAAAGTGTGTAGTGTTTCCCAGGAACCACAGAACTATGAGGAAGTTCTAAATTTACAACAAGCAGAGAAGGTAAAGTGGGTGCAGGCCATGACTGAAGAAATGAAAAGTATGGAAATCCACAAACTTTTTACACCTGTACATTTACCAAAAGGAAAGAAAGCAATAGGATATAAGTGGGTTGTTAGGAGAAAATCTCTAGTAAATGATGAACAGTAATACAAATCAAGATTAGTTGTATAGGGTTTCACACACAGGAAGAGTTTACCGTGAAGTCAAGAACAGTGAGACTTCAATTAATTCTCATGGGTATTTTGTAAATAATTTTGACATTTCAACTGTATATTTAAATGCAAAATTAAAGTAGGAACTTCATATGACAAAAGAACCTGGTTGTATTGAACAATCAGGATTTGTTTATTGGTTGAACAAAACAATTTATGGACTAAAACAATATGTCAAAAACTGGAATGAATGCTTAGATAGTGTATTGAAGAAATTAGGATTTCAGAAGAGTTTAGCAGATGCTTGCCTTTACACTAAGGAGTGTGAAAATGAACAAATATTACTTCTTGTATTTGTGGGTGATTTATTTTTAATGGCCAAGAAACAGTCAAAGATAGAATTGTTTGAAAAACAGCTCAGTAAGGAATTGCAGCTCAAGAATTTGGGAGAAATAAAGAATTATTGGGTGTTGAAGTTAAAAGATTGCAAAATAAGGGGTTTGTCCTAAACCAAAGAATGAACAGATGTTACTAAACTATAGTATGAAAGATTGCAGAGTACAAACTCCTATGGTAATAGATTTTTTGAAAACTCAAGAGGAGAATCAAGTTGTATGTGATCAGGAACTATACCAGTCTGCTGTCAGAAGTTTGTTATATATGTCACAGCGCTCAAGGCCTCATATTTCAAATGCTGTAGGCATTTCAAGCCAGAATTGTCCTGGTCAAACCAAGGTGCTGGACGAATTCGGAAGCAGAAGGGGCATTCAGGAGCAATTGTATTGATAGTCCTGGCAATGGTAGTGTTCCAAGTGTCTACCAGAACACTGACAGGAATGCTAACAAGGTCAGCCAGAACATCCTGCAAGGTATCCTGGAGACCAACAGGATTCAATAACCTACAGGGGCAGACCATCTTAACGGGTCCTTGTTCCCCACCAGGAAAGGGCACGATTGCAAGGCTACATTTTATCAGATGGTGATCTGGCCATTACAAGGAGACCAACTCAAGATCAGTCACCATCAAACCACCCTCCTTCTGGCCATTGGAGAACATCAGGTCTAGTGTATGACCTGCCACATGGGTGCATCTGTTGACAAATTGGTTCATTTCCAAGGAAGCCATGGTTTCCAAGAACTCAAGAGCTTGGTCTGTCACCTGATCTCCACGTGGATATTGAGATCATCCAGGATGAGAAGTCTGGGGAACCTCAACAGTCCTGGAGACAAAGGCTACAGCGTTGGAATTCCTGAGTCACGGGGAGTATGGTACATCAAAACAATCCTAAAACCTTCCTGCTTGACATGTGTAGGGCTTTTAGGCCTGGAATCACCAATGTAAAGAGCTTGACAGTTTCAAAAGATTCTTTGTAAACAATGGCTACTGCTCCTCTCTGCCCCTCCAGTCTACTCTGTTGCTATTATTAGTTGAATGACTGAAATGCTGGGACTGGCAACTTTCCTGTCCTCTTCCCTTCGAAGGACTCTTACTACTCAGAAGAGTCATTGCTGCTCTCCAGAAATCCTTTTACAATTCCTTAAAGGCCTGGTTCTATGTGACCTGCTGTAATGAGACGAGCATTCAATAAAAGGGTGGCTATACATCATTGTTGTATATACTTATGCATCTTTGCTGACAGCAACAATTCATTATCTTGCAAGAGATAAACACACAGTGAAGCCTGCTTTCTGTGTGCATTTCCTTCTTCGTATTTTGGCTACTGAATGGCTTCCCTGTGGCTGATTTTGATGTTAAACTTCAACTGCCAGATCTATTCAACACATTGTGCTGAGTTTACAGCAAACCTTTAAGTCCGTACTGCAACATGAGAAACCATGGTACTTTGAAGTTTTTTTTTTTTTAAAAAAGCAAATAGAGGATGGGAGGGAACACTTAAATCTTAAAATGTGGTAGCAAATTAGAATATGAAAATTCATGGCTTTCCAAATTGTGTTGGACTACAAGTCTCATGATCCTTGACTATGGGCCGTGCTGCCTGGAGCCGATGGGAGGCAGGGTCGAACAACAAACACTTTAGCAGCTTTTCTAGAGTGCAAACAAATAGACTGTTCTTTAAAGCCACTAAAAACCCAGGTGACAGCATCAAAATTACTCCTCGATTTAAACATGGCAAATAAGCATAACAGTCAAAATGCAAAACAATGCCTTAGAAATGTTTAATGTCTAGACTGGACCTAAAGATGAACATATCCTTGCAGCATTTTCTTTAGGGAATCTGGCCCTTTGCTTTAAAAATCTGTTTTATATCCATTTAACGCTGAACTGCAATTTACACTGTGGCAGAGCCCCCTGAATCAAATATCCAGTTTGGTGCAAGTCATTGCTGACATTTACAGGACCTTCAATTAACTAATCAAATCATTTCTTGCCTCCCTTTTCTTCATTATTATATTGCCATGAAAAAAAAAATTATATCCTTTGCTGCTTCAGAAATGGGCTTGTTCTTTTTTCAGCACACTGCCTATGGAGAACAAAACTTTTAGGTATGGCTTGAAGGAAAGACTTGAAACTATAGTTTCTTAGCTATATATAATTACCTTCAATGCTGCAAAATCATAATGAGAATAGCTTTATTGTCATATTTTTCACCAGTGGGTGTGAAGAATGATTTAACTTACAGGTACTGATTATGTAATTGTATTGATATAGGGCACACAGCCTACTCTGCTTCATGAATCATGTAGACTGACAAGAGGAGGTGTAGAACACCCCACATACTTTTGGCTTCACAAAAGAAGAGAAGTACTCAAACCAAGAGGATTACTGTTCCCGGTCATAGATGCACAGACAATAAAGAGGGCAAGTCAGCAGCATGGGGTGCTGCTGAAATGTAAACGAACCTGCACATGGAACGGGACTACCTATCAAAGGTCGCCAGGGCACAGAACTGGAAAAAGTTACTCATTGTGACTACAAATACCAGTACTTCTTTAACAGAATTGGAAAAGTTCTTTTTTCAAGCCCTGTCATGTTCTGAAATGAACACTGTGCCTCCAGCTATAACCAAGAGCCATGGCAGTAGAGTGGTTAGTGTAGTGAACTAAGACTCTAGAGATTTGAGAGTCACCACTTGGCCACAGAACTGACCTTACATGAGTCTCTGAGCCTGCTCATCTCATATGTTGCCATCCAATTATAATCAGCAGATATCCTCTGAGAAGCAGGTATTTCTCAGGTTCATATATTCTTTCTTTATACATTTCTGCAGAATTACTAATGCTTTCAAGTTCACATCTCCAGTACCGAGTTGTAAAATTCTGGAAGTGTTGAAGCCTTGGGGAGGAAACATTTGTGGGGGGGGGGAATGGAAACATCGGGTGGGGAACAGTACTCCTGCATGCACCCCCAAAGAGTCCAGGAATTTCACATCTCTATTCCAGAAATAACTGGAACAATAAAGTGGTGTCTCAAGGAACCCTCCTGAAGAGACTGGCAAGAAGGATACCATGGTTGATAATACTGAAAGCCATAAGGCCCTGCCCCATCAAAGGTGACCAAGTCCCCTCCACCGCCATAACCAGGCTCAACGTCATATTGAAATAGATCTATGGATACAGATCAGTGGTTCCCAACCTTAGGCATTCCAGGTGTTCTTGGACTGCAGTCCCCAGAAGCCTTCACCACTAGCTGTGCTGGGCAGGTTTTCTGGCAGCTAGTGTCCAAGAACACCTGGGTTGTCCAAGATTGGGGACCATTGACCTAGAATGATAACCTACTTCATATAGGAACACTTGGCACAAGAAGCCATGGCACGCTCCAATATCTTATCCATATGAAACATTGAAAACTGGATGTTAATTGTCCAGTGCAGTGGGAATTCAAGGGGGTATTTTTTTAAAAAAATGTTTTTATTAAAAGGCAAAACAAGAAAAAATTAAATATAAAAGAGAGAGAGAAAGAAAAAAGAGAATAAATCATACAACCAAAAATTGCTAAAAGTGTCATCCTATAGATATCGGGGATAGAATAATAGTTCAGGTAATTCATGAGTTTCAGTCACCAATCCAGTGGAGTTTTATATTAAAATGCCGTTACCTTTCCAAGGTTTTGCCACCTGAAGTGAAAGTATGGGACCATCATCCCAAATCCAAAATTGGGGGTATTAAAGTGGGAATAGCAATGAAGGACCCTGAATGAACACTGATTTCATACATTTGGACTGTACTTGACAGGAAGACAAGTGGTAAAGAGTCTTTACACAGCACACTAGAAAGATATCAAAGGTATGTTTTAATTGCTCAGCAGGGGTGCTAACTCAGCAAAGACACTAATTGCACTATAAATTTGATAAGATGAAGATATCTAACTATTAGAAGAGCAAAATTCTAGAAAATAATAATCTCTCTGGAGTAACCATAGATGTAAAAGTGGATAAAATGAAATTCTTACATGTCAATGTTACTAGGTGGTGAATTTCATATAACATCTTAAATTAATTTCTCAAAAGGAGGGGAGGTACTGCAAGCACTCTGACAAATCACTCCCATTTTTAAATGTACAAATAAAAATAATGCATGCTACTTTGATACTGTACTTTTTAAAATGGTAAAAGCAACTAGTCAGTCATTTATGAAGTCCTAGGTCATTTAATCCTGAAGACCTTTCACATTCACTGAGATTACTGCCAAGTAAGTCTTTGTTGTAGGTGAAAAACAAAACAAAAAAGGCACAAACATGTGGCACCTTAAAGACTAACTTTCATATTTTAATGTAATGTTTTGTGGACTACACGTCCACTTCCTCAGACATATAGCATCAGAATGAGGTGTGAAATATAAAAAGAGATGGGATATACATCATTTGGTGAGGAAGATGATGTCAGTTTAGTTTTTTTTTAAAGCAGGGGGAGGAGGACCAGTTTCAGGGAGTACACAGTTTAATTCTTATAGAACTTTACATGGACCCCCAGGGAGGATCCCAAGTGAGTTACATTTACCTAGGTAGGCCCAGGGACCTTTCTGTTACCTCAGCTCTAAAGCCTAGCCAGCTCTTTCACTGTGCCTTCTTGCCCCAGCTGGTAAGAATATTGTTTAGTTGTTAAGTGAAAAGGTTTATTTCAGGTAGGCTCTGCCTTCTTCAGATTTTGGTTTAATGTTGCCTGTGCAAACATAAGGATTATGCTCTGTGTTTTTCTCTGATCACTAAATACCTTTAAAATTATACATTCAAAGAATGAGAAGATATGCATTCTCAAAGGCTTTCACAGCCGGTATCTGATAGCTGTTGTGAGTTTTCTGTACTGGAAGCTAGGCTTTTTTGATTTTTAGACTTTCTTCTTTTTTGTTGAAACTGTGCTTATGTTTGTGGATTTCAATAGCTTTCAGTATTGAAAACTACAGCCTGCCAAAGATCAAAGTTCGACTATTCTCACCCAGCCAAAAGCAACAGTGATCAGTTCACACAACAGAACAGCTAATGACACCCATCAACTACAGAGAAGGATCGATGTATTGTTCCATGTATCACCCCTGATTGCAGTGAAAGCTCTTAATCTTTCCATCACAATGACTACCACCTAGTCTCCTGCATAGGACAAGATTCCTCTTTTCCACACCTTTAAAACCCACAGTCTCACTCACTATATACCCCAGAGCACAGAGAGACCTCCTAGTTCCATGAGCTCCTTGTCCTCCGAAGGTGCCGGCCACAGTGTGGTGAAATGTCAGGAAGAAAAACTTCCAGAACACAACCAAACAGCCCAAAAAACTCACAGCACCTATCAGTGAGAAGATATTTTCTCAAGTCAAACAAAAGAAATGCATTTGGTAAATAGGAGGGAAGGGTAATTTATCAGGTTGTTTAAATTGAAGTGGAAAACAACAAAAGGATATAGAACAGTGACGGTGAATCTTTTAGAGACTGAGTGCCCAAACTGTGATTCAAAACCCACTAATTTTTCGCAAAGTGCCAATACAGCCATTTAACCTGAATACAGGTGGCTGTGAAGGGGCGATGTTGGGTGCCCACCGAAATTTAACAGTGTTGGTACAACTTCCACATAAACTACCCTCAAAAATTAAAGTTAATGGATTCTACAGGGTTTACATCAGGTGCCATCTCAAAAACTCACCACCACCACCACCATCGTCGTCTTACAACTGTAGAACTAGAAGGGATCCTATAGATCAGGCCTGCCCAACAGGTAGAACATGGGCTACCGGTAGCCCGCGAAGGGTTCAAAAGTAGCCCACCAGCCATCAATAAAAAAAATTGAGGGGATAAGTTCTCCACCCCTTCCTCCCCCATCCCAAGGACCACCATGGCCCCAGCAAAGTTCTGGGTCAGCCAGCCCACTGTCTCAGCTGAGTGGGGCAGTTCAAGGCCATGGCACAGTCTCCTGTTCCCCCCACCAGCCAGATGATGGGTGTGCCACTGTCTTGTGACCAGCTGAGTCGCTGGTGCGGAGTGGAGGGAGGAGAGGGGAGGAGAGGGGCGAGAGGGGAGGTTGCAGGTGTGCCCATCTCCTTTGTATAGTGACATCTCCCTTCTTCTTTCCCCCTGGACAATTCCCTCCATAATGGATTAATTGATTTTCAATGCTTTCCTATGGGAAACCACTGCTCTACCTACAATTTTTAAACTTATGACCATGTGCTTGGAAGGAATGGATAAAATTCGTAAGTAAAGGTTTTAATGTAGTAGCCCTCAGGCACTTTGGTCTGGAAAAAGTAGACTTCGGCCTGTTCAAAGTTGGACAGCCCTGCTATAGATCATAGGTTCCGGACCCTTTCAAGAAGGCACAACCTCATGCTGTACATTTGGGTCTCTTTAGCTTATCAAAACAGAGAGGAGGGGAGGAGATAACATACTACAAATGTATAAAATTGTGCATGAAAAAAATGAAAATAAAGCCACACCATTCTGAACACACCAATTCCATATTATTTGGGAAGCTAAACATTCATCAACTATGACTATACTACATCAACAGGAATGCTTAGAGGAATCTCCAGGGTAGTGCTAGGAAGGATTCCTGCCTGAAGCCCTGGAGATTTGCTGCCTCTGAGTTGACACTAGCAGGCTAAATGTTATAATGTTTCTACACACTGTTCTTCCTCTCTCATGATACTGGTATCTGGGATGACAGTGATGTCATGGAACCAAGGCTCACAGTGGTAAATCTATGGGGCTATCTGACTACTAAGGACTGTGACATCATTTACCAACACCCCTCCCCAGACATTCCAATTTCGCCACACACAGCTTAGCTACAATCCCATCAGTAACTGGGAGATAAACAGATTTTCCAAGGAACTGTCCCTTGTTGTAAACTATTCCTTCTATGATGCAAAGTACTGAAAGATACTTTTGTCTTGAGTGCACAAAAAGCCATTAACTTTACAATAATTTGTCTTCATTCATTACATACTGACAATACAACTGCCAGCATCGAGCTTTACGTAGGGTTCTGTAGTTCAGCCAAGTGTCATCATGAGCTCCTCCTCACTGCACATCCGCATAGACATCATCAAAAAGGAGCACAAGGGTAGACATTGGCTGAAATCTAATAATAAATTGTATATTGAGTAGCCTGTTGAATCTGTGGACCTTACATAAAGGTAAATTCACCATATCCTTGTGATTCAATGGGTCTACTCTAGTTGTGATCTATTATGGGATTTCAGCCACTGATTGCCTGTCCTAATATATATGTACAAGATACAACTTTAGCAAGCACTTTAATAAGCTAAAAATATTGCAATGCCTCTTGCTCAGGTGATGGAGATGGGGTCAGGTGACTTGTATTCCCTACTGAGTTTGTTGTCTAGGTAGTTGACTGGGCAACCTCAGAGACCCACGAGCCTCACTCCTTACAGTTTTACCAAACATATATTGCTAGTTATAAAAAGCAGCAGGGCACAGTAGAATGATGGCCTACAACTCGGGGTTCAAATCCCTGCTCAGCCATGGAAATTCACCGGATTGTGAGTAATAAAGCCAATGCTTACTGTAAGTATCACATGTACAGTTTCTTGAAAACTCTTGTTAGGACAGCCGTAAATGGGATACAATTTGATGCCACATAACAAATTATTCACAGATCTATATTTGTTTTACTCCTACAGAAGACATACTACCAGGACTTTAAGTGAAGATGAGTGAGATGTTCAGAAAGAATTTGTTTTGTTTTGGCTAGGGCGTGGACAGAATGCTGGAGTGGATGGGCTACTAGTCTTATCCAGCAAGCCTCTTTTTCTTGTATCTGTATGCTAGAATTCATGCTAGATCCAATCCTAGACCAATGAACAAGATCCTGAACTTTCAGTTGAAAGGGAGAACAAGGGATAGGGATTCAACTTGTACTGGATGAGGTCACCCTCCAATTGAAAAAACAGGTACACAACTTGGGGGTGCTCTTGGACTCATCCTTGAGCTTGGATGCCCAGGTCATGGCTGTGGCCAGGAGCGCATTTGCACAATTAAGGGTAGTATGCCAGTTACACCCGTTTCTTGAGAAACCTGCTCTGGCCACGGTGATACATGCCCTAGTGACGTCCTGCCTAGACTACTGTAATGTGCTCTATGTGGGGCTACTGATGAAAAGCCTCAGGAAACTTAAACAGGTCCAAAATACAGCAGCCAGGCTGCTGACTGGGGCGGGGTACAGAGATCACATTACACCCCTATTAAAGCAGCGCCACTGGCTGCCAATCAGCTATTGGGTACAATTCAAGGTGCTGACCTTGACCTACAAAGCACAATATGGCCTGGGTCCTTGCTGCCTCAAAGATCAAATCTCACAGTATGAACCAGCTCAGGTGTTAAGGTCATCCAGGAGAGGCCTTTCTCTCCATCCCGCCACCCTCACAGGTACATCTCATGGGAACCCATGGAAGGGCCTCTGCGCCCTGACTCTGGAACACCCTCCCACTAGAGGCCAGGACTGCCCCATTTCTGCTGTCTTTCCAGAAACAGGCAAATACCTTTCTCTTCAGGCAAGCTTTCCCTGAATGATGGTCTATCTATTATGTGCTTTTACATGAAACTACAGGATCACATAGACTTTGTGTTTATAACTACTTATAGCCTTATGAGTTTACATTGACACTATGTTTTCAATGTTAGTTTCCATCACTCATAACTTTTACATGGAACTTTACTCCCCTTTAACTGCTAGCATTCTCTTGTATCTTTAATGTAGTCTATTAATGCTCTAAGATGTCCCTCAATTACTTGTTCTCAATACTTGAATATGTCTTAATTGCACTGGACTGTATATTATCCCTCATTCTGTAAGCCGCCTTGGGTCCTTTTTCCAAGGAGAAAGGCCGGGTAAAAATACTCTAAAATAAATAAGCTATCTCTGGAGGGAAAAATGTTGAAACCCTGGCTGCTCTAATGTGGGCACATTATCCGAAGGCAGGATTCCCTGGAAAAGGCAATTAAGGCAGGCAAAGACGGAATGCAGGACGACCAAAGATGAGATGGACCGACTCCCCCAAGAAGCTGCAGGTTTGAGTTCACAAGAGCTAAGCAAGGCAGTCGAGGGCAGGATGCTGCGGAGATGGCTCCTTCACAGGGTCGCCATCAGCCGAGGCAAGTTGACGAGACATACCAAGAATTCATGCTGCGGGCGGTCAAGCGAAGCAGACTCAGAATTAAATAGACTTATTATAGTGTGAGATCGATAAGCAGCTTCCCGCAAAAAACAATTCGTGTCCGTGTCTACTTGAAATTACGGGTCACGCTTCTTGCATCTAATGATGTGAGATACAATCCATGAAGTTTTGTGCTGCTAGTCTTTAAGGACGGACAGAACACTTTCTTATTTCTTATACTGAATCATATCATGAATCTTTCTCGCCAACTATTGTCTGCCCTAACATGGAAGGGACTCGTGAAAGGGATCTACAACCGTCGCACGCCGTCTTCCCTTGTGGGGCACCCTCCGCTGGCAGGAGGGCGCTCTTTAATACACCTAACGATGACAACCGAAGAGGGACGCAAACGACGCCCGCTCCCTCCGCCCGTAAAACTCTCGGGAACGATTACGTCACAGCCCTGCACCGCCCGAGCTTGGCCGAAAGCGCCTCGAGACAGCCGCAGACGAACGTCGAAGCGACGACATCCGGGGACTTAGTACAGACCGCGAGAGACGAGCGTTCGATCAACGGATGGAGCCTCACACCCCACCCCACGAAGGGAAGGAGGGCGGGGCAACCCATCCGCTTCCTTTTGTGACGTGAGCGGACGTTGGAGTTTGAATGCACCGGCGGTTATTTTGGAGAGGACGCGAGCGTCGTGGGGGGGGGGCGGGCGCGCGTGAGGGACGGAGGGTTGAGGTGCCTGGGAAGGGGAGGGCGAAGGGAGAGGGGGAGGGAGGCTGGCGGAGGTTCGTCTCCCGCGTCGTCGTCGTCGTCGTTTCTAAGAGGAGTCCGTCCCTTTCACACAGACACACACAAACAAAGGTTTCGGGAGCTGGAGCGACTTAGAAAGTCTGTGGTAAGGATTTATTGGAAGGAACGATCGCCCTCCCCCCTCCTCAGGTTAGTCTTTCAATAGGAAAGGCGCTCTAAGGGTTGTCTCGGGATTGTGTGAACGCCGTGCCCGTGTAAGTCTCCTTCGTCATGAGGAGGGGAGGGAGACTGATATAGATATATATTTTAATGCGACGCTGTTTATTTGTTTGTTTCATATACCGCCCATCTTCCAAACTGGAACTCTGGGCGGTTTACAAGTTTAAAAACATCAATATACAGATACAAAGTATCAAAATACAGATTAAAAAAAAACGGGGGAAGCCCTAGGCAAAGTACATTAGGGGGCGGAGGAGATTGAAAAAAAAATTAATCTGAAGATTAGGCAGTTTCGCGCTGGCCGTTGGAAAGGCGCTGTTAACTCAGCCTCTGTCCGAAGCTGTAGCCCTGGTTAGTCGTTTCAGGCTGTCCAAGCGCTGTAGGGAAAATCGAAGTGATAATGAGGAAAAGAAAAGAGACAATAACGGGGATAACAACAAATTATGTATTTTATTATTCATTGTTTTCATTTTATTTTTACCCCTAGTCGCTCTCCACAGCGCAATTTGGATTGCAGCCTAGAACTCGAATCTTGTGTACTACTGCACAGTGTTTTTATTTGGTCTTAAATGCTATTGAATTGCCTCTGATTCATCGCACACTTGCAGATATGACTTGAAATGCCCTATCATAATAAATGGACCTGCCTGTAAACTAAAGGCTGCAACTTTCTTTACCAATTCAGTGCAACTTTTTTTAAATGATTCGGTTGCCTCTTTTCAAATGATCTTCCATATATGCTAGCGTTATTGCTTTTTCCAGTGACTCTGGTCTTTTCATGATTTCTCCAAAATAGTATATATTCAATTTAGTTTTCTAACTTCCCCTTAGCGTTCATGCTTCATTTTATTTAGAACCTCATTCATCCTTCTGCCAGTCCAGTGTTTTTGTAAACTTCTCAAGTGCCATGTTTCAAATAAGACTTTTTTACTCATGATCTTCCACATCCATTCATAACAATGGGGAAGCCTAGAATGTCCAAGTTTTAGTACAGTAGTCTGATTTCTTGACAGTAGACCTCATTGGGAGTACTAATTTAGTCAAGGTATAAGAAGTCTTTCAAAATTTCATTTTTTTCATAGTTAACAATAAATGTATCTAATTCTGTAACTGTTGTCTTAATCTTCAACCTATAATCTTGCTTTTGTACTTTCTTTTCTACCTTTGATAGTCAAGTGTTGTGTTAGATCTGCCAGGCACCTATATCTCTATTTTTATATTGTATTTTCATGTGTACTTTTATAGTTATGGATATTTTATTGCTTTGTTCTTCATGATATTTTTGTTGTACACTGCCCTGAATTGCTTTCACAAGCGGGCGGTATATCGTAAATAAAACTATACTAAATCGACTGATATGAGTTGTGTAACCATAGGTTTGCTAGTTATGACAAATATTACAGTAATGTTTTGTTTTGTTTTAAGAGGTTACTTTTGCACATCCTTTGCTTTAAAATCAGTTATTTAAAACTGAACTTCTATTTCATGGTTATGTGTCTGAAATAAAATCCTTTTTGTGGTAGTCACTGATCAGAATTCAGACAGAAACATGAAACATGAGTCTATCGGTGTAAATTTCAGTAGTGATTTTCTGTTAGAATATCACATCTTATACAGAAGTAACAGAAGGTGGTATAAAATTAGGTTATACTCTGTATATGATGAATCCATACAAAATATGGTGTAGTGCAGTGGATAGAATGACCTGGGTTTGAATCAGGATGGATAAAAGTGAGTGATTTTGTTTAAAAATGTTGCTTTACATTTTAAAAATTGATTTAAAAATAATTATAAAAATAATTATATTTAAATCATGGTTTAAATTAGATCCAGATATTTTGAATCTCTGCTTGACCAGGAAAACTCATACTGGACAGTAATAAAATTCTCCTTAAACATCTCACTTTCTTTGAAAATTCTATTTAGGGTTACTATAATTCAGATCAAAGTTGCATGTTGTAAAACAGGAGTGCCCAAACTTTTTGTAAGGAGGGCCAGATTTGGTGGCTGAGAATGTGTCAGGGGTTGGTTGCTCCCTGACCCTGCCACCCCACTGCAAGCCCCACCCACTGACCCCTTGCAACCCCACCCGCAGGAAAGAAGGCGGGAACCAAGGAAGGGAGGGAGGTGGGGACCGAGGGAGGAAGGTGGGGGAACCAAGGGATGGAGGGAGGGAGGAAGGTGGGGGAACCAAGGGATGGAGGAAAGAAGGAAGGTGGGGACCAAAGGAAGCACAGGGAGCCGTGGCCACAGGTCGCCCCTTGGAAGAGGCAATCTCTGTGACCTTGCATGCCCCCAAGCTCCCCAGCGGTGGCGACAGCTCGCCCACCAGCCCACCCCAAAGCTCCTTGGCGGTGGCAGAGGCCCACTGGCCTGCCCACCCCCACACATTCCCCTGCGGTGCCAGTGGCAGCAGACCGCCCATCCGCCCAAGCTTCCCAGCGGTGGCGGTGTTCCCGAGCTTCACAAGGTTCCCAGTGTTGCCGGTGCCGGTGGCCCGCACGCACACCACCTCCGTGCGCGCTCCCAGCTTCACATGGTTGCCGGCGGTGCCAGTGGCAGCAGCCTGCGCAATGGCTGGCTGGCCAGCCCCACAAGCTTCCCGGCGGTGTCAGTGTTGGCGTAAGATTTTTTTTAAAAAAAAATGGAGTGAAGGAGGGGTGGGTCAGCCAGCCGCGGGCCACTCAGAATGGCCTGATGGACTGGATTTGGCCCCCGGGCCAGACTTTGCACAGGCCTGTTGTAAAAGGTACATAATTGGTAACTTCCATAAGTATTTCACATCTGCCTTTTAATTATCATCATTTGATTCTTCATTATCTATTAACCATATTAGTCATAGACTGAACTATGTTCCACTTCCTAGTGGACCTAATTAGCTGTTTTGGGTCCTAAGCTAAATAATTTTTGTATGTCACAGCAGTGAATCCAGAAGAAATGCATTGAACTCTTTGGAACTTATTTTTAAATAAACGTGTTTCTGATAGTGATGAAAAATTTAGAAGATGCTTCCTAAATTCATGGATGTGATGTGTTTTCTGTCTTGTACGGCATAACCCTCTGGTTTATTGTTGTGCTAAGAGCTGCCAGTTCCTCTGAGTGAACATTTCCTTTGAAAACATAATATGATGTGCTAAACAAATAGTCATGTGGTTTCCTTTCAAGTGGTAGTATTAGGCTGTCACAAACCACAGTGTGAACCCAAAACCTTTCCAAATTTAAATTCAGGGTACATGCCAGTAACTGCAATGGCATCTGAAAGCCTTGAAAGGCAAATTGTCTTTGCCTCCTTACCATGGAAAAATATGGATTTAAAATTCCTTTTTCTAAGATTGTCTTGTACGTCTTATTTAAATGTGACTGTTCTGAACACTTGTTTACTTAAGCACAGACTCAACTTCTAAATCAGGCTTGTGCAGTGAACAAAATGTATTTTGCTGCTTCTTGCATTTTAAGGTGGCTTTTCCAATAGCAGTTGAATAAAAACACATTTCATATAAAGTATTTCTCCATAGTTTTCAACTGCTGCTGTGAACTTTAGATGTTGTATTGCTTTACTTGATGTTGTGCTCTCATCTCATTAAAGTTTTATAAAACAATTAGAAATCAAAAAACTGCATAGTAAAACCTGTCTTTGTTTTTTAATGCGTAATAGCATGTATTGCAGTCAAGCCTCTACTCACAACTGAGTTTGATCCCGATGGGTTCAGGTAGCCAACTCAAGGCTGACTCAGCCTTCTCTTGTTCTGAGGTCTGTAAGATGTGTACCTAGCTCGCTGGAGAGGCAAAGTGCTTCTTGTATAGTTATACAGTGGAACCTTGACTTACGTCATTAATCCGTTCCAGTGGTCTAGACGTAAGTCAAACATGACTTAAGTCAAACGAACGTTTCCCATAGAAAGTAATGGGAAAGCAGATTAATCCATTCCAGATGATGAAAAAGACCCCCAAAACAGCAATTTAACACAAATTTGACTGGGATAGGAGATTCCTTCTGGGGATGTAAATGAAATGTCTCTTCAAAGAGAGGAGGAGGCAGTGGAATTATAGTCCACAGGTTATATGCCTCCACTTTTTAATGTTCATAGCAACAATGTCTAACACAGGGGTCTGCAACCTTTAAGACATAAAGAGCCACTTGGACCCATTTCCGATGGAAAAAAAACACCTGGGAGCCGCAAAACCATTGCGACATTTAAAACAAATATAACACTGCAAATATATTTTCCCCTCCCCTCGCTCCTGGCTTTTTGGGCGCTCGCAAGCAACACACTCCCTTGCACGCTTCTTGGACACGCTGCGCCCCGGCGCTGGGCTCGGGTGGGGTGGGAAGGAGCGCTGGCGGCTGCGGCTCCTCTGGGCACCCCCGAAGGGCTTCTGAGAAGGAAGCCAATGAAAGTTGCTTCTTCGGCACTTCGGGCGCTGGGAGAGTGAGCAAGCGGGTGAGCCCGAGCAGCCTCCTCCTCCCCCACCCGCCACCCTGTCCCCGAGGGTTTCCATCGAGGTGCGCACCTGCCTCAAGTTCTCCCCCGCGCGCAACTGGGGCGGCTGCGTGTCCGCCAGCCTCGGGGAGGGCCGGGCTGGGCGGTGGGTGGGCGCGCAGGAGGCACGTTCTGTGTGTTGGAATGGAGCGGAAGGCAGCTGCTGGCGGGCTTTCGGAGAGAGCGAGAGCGAGCGAGACAAGCAGGCAGGCGCACAGGCGCTCCGCTCGGCTCGGCTCAGCTTCTCGAGCCAGGTGGCATGCCGTTGGCCTCCCCGGGCGGCCAGGGGCACCTGAACAACTTGAGCCCGGAGCCCCCACCCCGCCGCTGAAACCAGCTGACTCCAGGAGGGAGCCGCTGGAAGTCTAATAAGAGAGACCCCTCCTCGGGCCGGGGGGGCCGGCTCGAACTAGCTGTCACGCCGCGTCCCTCGACTGCCAAGTTGATCTCGCGCAGGAAAAAGAAAAGCCGACTTCCTCCGTTGCTTCTTGCCTCTCCGCCGCCACCGCTCCCCCCTCCCCGCTCCCGCTGCCACCAACCCCTTGCTTGTTGGGCCAGAACTGACAGCACCGGGCAAGGAAGCAGGGCGGCGGCGGCGGTGGTGGGTGGTGGGAAGAGAGAAGACTAGCCGTGGCCCCCTCCCCACGCCACCTTTCTTGAGGTTCCCATTCCACCCTCGCTGCCTTCTGCCCGGATCCTGCAGCCATGGTCTGACTCTCCCCCCCACACACACACACTCCATCTCTCCCTCCTCCTCCTCCTCCTCTCGCCCCCACCCTCCATGGAGGAGGGAAGTGCAGCCTGAGTGCGTCGTGCCCACACCGCTTCCACTTTTGGGGGGGGCAGTTTTTAAAAATCTTCCAAAAAATAGTTTAGGAGGGAGAGGAGGGGAATTTCTAATCTCTCTCTCTCTCTTTCACGGAGACACGCCGTGTGCGCGCCCACTCCCCCGCGTTTTTGGAGCTTCATCCCGGCAAGTTAGTGCAAAGCCGTAGTTTTTTTGGGGGGGCTATAGCGAAGCAAAAGGAGAGAGAGAGAGAGAGAGAGAGAGATGCCAACTGCACATGTGCAATGCTTGGAAGGGGAAGGGGGGAAGGAAGGAGGGTTTTCTCTTCCTCCACGTTGAACCGTCCCGTCTAAACGCTGTCCCCCACCACACACACACAACACACACACACACACGTCGCTTCTTCCCCCTCCCACCAAACACCCAAGCAAGAAAGGAAGGGGAAGGGGGGAAGGAAGGAGGGTTTTCTCTTCCTCCACGTTGCACACACACACAACACACACACACACACACACATCGCTTCTTCCCCCTCCCACCAAACACCCAAGCAAGAAAGGAAGGGGAAGGGGGGAAGGAAGGAAGGAGGGTTTTCTCCTCCCGTCTTTTTTCTCGGGGGGGGGCAACAATCCAGATCTGGGAGGTTTTCTTGAAGTTAAAAAAAAGAAAGAAAAAAGGCTGCCGTTCGGCGGGCACTTTCCACCATGCCTCCCTCCCTCTCTCTCTTGCTCTGAAGAAGAGGGAGCACGCTGAGAGTGTGGCCGCGCTTGGCTTCGCGCCGCCTTGTGGGACGGGCTGTCCTTGCGAGATTCGGCGCCTTTGTATTGAAATTTCTGAACCCTCCCGGAGCCGCGGCAAATCTTCCAAAGAGCCGCATGCGGCTCCGGAGCCACGGGTTGCAGACCCCCGGTCTAACATTTAAATTTTACTGATTTAACCTGACGTTCCAAGTTCTGAACAACTCTATGCTTACCATTAGAGTTCCACAACTGTACAGCGCCCCAACTAAAATGCTTCCATTGTGGACCAGACTTCTGCAGCCAGTTTTTTTACAAGACTGAGCCGACTGTCTAACCAGCGAGGCCAGCCCCGAGCTCCCGGCCCTTCTTCTCCTCCAGCAGCGGCGGCGGCTTCGGCGAGGCCGAGGACCAGCTCCAGGTGCTCTGAGCTGGCCTCGCCAAAGCTGCCGCTGCCGGAGGAGAGGAAGAGAGCAGGAGCAGTTTGGAGGCAGCAGCTGCAGTGCTGGGTTGTGGCTGCCGCCCGATTCCGGTGCCTTGCGCCGGGGCTCCGAGATGTAAGTCAAAGCCTGTGACTCAAGTCAAACAGGCCCCTTGTTGCTGCAAGTCAAATATGCTGCAAGTCAAGCAGTATTTAAGTCAAGGTTCCACTGTATTGTTAACTGACCAGAGACTACTCCAAGCACTATAGGTGGTATATAAATCAAAACAACAATAGAATGCTTTCCAAAATCCCAGTATGATTTCTTATCCAGATTAGCCCATTTTTCCTATAAATGTGGAAATACTGTACAGGATTTTTCCTTATATAAGACTATATTTTTGTCTAAAATTGTTAGACTAAAAACTTTTGGTTGTCCTATACATGGAAGTAACAGAGGAGAGAACTGTATGGTTGTGAAACTATAATTTTGGGTTGGGAAAGTGGAGGGCATCTTATACATGAAGGCATCTTACAAATGGAAAATATGGTACTCATTTTTCACATTTAGATTATTTTGGTAGCTATTTGTACAACAAATATTTTCCGTACATGTTAATGGGCAGGATCAATAATTGTTTACAAAATAATAAAATTGCTAGTTAATTTTGGGCTCTGTATATACACTTATTCTTACAGTATGTATACAGTTTCTGAATTTAGGAACAGAAGGCTGAAGTTGTATATTTACTTAATAACTGCATGGTGTGACAGAATTAGGAAATCATATTATGTGCTGGAAAAGCTAGGTTTGGAGTGCCCTCTGTCATTATAATCACCAGGAAGCATTGGCTAGAATTGAAGTTCGCAACTTTGGGTAACGCAGGTGTCCTTGGACTGCACTTCATGTCCAACTGTCCAGCAAGGGCAAGTCTCACTGGACTTAATTTTGAAGGCTCGTACACAGGGTTGTAAATCAAGTCTTGTTTTATATCAGAAGAAATTAAAGATAATGGAGACCATAATTACTCTAAAAATGTCCATATCTGTATTTCATACTACTATTATGGAACTTATCCATGAATCACTAAAAATGAAATATTAATTGAAAAAAATGAATTTATTGTTTCCTTGCCTAATTGGCTACACTAAGCTATATTGGTCTACTGTACTGACCTTTGCATATTTGGGATGTGTAATTTGTGGGAAAGTGCAATTACAAAAATATCAGTGTTTGAATTTCACCATATACATGTTTTGTGATTTGTCTGTTTTTTACCTGCATTATGATTCTGTTGGTCCCCTGATATAGTATGCTCAACCTGGTCTCCCTGCCACCCCCACCCCCCAAAAAATCTCCAATTTTCTTACTTGGAGATCTTTCTCTTCAGGCAGGCTTTTCCTTAGTGACTGACTGTAGGGACAATAAACAGGATGATTGATATTTTGTTGCCTCTAAATTTCTTTTTAGTAATGCTTTTAACTTGATACTTTAAATGTAATTTTATTAATTCTTCGTGTTTGAATAATTTACTGCTTTTAGCTTTTAATATTGTGTTTTTAATGATGTAAACTACCTTGGATACGTTTGGGGGAGAAAGACTGGGTTAAAATATTTTAAACAAATAAATAAATGTTGATGATAATGGATTCTTTGAATTGGCATTCATACAAAGAAACACTATGTAATCATTCCCATACGACATCCTTTTCTGGAGTATTTTTATGAAATTATAGTGAGTTAATACAACAGCCTTTGTGACCCAACTGCCCAAGCAACAGCCTTTGTGATCTGTCCTCTCACTTGCTTGCCTGTTCAGTTGACACAAGACACTTGACTCCCTTCTCATCCCCTACCCTACCCCTCCTTCCTCTTCTCTTTCTCTTTCTCTCTCTTTCTTTTTTTGTTTTCTTCTCTTATCCATCTTATTTACCTGAATACAAACCTAAGGCAGGACACTCAGCTACTTAACAGACAACAAAGGCCCCAGGGATTTTATTTTCATCTGGATAATTTTCTGTCACCAAAGAAATGTACAGTATACAGTTTTCTGAATTTTTCAGCTTATTCTAAAATGTTTAATTAGTTGTTACCAGTGAACTGTATTAGTTAAAAAAGTGAAAAGCTGTAGTGAATTATTTATCAAAAATACAACTCAAGGCTAAAATTGGCAGACTTGACAGTATTTAATATAATATTTATCTTTTGTACATGGTTTTTAACTTTAAGATAGAATATTAAATAGTTTACTGGACCAAAGGCTAATATCAGTATCATACAACTAATTTTTCCACTGCATTTCAGCTGGGAGATGAACACAAGGATGAGTGATAACATTACTGACTCCCCTCAGAATATGCGTAAGTAATTCTTATGTTTTTAATACTTTAGTTATGCCTGAGTGCACAAAAATATTCCTTGGTTCACATGTTGTCTTGTGACAGTAATGTAACATTATAATGGTTATTGAGGGAAGATGTAGAACTACATTTTTTGCGGTAGTTAGGTTTCCTAACCATCCACGATAAAGGAAAATCCGTGATATGCAGGCACGGCACACAGGGGGCTTACTCTGCACCACCTTAACTCCCCACACATCAATGAACTGAACTGACCGGCGGGGAGGCCTTTAGCTTGGTGAAGGGGAAGGCATGGAAAGGCAAAGACACGTGCCATTTGCATGGACCTGGTGCATTGCAAGCCTTCCCCCCACACCAAGATGAAGTGAGGTGGAGGAAAGTGAAAATGGTGCCTTGCAAGTGCCCTATCTTTGGTGCGAGTGGGCAGATACCTCCACCAAGTGAGTTTAGCTTGGCGAGGTGGGGAGGCATGTCAAAAATCCACAATATACCAGGACTGCGGATTTTGAACCACGGCGTGGTGGGGGACTACTGCATATAGCGGTTGACAAAATAAAGCACATAATATGGCACACCTTATATGTTCTAACCAAGAACTTGGTCATCACTTTGAGCAGCCTGTTTCCCTTAGAATGGTCCACATCCTTGTTCCTCCTAAAAGTCTACACATGTGAGCTCTCATAGTGCTACACAAGGCCAGTATGTCAAGGCCCAGGAAGAGGGAATGCACAGTGTTATAGACTGATGAATCCATATTCACATATTTGGCAGTTAAGTTGTCTAGGAGTCATGTGCAATGAATAGAATATAGTTCTGTATATAAAGAGGTCCCCCGCCATGTTACGGCTCATATACTGCAGTCCTGGTATATTGCAGGACCACAGTATATGAAAGGCAAGGTCTCCTGGGGTAAGCTGCATGGGTCTGTTTAAGGCCTCCTGCACTTACACCAGGCCTGGCACTGCCCTGAGCAGGCCTTGACGGGCTTCCCGGACTTGGCAGAGGCCCCAGAAATGGCTTCTGGCAAACAGAAGCGTCTTAGTTACTTCCAGATCGCCGGGAACCACTTCTGGGGCCTCCGACAGCCTATCAGAGGCCCCAGAAGTGGTTTCCAGTGATCTAGAACACACTTCTGGTTTGCCGCCAACAGGCCAAGGAATCCTGTTGGAGGCCTGTTCGGGGCAGCGCCAAGAGAAGGTAAGTTTAGGAGGCCCCTCAGTCCCGACCCGACCTAGTATCTATATATTGCAGATTTTTTATTATTATGTGCCAGGTCAGGATCCTAACCCCCACGATAAACGGAGGGTTACTGTATTGAACTGCATCATTTGCATTCCGGTGGATGACTTAGCTCTAGAAATATCTTTGAATTCTACATTTAAATTTGTAAGGCAAAGCTGATGTCACAAAAAATGTTACTTGCCACATTTTAAAACTCATTTGTAGGTGAATGAAAAGTACTTGATCTGGGTATGTGGTTTTATTGCCCTGCTAAATATTTAACCATAAAATTATATGTTATAGCACTTTAAATATTGTTTTTAAATTTTAGCCTGTGAATTCTGTCAACGGGCCGATAACTGTCCTGAAAAATATGGGGAAAGGAGGTCTTATGAGGATTATAATCTCACTGTTCATTATTATTGTGTGGTAAGTACTTCCTGGTGGATCAATAAAATTGTGTCATATCAGAAGATTGATTATTGGGAGTTTCATTTTTTATTTTTTGCAATTTATTTATGGTTTTCAAACAAAAAAGTTCTCAATCAAAAAAAATTGGAGCGATTCTGATCTTCTCAAACAAAATTTGCATCTCATCATAACAATATATGATCATAACTATCTCAATTACTCATAAATTAAACAGGAAACTTAATTGTCTTATAATATGGATCTAAAAATTTGTAAGAAATCATGCCATCTTTATTCAAAGTGTTCATAGTATCCATCTGGTTTCATTAATGCTGAGATCTTGTCCATTTCTACGCAGTTTAACACCTTCATAATTAACTGGTTTTTGTCCGGAATCTTGTTTGTCTTCCATAGTTGTGCATACAACATTCTAGCTGCTGTGATAATATGGATTATTACAATTTTTTGCTATCACTAATATTTTGTTGTATCATAGATAATAAAAAAATCTCTGGTTTTAGCTCAAGATTAATTAAGATAGTTTGTAAAATAAATGTTTGTACCATACACCAGTATTTTTTTAGTCCTCTTACACGGGTTGGGAGAGTTATTGGGAGTTTTAGAATCAACTGCAGTTTCCACATGCCTCAACAATACTCAGTAGATTATGCTGCAAATGTTCCATAATGTCTAATAATTTGAAAGAAAAACATCATGCCATACATGGTTTCAAGGTATGTATAGAGAACATCTGACATGACTTTGCTGTTGATATTATGCTTACAACCAAAATAATCTCTCTTAAATACAGTTAGTGGCCTGGTTTAGATATAACAATAAACTAGAATTTAGTGCTGTGCAATTAAGTAGAATCAACAGTTGGACTTCCAAGGCTGCTGCTGCTTTATCACAGCTGTGATAAATGGATCAAAAAGGCCCATCTTCTGTGTGAATTTAACTGGAGTTTATTGTTGCTTCTAAACTGAGATGACTGGTGATCGTTTACAGTTTTACAGTATTTTTCCATGTATAAGACTATATTTTTAACTATAAATGTTAGATTAAAAGTTGGGGGGTTTCTTATACACTGAAGTAAACCAAGGAGCAAGTTGTGTGGTTGAGAAACTGTAATTCTGGGTTGGAAAAGTGGGGTGGTGGGCGTCTTATAGATGGAAAAATGGGTAATTTGTTGAAGCAAGCTAGAATCAAACTGGCCTATTTATTTCTTTGATTTATATACTCCTCCTTTAATGCAAGCATTGGTCTGGGCAGTTTACAACCTAAAACCGCAGAATACCCCAGCCATGAGCTTCAGGAAATTCTAAATTAAAATAGAATAGTCCACTCATTTTTTTCTTAATTGCTGAAGAAATATAAGGATATTCTCAATGCACTGAGTTTAAATGTTTGCCCTCATCCAAGGTAAATTCTGATATCTTTAAGCTGGAAGCCAGTGCTCTAGGCAAATTAGTAAATAACTTGCATATAGTGACTTTCACCCCAATCTAGAACACATTAAAGTGACATCTTGAGAAAGATTCTTAATTTGCTACCGCTGCATAGTGTCTACTGGGAAGTATAGAGTCCTGCTTCCTCTACCAGGTTGAGGACCGACCCCTCATAGGTGGGCCAGCCATGGGGTTCTGCACCAAGGGTGCTGGATGCACACTGTCAGCAAAGGCTCCCTCCCTCACCACTCTCCCTTGGTCCTTGCTGGCAGCCCATTAGTGTGGTAATCTTAATAGACAGCCCACGCAAAATCCATGTGGACTTGGTTGATGGGACACAGGATGGGGCACCTCTCAGCGCTCATGGAAGAAATAGTTATGGGGCTTCTCTGACAGGGCCACTTCCCCCTGGTGGTTCTTGAGCCTTTGGATCTCTTGCTGTCTTGCCTGATTCAAGTGGACTTGGGCAGCTCTCTACAGTAGCACTAAGAGTGCCATCCAATCACCAGAGTAGGGATCACACCAGGAGACTATTTCCTTAGACTTTGTGGCCTTTAGAAATTAAAAGAAAGATTATATAAAGTAATTAAATTAGCAAGGTATTTCAATAATGGTCTTTCCTTGTTATGCATAGCTAAAATGCAACATATTATATTTATTTTACTTTTATTTTATTTTATTTTTGAGTATTAAATTTATTAATTGTGAATGAACCCCAGCTGGATCCAATAAGTATTGCTTGAGGAGATATGCACAGGAATAGGCCATAAACAACACTGTTATTATGTAAGTAATCATTTTAATTTAATTATATGAGACAGAAAAATAGGCAGAAGCCGAAAACTGTTATACAAAGGCCTTGCAATACATTTGGTTCCAGTATAAACAAGCTTGCAGTGTAACTGAAAATCAAATGTTCTCCCATCTCAACAAACACATTGTTAGACATAGAATGTGCAGTGTCAGAAATCTGCAAAACTGATGACCAAATACATTTCTGTTCTAAGTAAGTGATATGAACCAATTGTTCATTAGGAATACTGTACTGTTAAGATGTACACTACATAAAAATTACTATGTATATTCTTCTACAAGGAAAAATGGTAAAAATGTATGCTTTTGTCAGTAAGCCATTTTCTTTATTATAGTTAATGTCCAGTGGGATTTGGCAGAGGGGTGAAGATGAAGAAGGTTTTTATGGTTTTTTACCTGAAGACATTCAAAAAGAACTGAATCGTGCTGCAAGGCTGGTAAGGATATCTCTTGAAAGTTGTGTCTGTTCCAAGACTTGGTTGGTTAGGCAATTTTGCCCATGGTATACTAATAAGTGCCAGGATTCAACTGAATTACATCTGTGTTAGTACAGTGGTGTAACTTTTATTAGGCAGTATCCACTAATTAACAAGTCCTGGTGGAATTCTCAGCTTTAAAAGATTGCTAATTTTATCATTTTTCTAACAAAATAAAAGATGTTATTTTGTTTTGGTCAGTTGTTTTCCAGCACATCTCAGTATGTTTTTCCTTTACTCTTACTTTAGATAAATATAACTTTGCATTTATACCTTTTTTAAGTCATGAGAAGAATATGAAACCTGAAAGTAACCATTATTTAAATTAAAACAACAGCAAAGTAATAGATTAGCAGTTATATGGGCAGTTTTGGTTTAGTGTATTCCATTATTTCTTTTTAGAAATGTACTATCTGTAAGAAAAAAGGTGCTTCAGTTGGTTGTGTGGCATCCAGGTGCAAACGAAGCTACCACTTTCCTTGTGGGATAGAGAGAGGCTGCATTTTCCAATTCAGAGACAATTTCCCGTAAGTTTTTGATTCATTTGGTAAAATGAATTGGAGATAGTTATTTCAGAAAACTACAAATACCCTGTACATATAACTGTCTAGTAACTCTGGCCAGCAAAATGAATTTGTACTTTGTGAAAGATATCTACATCTTAAGTCTTAAAACCTTCCTTCTGTACCAGGATTTTAGAAATCGACCCATATGTTTGATTACTTCAGGCATGTAGTAAAGCGCAATCTGCACATGAAGGCTTGTACCAACATAAATTTGTTAGTCTTAACTTTCCAAAAGTATTTTCATTATTTTGAAAGACTGTAATTTTTCAATTCTGTTTACGATACAATGCTTTAATTGTTTTAACTAAGTACTTACACAAATGTTTGCATGAATAATATGTAAAGAAGGGTGATTATATGCAATTCTGATTCTGGATATTTAAGGTCATATTGTTGGAAGCACCGTCCCACTCAGAAACGTCCTTCTAATAGTAATGAGTTGTCACAATGTATAATATGTTTGGAGCTGGTTGAACATGCGCCGTCGTACAACATTTTGACTACTCCATGCTGTAAAAATGCTTGGTTTCACAGAGACTGCTTGCAGGTATGTCTGAAATATTTTATTACTGGTACTAGAAATGTGCTGCCATATGATGAAATAGACAATTGTACAGTAAATGGAACCTTTATTAAACTGTTTGGAGACTTCTTGTTTAGGATACAAGTCAGCGTCCAAGCCTCCCCACCTCACTGTATCTGTGAGCAATATCAGATATCTATACAATGATTAGTATCTTGGAAAGGCTTTCCCCTTACATTTTTGCTAATAATTGTTGTGTTTCTGTCAGCTTTGGGTGCTGCTTTGGTTAATTTTTTTTAATATTACAGATATTAAAATATTTTAGCTATATACTGGGCAAAATGCTGTTGCATAAAGTGGGGTAAGCCAGATCCTGTATGGAAATAATTTAAAACTACAATAATCCCCCACCTATCGCGGGGGTTAGGAAACTGACCCGATCTCCGATAATTGAAAATCTGTGATATGTGGATGCAGGGTCGGGTTGGGACTCTTGTGCTTACCCCAGGCCTCATGCTGCCCCAAACGGGCCTCCGCGGGCCCTTCTGCACATGTCAGAGGACTCAAATGCTTTTCTGTGAACCATAGGTTACTTCTGGTTTGTCGAAAAGCATTTCTGAATCCTCCAACATGCCCAGAAAGGCCCTCGGAGGCTCCAAAAGTGCTTTCTAGCGATCCTGAGGTCACTTCCAGTTTGGCGAGAAGCATGTTTGGGAGGGCCATTCGGGGCAGTGCAAAGTCTGGGGTAAGTACAGGAGGCCTGAAACAGGCCTTTCTAGCTTACCCCAGGCGGCTTTTTTATATACTATGGTCCCGTTATATACTGGGACCACAGTATGTGAACCGTGAAAGAGTAGGGGGGTTACTGTAGAGTTTCCTATTCCCCATTTTCAGGTTCCCATGCTCTACTTTGCCTTGGGGGAAGCCTTTTAGGAGCTTTGGGATTAGGGGAAGTCTTTAATTGCCAGAATTTGCTGCTGGGTTTACTTCCAGGCCACAAATAGGTCTGTAACTTTTCCTTGTGGGTACTGACAATGTGGAAATGTGTTCAAGGGAAGAGATCTAATTAGGTATTTGCAAAAATAAAAAAGTATTGCTAACTGCTTCCCAACTTTGCAATCTTTGTCCCTCTACCTATTGCAGGCATTGCACTCTCATCTTCAGATAATGAATAGCTTTATCTAATCACTCTTTTCTCTTAATGTTTTTGGATCCAGTGTCAAGCTCTGAGTGCAGGAGTGTTTTTCTTCAGATGCCCAGTATGCAATAATAAAGAGAAATTTCAGAATGAAATGTTGAGAATGGGCATTCATATTCCAGAAAAGTAAGTGCTTCTTGGAATATTATTTTGTTCTGACTATGCTGTGTGAAATATGTGTATGCTGCTCTGGTTACAAATGCCTCTTTTAGTAAGCAAAGCTAAATTACAGATCTAGAAATGTTCAAATAAGTATTTTAATGTTTCTAGAGATGCCTCCTGGGAACTTGAAGAGAATGCATACCAGGACCTTCTTCAGTGTTACCAACACTGTGATGTCAAAAGATGCCTCTGTAAAAATGGAAGAGATTTCAGTGAACCTGACAGGTATTAATAAATCCTGTTCTGTGTGAGAGAATAATGCATATACTTGTCACTTTTTGGAAAAATTTCTAGTATGTTTCTATCCACAATTCATTATGTATCAGGAAATAGAGGGACAGCTATACTGTATATTCACATACACCTGTCTGCCCCTCCTGACAAGAGTCATCAAGATAAAAGGAGGGGAAAAACTTCAGCTCCCTAATGGATTATTGTTTGATATCACACCGATCTACATACACACAAAGACTGTGGCATCTTTAAGAAAAACAGATTTTTTTCTGGTATGAACTTCTGTGAATTGAGAAAATTGAACAGATCATAAAAGCTCTTACTCTTAAAAAATGCAATAGTACTCCAAGCTTTGTGTTTTTCAAAACATGTTAAACCAAAGAACATTTTTTTCAAATCAATCTTTATTGTACGGCACAGATACAATAAACAACCATTGAGTGTAAGGAACCCTTCTGTTAACAAATCTTTGACTAAAACAATGTTTTTGTTTCATTAGTTTTTTCTGATTGTATTGGATATTTTTGTTAGATTCTTTTCATTTAATTGTATTTATGAGAAGTAGAATGGTATTAATGTTTATTATGAAGCAGCTTGCATGCCCTATATCTGGATAATGGATAATTTCCATTTTGTGCTGAACAAATGGATTTACCTGACATTTGTTTCTGCTGGATGATAAACTAATGTTAAATTAAAATTATACAACAAAGTAATGATACTACGTTCAATGTATTAACAGTCAATTTAAAGTACATATTTAATGTTGAGATTACACTACTGCAGTACTCTCTGTGGGGGCCTGTCCTTGAGGCTAATGCAGAAGCTTCAGCTAGGGCAGATCACTAACTGGGGTGAAAGATTTTCAGCACATCGTCCCCGCTCTGCAATGGCTGCCAGTCCAGTTCTGCACTGACTTCAAGGTTTTAATACTAATATACAAAACCCTAAATTGTTTAGGGCAGTTATGGCGAACCTATGGCACGGGTGCCAAAAGTGGCACTCGGAGCCCTTTCTGTGGGCACCCAACATCGCCCCTTCATAGCCACCTGTATACAGGTTAAATTACTGTACTGGCACTTTGCAAAAAAATAGTGGTTTTTGAATTGCAGTTTGGGCACTCGGTCTCTAAAAGGTTCGCCATCACTGGTTTAGGGCCTCAATATCTGACAAAGCAGCTCCTCCCACAGAGAACTGCCTGTGGCACTTGCTCTTCCCAGGTGGGGTGCTGACTCCAAGGGAGGTCTGGAGAATTACAACAAAAAATCAAGCCTTCTTGGTGGTCATTCCTCATTTGTGGAATCTGCTGCCCCCAGAGATTTGCTAGCCCTTCAATGGGAGTTTTTAAGTGCCTATTAAAAATTTGGCTCTTCAAACAGGCTTTCTCCGGTCCTTGATCTCCCACCTTGATGCCGTATCATATGCAGTTACTCCTCTTCTGCATCAATTTTGCCTCTGCCTGAATCCTTGTAATTTCTGCTATGTGTTCTGTTTATTTTAGATTGGATGTGATTTATTACTGTTGGTACTATAATGTCTTATCTGTGTTATTCAATTGTTGATTTGTATTTAAATTATATTATTTACCTTTTTTACGCAGCCTAGACTAGCTACTCACTAAATGGGCAGTAAAAAAAGTTAAATAAATAAATTAATAAAATATTGTGTTTCTTTACAGTAAATGGGAAATAAAGCGATGTCAATACTGTGGTTCCAGTGGAACACATTTGGCATGTTCTTCACTAGCAAGTTGGGAGCAAAATTGGGAATGCCTTGAATGTAGAACCATCCTTTCCAAGTCACACGGTATGAAGCTACTACTAATAATAGTTGGTTTAACTAAAATGTTGCAACATTTTGAGAAGATGCTATGTTAATTTTGTTATACAGGGAACGGTCAGAAATGGCGAAAACGTTCTTTGTGTGTATCAGAAAAAACAGATATTGGAGAAAACTTGCTGGAAGATCCATCTCCCAAATGTCCAAGATTATCTCCTGGATCTCACCTTGGCTTCCTCATCAGGTATGTATTTCCTTTTTGATTTATAGCTATATACAGTGGTATCTCAGGTTATGAAATTAATCCATAACCCGGGAAGTTTTGTATCACAAAAATTCATGTCCCAAAGCACATTTTCCCATAGGAATGCATTGAAAACCAATCAATCTGTTCCAGAGGCCAGAAAGCTGTCAAAAAGGGAATGGGTTAATTGGTTTTCAATATGTTCCTATGGGAAACTGTGCTTTGGGATACGAAATCCACCCCCACCCCACTCACCCCAGCGCTTGCCTTTATCCACTCCTGAAATGGAGACAGATGGCATGGAGCCTGCTCTAAGAGCCGGGTTGTGGTGCCTGCTTCTGTCTGCCAGGTTGGGGAAACATGCAGCTTCCCTGGTCCAGGAGCCAGATTGGGGCACTTTCTGGATCGGGGCTGCGTGTGGCTTCCTTGCTCCAAGATCCAGGTCAGGGTGCCTGCTTCTGGTTGCCAGGTCAGGGATGCATGTGGCTTCGCTGCTCTAGAAGCTGGATCGGGGCGTCTGCTTCTGGCTGTCAGTTTGGGGCTGCATGCGGCTTCTCTGCTTCCAGCTGCTCGCTTAGAAAATCTTTGTAAATGGATGCCCCATGTAGGAAGCCAGCAGTCCAAGCCCAGCAAGGCGGCAAACAGCAGCTCCTGGAGCAGGGAAGCTGCGTGCGTCCCCAACCCAGCAGCCAGAAGCAGACACCCCAATCCGACTCCTGGAGCAGAATCCGTGCCACCCACTTCATTTTTGGGAGTTGATAAAGGTAAGCGCAGAGGGGGTGAAAAACGTACCACGTGCCCAAAAGCCAGCAGGGCGACCACCCCAAGATAAGAAGCTGGTTGTCAAACAGCCAAACGGGAAGCTTTTTGACAGGAGCCAGCTGGCTTTCACGCGGTGGTGGCTTTTTACGCCCAAAAGCTGTAACCCAGGGCATCCATTGAAAAAATTCTTAAAGCAATACATGCGCATTCCCAGAAATTTATTTTCGTAACCCGAGTTTTTTGCAACCCAAAGCTTCCGTAACCCAGGGTACCACTGTACAAAGTTGCCATATTCACATGTCAAACTGAATCATAATGAGATCATTTATACTGAGCTTCAGAAAAGGCTCAAGCTTATGCACTCCTTTTCTCTCTTGTGCAGGAAGCACAGGAAGTGACCTTACACTGAGTTGTACTATTGGTACTTGTAGCCCAGCATTATCAACTCATCAGGTTTAAAGGGTCTTTCCTAGCCCTACCTGAATGCACCTGATTCCCTGGTGGCCTCCTGTCAAAGTACTTACCAAGCCCAACCCTCCTTAATTTTGAAAACCAAATGAGAAAAAATATCTTTAGGAAATAAGGATCTAAATGCTCCCTATTTTTTAAATTAAGGAGTAGGCTCTCATGTAATTTTGTTTACTACCATGCAAATATCATTTATTTCTTTGCTTCAATTAACAATTCTTTAGACAGCAAATTTTAGCTGATGAGTAGATGCTTTGTCTATTTTCTTTAAATTTAGAAATAGTTCCCCAATTGTTAAAATCCCATTATTAATTGCATCCTTATCCACAGTATATCAGAGACAGAAACATTTTCATCGGACTAAAAGAGTGTTTTTGGAACCTTAAACTTTGTGTATTTCCAATTTTTGATACATAAATATGTGTCTCTTAACTCTGTCCTGCCCTCCTCAGGTCCCCAAAGATTATATACCCAAATGCCTTTACTCAGAGTTCTCAACTGGATCTTCCCTCTTCTAATAACCGACTGATATCCCCATCCTCCTTGATCAGTCCTTCAGTGAGGAATCTGTCACTAAGAAAAATGTAAGTTTTCTATTTTAAGGGGGGGGGGGGAATAAACTTTCAAGTGGAGATTGAATTTAGTTTTCTGTGTTAATAGTCCTGTGAAATTGTTGGCTTTAAGTAGCTGGCATCAATATCACACCTGAGATTGCTTTTGAACTCCTCCACCTCACTTTTTCAACAACAGTTTGTTACGTAGTACGGGGAACATTTTGCAGAATGATGTGATGGATACCAAATGTAAACTGTTATTAAGGTTGTGGAACTAATTCTATGGTTCTTTGGATCTTTCAAGCTGTTTCAAGAGTAGTTATACAAAATTAGACCCCAGCCGGTTTTCTACAAAAAGAAGGGTTTTGTCCACTCACAGTGGGACCGTGATCTACAGGAGAATCCTCAGGGGTAGTGCAAATGCTTCTTTTCCTTTCACCTCTTTCAGATGGTTCTCCCAGTACTCTGCACAGTTTTTCATAGTACAATAGCGGCTACATGATGAAATAATTATCAGTAAAGTCTAGCTCTACATGGAACTCTGCATGGGGTTAGGATTCCCACCAGCAGAAGCAAATTGGAGATCCCTGCCACTATTGAATTTGCAGTATAGTATTAAATGCATCTGGAAAATATGACAAAAGCATAAAATACTTAATATATGAACTGTCTGACATTCTCAATTTTTATTATGATGTGCAATAATTCTAGTCCTTTCTCACTTTGTGAATTGCTATGAATTTTAAGTAACTGTGCAGTATTCATATTCCAAATTCTTTTGATTATTGGCCAAAGAACTGAACCGAACTGTGCTTTCAGTACTAATTCACTCGAAAAATTTACCATTTGTAGGTTATACTGCAGGCAGAAAGACAGAGTAAGAAGTATTGCTGTAGCTTTTTTAACAGGATTGGTAAGTTTAAAAAATGATTATGTATTGTGTAGGCAACTCGGAGTCCAGAAAAGAGAAGTCTCCAATATTCTGAGGGAATTAAGATCACAAATTAATGCCAAAACAACCAGATTAAATATTAATAGACAAAACATCTGGGAAAGTGCCTTAAAGGGATTTCAGAAGCGGAATTTCAATCCAGCCAATACTATTGAAGTAAAGTATGTGAACAGCAGGACTAAAATGGAGATGGAGAGTTGTTATTCATCAAAGGAAGATTTTTTTCTATTATTGATGTGTCACCTTCAGAACTCATCACTCTTTGAAGGAAACTTATCAAAGAATTTGTCTTTTGATTCTCAAGGTAAGGCAAACCCAATACTGCAAAAATGTGCTATATGTTTTTGAACAATGTAGAGCTGTTTCTTTTCCCCTGCTCTAATGAGTTCAGGAAAGTATATACAGTATGGCATGTTCAATTTTATTTGCACACAAAGCAAGTGAACCCAAGCTGATAAATGTAATCCAATAAAATGCATAATTCAGCATGAACTTCAATCCAAGTCTTGGCAGTCTAACTTATTTCCTCCAATTGCACTAAACCGTGTTTAGCCTTTAAAGCAACTGCTGGCTGTAGAAGTAGATGTGTTCACTGCTGCAGGATTTCTGTCTGATAAGAGATTCACCTGTATTCTGATCTGGCTACCAATATATTCATTTTAAAAATGTTGGCTGATTGACAGCTATGACCATTGTAGTTTGGACATGCCTGTAAGGAACCTTGCAGAAAAGCTAGGTTAATTTCAGTGTTTAGCTGAAAGCTAGTTCTGAGTGGTTTCCCAGCGTTCTAGAGCCACAGTGGGGCAGCTGGGGAGCTGCAGTGGAGTGGTAATTTCTTTTTTCCAGTCCCACTGAATTCTGCAGTTCTTCTGGCAGCATCCTAGTACTAAGTCTAGCCCTTAGATCGATGGTTCTCAACCTGTGGGACCCCAGATGTTCCTGGACTGCAACTCCTAGAAATCCTGGCCAGCTCAGCTAGTGATGAAGACTTCTGGGAGTTGCAGTCCAGGAACATCTGGGGAACCACAGGTTGAGAACCACTGCCTTTGATATACAGATACAGTGGACCCTTGTATAACAAACGGTTTGTATAACATAAAATTTGTACAACATAAAAATTCCAGAGATAAGGGAAATTTGCTTAACAGAATTGCCTATGATGCAAATCCGTACAACATAAAAATGGGATCACTCTGTTTTCAATGCATTCCTATGGGAAATTTATATAAAGGAAAATTTGCTTAACATAATTTAATTTGGAACGAATTAATTCCTTTATACAAGGTACCACTGTACTCTGTTGCCTATGGTGTCAAAATTAGTGCATTTAGTAATGGCAAAACCAGCAGCCCCAGACAAATGACAAAATTGCTTTTTGAGTTTGCATTTGCTCCATCCAAATAAACACAAATGTGGTACTGTGGGAGGATCAGCTTCCACTCTTAGGGTTATTTATTTATTTTTGTATTTATTTATTTATTCAGCATGAACCTATTTATTCAGCATGAACCTATTCACTGCCATCTCCCCAGAGGGGACTCTTGGTAATTTTTATATAGGATTAGAATGCAAATGTCCACCAGAAATTACATAATTTTACATTATTTGCTTGCAGCTCTTCAAGATAATTTATACTATGAAGCTGGAAGAATGATTTCAATTTCTCTGGTTCATGGAGGTCCGTCTCCTAGCTTCTTCTCCAAAACCTTGTTTAACCTTCTTGTGTATGGCACCGAGAATTTGAAACCAACCATAGAAGATGTTGCAGATGTGAATGTTTTGCAGACAATAGAGAAGGTACATTGCTGCATGCTTGTGAAGTAGGGTGGGTGGTATCCAATATTTCCACATATCTTCTAACATCTTTATTTTAAACACAACTGTATGACTGGTAGAGTAGCATTTGCCCATTCTTGATAAATCCAAAACAAATTAAGTGTCAAATGCTGAAGGAATGGGAAATAGATTAGGAGATACTCAGTTTGAAATGAATTGCACCTTCATCCAGTGTTGGTGTTTTGTTTTATTTTTAGATACAATCTGCAACAACTGTGAGCAGTTTAGAATCAGCATTAAGTGATTGCTCTGAATATTTCAACACTGTTGGATGTTTAAGACCTGCAACAGCCTTATGTGATAAGGATGCGCTGGTGAATGAGATATTGAATTACCATGTCATCAAAAGAACTCACTTACCCTTTGAAAGGTTTGTTGGCTGTGGGATGCATTGTTTTACCCTTTTCAGTTTATAACAGAAAAGTTTCACAGGGAAATTGTGCAAATTATATTCTGCCTGTATAATTTAAAAGTTTGCATGTTTCATTTGTTATGAAGTCCTCCTAATGGCAGTTTTCACCAAACTGCTTTCTCCTTTGAATTTATCAGTACTAAGTTCAAGTAGTGTTGACTGAAATTTTAACTTTTCAACTTCTTAAGGAGTATTGAAATCTGTGTTGAGTAATTCAGTTGCTAAATGAAAGCTAAAATATAGTTTTAACAGGGAATGTATACTGAGTCCCTGTGCCTGAATGGTGGGTGCCCTTTTAGAGACACTGGCCAGGATCCTGTTGTATACCTGTGCCTGCAGTCAGTGGTGTCAATAGCCATGGAAGGTTAAAGAGCTCCTTTTTTATTTTGGGATGTGCACAATTTTGGATAATTGTGTATTACATATGCACACAAAATTGTAAAAAGAAACTCGTTAATTAGCGTCAACCTGCCATGTCTTGTGGTGCCTCTCCCATTACACAATCAGAGCTATGTGATAGCATGCTGGCCAGTCTGGCACAACCCTTGACCAGGTCTGTAATGGTACGTGTGTTTCTAGGTCTCCAGGCAGGGAAATGTCCTGCAGTGAGGAAATGCAAATGGCAAGACAGTCGCATATCAAATAAATGTAATTGCAGTAGACCCCAGACCATTTGAAGGTCCCTGAGATGCAGACAGGTTGCAAGAGCTTTTGACCATGGCAACAGCTATCTGCAGAGTTGGGCCTTGTTTTCTTTTTTCCTCCTTTTTTCGGCTACCAAGGGAAATATCCAACCGTGTAGTCAGCAGAGCAGCTCCTTAAGGCAGCCACAAAGAAGGAAGGTGGTGATGGCTGTCTTCCTTTCCCCTTGTAATCCTGTTGTGTTCTTATTATAGTTATTTATATGTAATAATTATTTATATTCAGCTTAGTAGTGTATGTTTATCTGTCAATATAATTTGTTGGTTCTTTTGACATGAATAATGAAAATACTTTTAAAATGCCCAATACACATTAGACTTCTTTAAATCTGAAAGTGCTCTTCCTTCACATTAACTGAATTTTACTTATTCCTCCCCCTTAGCCCTGGCTTCTGCTATCTGTCTACACAGCAAACAGGTTTATTCAAGGTAGAGGGTGGGAGGTTAATTTCTCTCAAGAAAGAGTGGTGGAAGAAACCTTCCATTGCAGTCTCTAGATTTTCTTTCCTTTTTCTCTCAGTTCTGAAATGAGTGGTGCTGTGGGCCTTTCTATGTGCCGTGATGCAGCTTGTTACATGACTAATCCAGCATTGATTATTTAATCCATGACTGCCGGAAAGGCAAATAAGTATTATTTCAGAAGTAAAAGCATGTTCTCCCACTGGTTTCAATTTAGTTTCTCTTTTGCTTTCCCTCCAATCCTATTGTGAGGTGGTTTTTTGCTGTGCTTTTTTAATACACAGTATTTTCCATGGATAAACAATTTTGTTTTATAAAACTGTTAGACTAAAATTTTACTATTCTTAGACAAAAATTTGAGAACTAAGCTGAAAAGAAACCCGTGTGATTATGAAACTAATTTTAATAGTAGTTGTGAGTTTTTTGGGCTGTTTGACCGTGTTCTGGAAGTTTTTTATTATTTATTTATTGATGTATTAAATTTATTACTGCTCCATCTAGCTACATGGCTACTCTGGGCTGTTTACAAACTGAACAGAAATCAAAACCATAAGCAGTAAAATACAATATAATAGATAAGCACAAATATATAAATAAAAACACAATAACTAGTAAGCAATATATAACAAAAACATTTTTGGGCTGTTTGGCCATCTGGAAGTTTTTCTTCCTGACATTTCGCCAGACTCTGTGGCTAGCATCTTCAGAGAGCAAGGAGCTCAGGGAATTCAGAGCGCAGAGAAAACTAGTTCCCTGAGCTCCTTGCCCTGAAGATGCCAGCCAGAGCAGAATGTCGGGAAGAAAAACTTCCAGAGCACGGCCAAACAGCCGAAAAAACTCACAACAACAATCAGATCCAGGCCGTGAAAGCCTTCAAGAATACATTAAACTAATTTTGGAATGGAAAATTAGGGGTCATCTTATACATGGCGGCTTATAGACACAAAAATATGGGTACATGAATGCCAAATTTAATACAAACTATATGTTGATGATGACACTCTGCCCCATTACATCTGGGCTCATTGCTACAACCCTTGTTTGTCCCTGAAACGCAAAATACTCAAGTTCGTATCACTGATTTCAACTATGAGTGCAAATAGGCAGCGCAACTATGTTGAGATTTTATGTTGTAATCCACCCAGAGTAGCCACACTCTATCCATATTCAGGAGTACTGTATATCTAAAATGAATGCTAATAATTCTAGCAAGTGCATATTAAGCCATTCATGCTTTTAGAAATTTTAAGTCATATTTATAATATGAAAAAAAAAACAATTTGGCAGTATCTGTGCAAAAATCTTTTATTTCTCTTCTCTGACAATATAACTACCAAAGTCTCACTTCATTTCTTTGTTGTTTCCCTGTCTTTCCCCCTCTCCTCTAGCTTTCAGCAAGGTTTGAAAACCCTTGGCATTTTGGAAAAATTGCAGATGAATCCTGATGCATTTTGTAGCATATTATGCCACAAACCTGAAAAACTTTCAGCAAAACTTCTTGGTGATCTCTTTACAATTCACTATTTGCCAGGAACTGACAAAACCAGGAGTCTTGATTTCTGGATGGGTTACTTGCGGGAGACAGAAGGTAAGAAAAGAGGACATTCACTTAGTTCAATGAATCTGGGACAGGAATCTGTAATGTGTATGGCTTTTTCAAAAAGGGGTTCTTAGGTTCACATCATGGAAGGACTAAATCAATCTACAGTACTCCGCCATATCGTGCTTCATATACTGCAGTCCCAGTATATTGTGGATTTACAGGTGCGGGTGGGCAGCAGGGAAGCGGCGAGGTGGGGCTGGGGCAAGCTGCAAGTTGGGAACAGTAGGCCTGTGTGTGGCCTCCTGAACTTAGCCCAGGCCTGGTGCTGCCCAGAGAGAGCCTCCAGCAGGCTTCTCAAGCCTCTACAAGACCCAGAAGTGGCTTCCAGCAGCCTGGAAGTGACTTCCGGGTTTTTGGATGTCACTTCTGGTTTGCCGGAAGCAACTTCTGGGGCCTGTACAGGCCCAGGAAGTCTGTTGGAAGCTTGTTTGAGGCAGCCCCAGGCTCAGGGTAAGTATAGGAGGCCTCAAACAGTCCCCCCCCCCCAGTCCTGGCCTGACCCGCAGATAAAGGTGTCCGCATATTGTGGATTTTCCTTTATCATGGGTCAGGTCAGGAACGTAACTCCCGTGATAAACAGGGGTACTTTACTTTTGTTTATTTATTTTTGTTTCATTTTATGTTTGTAGTTGTGGTTAGCCAAAGTCTGTTTATCATTAGTTTTATCTTCTAAAATAATGTTTTGGAGAAGGTATCCATGTTAGTCTGTAAGAATTCCAGGCAAAAATAAATGAAAATAAAACAAAAGACAAAATCTTTGAGGTGCCATGTTTTTTGTCTTGTTTTATTTTCCTTGATTTTTGCCTGGAATTCTAAAGTAATGTAATATCTTGTAAAAACTTTTGCCACCTAATCAGTCCTTCTTATTTCTTGGTCTAGATGGTGAATCAGCTGTAACTTTGGAGAACATCTTAGTGTTTGCAACTGGTATCCGCAATATTCCACCTATTGGCTTTGATCCAGAGCCTTCAGTTAAGTTCCTGCATATAAAGTGCCCCATTGGAAAGAAGCACATTAACTGTTTAGAGCTTCCGATTACAAAGTCTTATAAGAAATTTAAAAGAATTCTTGATTTCTCCATCAGAAGTATGTTAGTCAACACAGCGGACACTAAAAGTTGAATGATGAAGCACATATGAAGCATGCTGCTAGCTGCTACTGGATAACACAAGCATCCTCACAGGTCTAAAGTTGATCATGGAAATGGCTTAACTTCAATCTTTACATTTTGAACTTGTTTCAAAATGGTAAGCAAACAAAGCTTTTAAAACAGTTTTGTATTGCTGTGTTTATTAAAACCTGTGTTTAATTCTTCAACCAATCCTGTAACATCCACCAGGCGTGTGTACTATACTAGACCTTCCATTTTATATTATAAACAAATATAAATCAAAATTACTGGCAACTTTATTAGGAAAACTTTTTAATTTGATTAGTATATCGCATAAATCATATATAGAATGCTGGTGAGTAGATTATTTTGCATACTAAAATAATTAAGTATTGAAGTATTATATATGTTTGCGGAATCAGGAAGCTAAAGATATTACCTCATTTTTGACATTGTTAAACTTTTTGAATAGTAGCAAAATTTTACAGTGTTCAGTATAGCTGTGGTATAATGTGCAGGTACTCTCTAGTTATATTCCCATTCTACAACTACTCCAAGTCTAAAGACTATTATTCAGTCAGTGCTTTATTTGAAAACATGTGCAATTGATTTTATTTTTAAAGCTCCCCAGCAGATGCTTCATACATAAGCCAAATAGAGTATTAAACTTTATAAACAAGGTGATGGAGTAATTTGCCTGTTTATAGTTATCTCAGGTGCGAGACAGAATTATATAAAATGAATGGCAGTGGCTTGGAGCCAAAGAAGCAGAAGGTTGCTTCTGCTCCAACAGAGAGCCTTTTATGCTTCTTCCCCTCCCCTGGACAACAAAGTTCCCACAGCTCCTTACAGAGCTTGGCACTCTCTGGTATCATTTCTTCAGTGATGTCAGAGCCGGGACTCAGAGCATAGTGTGGCACTTGAACTTCATCACAGTGAAGCAGATTCTCCCATGTGAATAGAGACATAGGGAGATCTTGTCCATTTTTGAACATTGCATCGTGCAATTAATTTGTGGTGACAATTTCATAGGTTTGATAGTAAGCAACCCCTAATTGACTTTGAAAGCAAGAGACTACATAACATACTCTTCAATTAATGACAATGATTCTAAATCCAATCTTGAAGAATACATTCACCAATAGCACCAGGAAGTACTTAAGTAAAATTGCTCAAGGGAAAAGAATAAGAAAAATAAGGATAAAGCAGTCATGAGCCTGATCCATAAGCAACAACTTAAGCTTCAAAGGGAAAGGCAGGGGGAAGTTCTGGGATCTACAGGTCTGGAACCGCAAAGCGCATATCCGACTGCAGCC
>JAHTLZ010000016.1:17590414-17638488 GCA_023846285.1 Phrynocephalus versicolor | reverse complement strand
AACATTATTTCAGCCAGGAATATTTTCAAGGGGAGTGCAAGTTAGGGGTTAATTTTTAAATACCAGTATATTTCTATTTAATTTGCTTTCAGCATCCTTATTTTTTCAAACCATTTCCAGACATGGGGTAGCTATTCAAGTGTGTATAGTGCTACAAATTACATTTTATTATTGTCACATTAAAAACACAGTATGAATTATCTGACTTTCTATTATTTTTTATGGAGAAAATTGGTTTGATATAAGAGTATTTTGGTTTACAAGCATGTTTCAAAAACAAATTATGGTCATAAACAAAGTATTACTGTAGAAGTGTTCTGTCAATAGTTCTGGAATGTGTACATTTGGTTGTATTGGACCATTCAAAATAATAGATTGTGGTGGATCATTTCTCATGTCTTAAAGCTTAAATGCACAGGATACAAGAAACTTATATTTTTGTGACTACAGTGGTACCTTGTATAACGTAATTAATTCGTTCCAGAACAAATTATGTTATACAAGTTTTACGTTGTACAAATTGTCATTTCCCATAGGAATGCATTGAAACTGCATTTAATCTGTTTCAATGCATTCCTATGGGGTTTTTTTTGGGCGACGGGGGGCGGTTTTTTGGGGCAATGGGGGGCGGGCGGGCGGCTCACCCCCCTCCGTGTCTGTTGTCCCTCCTCTCCCCTCCTTCCTTCCCTCTTTCCCAGCCGGCCGCAGGTGGTCGGACGGAGGTGGCCGCAGGGGTGGGGGGAGGGAGTGGGGTGGGGTGGGCCACTTGGCCTGGGGCGGGGGGGTCTTGGGGAACCGCACCGGGAATTCCCCCCCTCACCTGTTGCCGGAGCCCCCGAGGGGGGGGGCAGGAGATCGCACCAGCGGCGGACTTTGTTCTGAGGGGGGGAGGGTGGCGGATTCCCCCCACACACACCCGCTGGCTCGGCGCGCACGCACGCACACACACACATGCACACACACACACACGCACGCACGCACACACTCACACGCACGCACACACTCACACACACACACACACACACACACGGGCGGCGGCGCTCCCAAAGCCTTCCGTTCCTCCTTAGCTCTTGTTTCTCGTGGGAAACTTAAGGTGACGCACCGAGTGCGCCGCTGAAAACGGTCCCCCTTCGGTGGGAAACCCGGATCGCATTCGGCAGAGAGATGAGCTGGTGAGTATCTGGCTGCCAACTCCCCCCCTCCCCCATCTCTCTCTCTCTCACACACACACACACACACGCACACACGCACAAAGCCTCCTCCCCTGAAGCGTCCTCTGCCGGGGTCTCGGGGGCGGGAGAAGGCGAAGGCGGCGTCGGGGCTGCTGCTGCTGCTGCTGCTGCTGGCGGCCCCGGCGGCGGCCTGGGGGTCTCCCTCGACGGCGGAGGTGGGAACGGAGGGAGCGACGTGTCCGAGTCCTCCTCTGGCGGCGGGGAGGAGGAGGAGGAGGAGGCGGGAGGCAGTTCGCAGAGGGGAGGGGAGGGAGCCGGTGAGTTCTTGGGGGGGGGGGGGACCAAGGGGGGGGCGAAGAGGAGACCATGGGGGGAAAAGGGGGGGCGCGGATTTTTTACGTTATACAGGTATTACGCTGTACGAGGTACCACTGTATTTGACTATGCAATATGCTATCTATCTTGACTAGACTGTACTATTTTATGTACTGCAGAAAATGAACGCTGTTACAGCTTGCTTACATATGTCAATTCAGGGCAGCAGTATTCAATACGGTAACTGAGGTACTTGAAGGGGACTTTGCTGGATGCCTTTATCAAACTAATCAAGAATGCAGACTTCCAATTAAGTAACTGCCTGGATTAAAAGAAGGCAGAACAAACTAGTTGCAAAAAAAATTCTATGGGTGAGAAAATTAAACTGTTAGCATTATGTATTACTAGTGTGGAATAAATATTGCATGTACAGTGACACTTGTAAATATGTTTTTCATATTTCCTGAAGTTATTATACACATTATTTGCTCTTATATTACTTGTAGCATTATATTATGGGAGAACTGTCATGTGTATGTATATGTAAAGTGCAATAAATCAATGTTTTATTAGTTAACAGTATTAAATATATATTCATTCAAATACAAATGGACTTGATTCTTTAGCAGATGTTTTGAGTATACTGAGTTCTGGTATTACATTGTTCTGGGGCACCTGCTGACACATGAGAATCATTCTACATTGTTCTGTAATGCAACCATGAAAATCACAGTGGGTCAAATATTACTGACCTGAATTCTTTTTGTAAAAATCCTGTGTGTAATACAGCCTAGACCTAAGCCATTTCGGGCTTTATATGTAAGCATAAGCACTTTTAATTGGGTCCGGATAGCAACTGGCAGGCAGCGTACATTTTTTAGAACTGGCATATGAGCCCACGCAGCAGCAGCACTCACTAGCCGTGCAGCCCAGTTCTGTACCAGTTGCAATTTCCGGAACAAAAGGCAACCCTATGTAAAGTGCATTATAGTAGTCCAATCTGGTTGTTACCAGTACATGTGTGACTGTTGCCAGGCTCCGCTCATCCAAGTAAGGGTAAAGCTGATATATTCTCCGCAGCTTTAAGAAGCACTTCTGGCCACTGAGTCCACCTGGGCTTCCAGTGTAAAACTTGGGTCCAGAAGTACCCCCAAGCTGCGGACTCTGTCCCTTAGGGAAAGTGCAACCTCGTCCAGGACAGGGAAATAGCCCTCTAACCTCTCAGGCAAAACACCCATCAATTGTACTTCCAACTCATCTGGATTGATCTTTAGTTTATTCACCCTCATTCGGTCCATTATCCAGTAATTAACCACCAGCTCTGGGTCCAGGTTAGGCTTTTTTAGTTCTATGCAAAAGGTTATTTGGTTGTAAGTTTGCAAATTTAATGTTCCACAAAATGAGTTTTGCATCATGCCAATGAGTAAGGCCTTGCGCAATGCAGGAAATCCAAATCAAAGAATGCCTAATTTTCTTTTGGATGCATCCTGTTGGGATATTCACCAACCTCCTGAAGTAATTGGATCCATTGTTATCCTGGTCAGTTAGGAAAGTTTTCCTAATATTCAACCAAAATTTGACTTTGTGTAAGTTGAGTCAATTATAACATGCTCTGCACTCTGGGATGATTGAGAAACGATCTTGTCCCTCCTGCATATATGACAATCTCAAGTACACTGGTACCTTGTATAAAGGAATTAATTCGTTCCAAATGAAATTATGTTAAACAAATTTTCCTTTATACAAATTCCCATAGGAATGCATTGAAAACGGAGTGATTCCATTTTATGTTGTACGGATTCTCCCCATAGGCGATTATGTTAAGCAAATTTCCCCTATCTCCAGAATGTTTTTTTCTCAAGGCTAATTGCTGTACTTACAGAAAACAGGAAATATATGATTTTATGTATTAAGGTAGTATATCTAATCCAAGAACATGAAATGTAGGGAGTTACATATGAAAGCCTGTACAAAATGCTTAAGATTATTCAGCACACACAACAAAACTCGGTGGCAAACACTAAAAAGCATCACTAATACTCAAAAGTTTACAGCAAAAGTAAGCAGACTTGAGCATCTTGGTTGAAGAGACCAACCAAGATTTTGATTCCTGAAAATCTGTCCTATGCTTGCTCCAATTAATGATTCATGGACTTCAGAAATGGGAAGCCTGTTAGGTTTTGACACATATAAAGCCCTTCATACTGAGGCCCCGCTACATGTGAGAGCATCTTTTCCCATGATCAGTTCACCCATGCCACCAGATCCCTAGCAATGCTCTTCTGGCTGGCTACCCTGAAGGCCAGAAAATCATTGAGACTAGAGCCTTCTCTACAGTAACACCAGCCTTCTGAAATCAGCTGCTGAGTGAGCTGCACTATTTTTAAGAGGTTGAAGACACTGCCCTTCTGAGAAGCCTTCCATTACATTCTCGCCTGTTCATGCACTGCCACTTTACAGTATAGGAAAATGTTTTACTATTGCGGCTTAATGCTGCCTTAATTTTGTTTTATTGTATTAGTTCATTTTGTTTGCTATGTTCTGTTGGATTTAATCATACTGTTAACCTCCCAGAATAATACTTTGCACAAATGTGCCAGTATATAAATGAAATAAATATTACCCCTAGCTGAAATTCATTAGTCTCGCTTAAGATCAGGCATGATGGGTGGAAAGCCAACACAATTCTTGGTTGCATCAACAGAACCATAGTGTCTAGATCAAGGGAAGTGATAGTACCACTCTACAGTATTCTGCTCTGGTCAGACCCCACCTGGAGTACTGTGTCCAGTTGTGTGTGCCTCAATTTCAAAACGATGTTGACAACCTTGAGTGGGTGCAGAGAAGATGACTGGGATTGTTGAAGGTCTGGAGGAAATGTCTTATGAGGAATGGCTTAGGGAACTGGATATGTTTAGCCTTTCAAAAAGAAGGCTGAGGGGGGATATGATAGCTATGTTTAAATATTTGAAAGGATGTCATATTGAAGAGGGAACAGATTTGTTTTCCATGGCTTCAGAGACTAGGACTTGGGGCAATGGTTTCAAACTACAGGAAAGGAGATTCCATTTGAACATTAGGAAGAACATGACAGTTGAGCTTTTCGGCAGTGGAATATGCTGCGGTGGTGGAGTCTCCTTTGGAGGTTTTTAAGCAAAAGCTGGATGGCCACCTGTCGGGAATATTGTGATGGGGATTCCTGCATGACAGGGGGTTAGACTAGATGGCCCTTGAAGTCTCTTCCAACTTTCTGATTCTGATTCTGTGGGACTAAAAACTTTTAGCGGTACCTGTCACTTTTTGTTTGCCTTTTAGACATCTATTTTCAGTACAACATATTTTTTCATCTGCAACATAAATTGCCACCAAGTTGCTTTTGCTACTATAGTGCAGGAGTAACTACAAGGTTTTGGTACCTAGCACTTAATTCTCTGGCGCTGGAACCCCATTGAAACAGGCTAGTACACTAGGAAGGCCCCCTCGCCTCCTCTTACAGCGCACCGAGCAAGGACTCACCAACGGGACGTAATGAATGCCTTATTCAGGTTTCCGACTTTCAAAATAAAAAGTGTGCATCGTTAAACAATTAGTTAAATTTCTCAAATGTAGGGCGGGCGTTATGGCCAGCTAGTTCCTTGAAAGAGATTCTGCCCACGCTTTCTCTGACTAGCCAAGCCATTCCCCAACCCGACCTTCTAGATTTGTATTCAAAAGGAGGCAATACAAATACAGTAAATTTATTTACGGGCAAGGACCAAAAATACAAATAGATTTGTAGTCAAAGAGGTACTGGAGTAATGGCGGGGGTGGTATTCGTGATAGTTAATAGAGCAAATCCAGGTGGTTCCCAAAGAGAAAGAGAGCGCTATCCAGAAGTGATTTCGCTCCATGAGACACCCAAATGCTGCTGGAGCTGCAAAGTGGATCGGTCCAGTTTCCCCCGAGAAAGGGCCGTGCCGCAACGGGCGACCGAAGGAAGAAACTCTCTCACTCCCTGCCTCTCGGAAAGCAAGAGTTTCTCTCAGGCCCAGCCACCGCCTCCCTTCCTTCCGCGCTCCTTTAAAGCCTACGACGAGGCGCGACCGCCCAAGCTCCGCCTGCCGCGCCGCCGCCGCCGCCGCCTGACCAGGGGCGCCACGTCTGCTGGGCCGGGAGGATGGCGCTGCGGTGAAGGGGGCGGGGTAGGCCCGAGCGGCAGCGAAGATGGCGGCCAGCATCCGGGAGAAGCAAACGGGTGAGTGAGTGCGGGGGGTTTTCGCGTGCGTGGACTGCTTCGCGCGGGCCTTTTGGCCCTTTTTCCTCCGGGAGGGCCTTTGGCGCCGCCGCTGCCTCGGCGTCTTTTAGGGTCCCGTGGAGAAGGAAGAGGTGACTGCTGGCTCGATCCTCGCTTCACCCTGAGCGGGTTGCGGGGCCCTTCTTCTTCTTCTTCTTCTTCTTCTTCTTCTTCTTCTTCTTTTTTGGCGTGGCCCCTTCGGGTCCTTGAGAGAAGCGGTTGCTTCACGGTCGTGCGGACGAGGTTCAGAGGCCTCGGCTTTTCTCCCTGACCGGTCCTCTCGTCCCGCCCCGCCTCACCACGGCCGCGGTGGTTTCTCCATCCTGACGGTCATCCTCTGCCTATAGTATTCCCACAGTCCTCCTTTGGTGGCCCCCTTCGTTTGTTTTGAAATCCTGCGAGGGGCATTGCTTGGCGGGGGGGGGGGTATTTCATGGGATTTTTCAGTAAATAGGTTCACCACTACCAAAAATTCCCTACACAGGCTGAAAAAGGATGTCTGTGTTCCCCCATTTCACGGACCTGACGGGGTTGAGTGCACAAAGTTATCCGAAAGAGAAAGAAATTCTGAGGTTTATAGTAATGGTGTACTTCCTGGGTCATTAGTCTTTTTATCCCAAGCAATTGACGAAGCATTGTTGGGAAAATAATTACTTCATAAGAAATATCCCCCTTTGGCCTTGTAAAGGTAAAGTGCAAAGCTTGTTATTCTTCCCATCACTCACTTGAGGAGTTGGGCTACAGCCATAGTCATACTGTACTTGGAGTAGACCCACTGGGCCAGTGAGATATATTCATTGGGAGTGAATATCTAGCACAGATGGCATTATAGTTTGGGGTATTTGCCTATATCATTTTAATGCCTCTCATGTTAAAAACTCTGTAGCCCAGACACAGTCCTTGACATTATTATCAAAGGATTTGCTTGTTTTCTCTAGTGTGACATACCACAAAAGCCTGTAGTTTCCTAAATTTTGTAATATCTGCCTTCTAAAAACACATTTTATAGAACAAATTGGTGAGGCATAAGACAAAGCTGTGTAGAATTCTTACACAATACAGTATCATGATCTCAGGTGTGCTGTTTGTTCGGGATGGAGTTTGAAGCTGAAAGGCATTGCAGACCTCTTTCCATATTTTTTTGCAGATTGTTACTTTCTCACAACTTTTGCATGGCACAACCTGGAGCCACCAGTTTTGCCCCATTAGAGAAAACCCAACCAAAGTTCATAAGGCAGTCTTCCAAATGCCAAGATGTGTTTTGAACACCAGGTTACATCTAGAATCTGGCATACTCAGAACAGAAGCTAGAGTAAATGTCTCCATCAATTTCTGTTTTAAATTAAATTACTTTCCGTAGGCTTCTCCCTTCATCCTCCTTCCAATGGGTTAGACAAGGCAACTGCACTTGTCAAACAGGGTGTTTGACACACAGAGAGAAGGCAATATTAACAAAGCCCCAATTTTCATGCAGCAAATAACTGCAGGTACAGTATTGTATATTGTAGCTCCAGCTACCATAGAGTCTGCCCCTTTCTCCTGGAGTTGCCAACCCATTGCAGGGCCTTCTCAGTAGCTAGATGGCATGTTCTTCCCCCAGATATTACCAATGGGAGGTATAAAAAATCCTTAGGACAGGGTGGGCATGCCATTGTAGAATTTACTGAACATACTGTGTTATAATCCTGGTTCGGTCACGAGTCACATGTTAAGCTTATTTTCACTCTGCTTAACTGGTTCTCTGGCTGTACTGAGACAGAGATCTTACACAAACTACTTTTAGGTCTTAATCCTCAGACGACATTTAAAAAGGTAAAGGTTCCCCACACACATGCATGCTAGTCGTGTCTGACTCTAAGGGCGTTGCTCATCTCCATATTCAGTGTTGTACAAGTCCATGGCCATGGCTGGCATGGCTGCAAGAAAAGACTTTTACTTTCCCACTTTTTACTGCGGTACCCATTTATCTACTTGCATTTTACATGCTTTCAAACTGCTAGGTTGGCAGGAGCTGGGGTTAACAGCAGGAACTCCTCCATCACTCTGTTTCTTCTAATGGGATATGTCTGTGGGAGATTCATCCAGATTTTACTCTAAATCCTCTGTTTGTAGCTATCCTCGTAGGGGTAGTGGCTCATTGTTTCCTGAGGTCTCTCCCTCTACTTCCTGCCTTTTTCTCTTCTCTGCCTTGCTCTTTTCCACCTCCTCTCACCAATCTCCAATCTCCTGTTCTATCACCACATTCCCCACTTCCTTCCCTGTCATCAAGAGATCTTACATGATCGATGGTTTTTCTCCCACTATTTCTTTCCCATGTCAGATTAGCAATGAAGGCAGAGTAACATAGGTTGTTTCGTATCCTTCCATGAATGACGATTGGAGGAGCAACTCCTGTTGTCATTTCTATCCCAGGGTCTGTCCTCCTCACAAAAAGGTACTTTTATTTTCTGATCCAAACAGTGCCATCAGTGATTTATATATTATAAGTACATGCAAGTATGTAAATTGCCATAGACATGTTTAGGAGCACATGTATCCATCTTTTTATCATTGTCTGTATTAAAGTACATGAGTCTATGCCGTACAGAAGACTTCTGTGAGGGTTCTTGTTTTACTTGAGGCGGTTCCTCAAGATGTGACTTATGTGAGACAGGAGACAAATGTGAAGAGAACCGTGGTTTATTTGACAACTCTGGAGGCTTATCCTCAGCAACCTCCATGGGTCCAGTAAAGCCTTGAACAAACAGCATTTTATTCCAACAATCTATTAAATCAGGTGGTCCATCTGAAGTACTGAACAAAGGTACCTCCCAAACCATTCACAAGCCGTTGGACGCCTGAGGGGTTGTCCTCCTCTGGATCATAGTGTCCCACGATAAGGATGTCTCACCCACTCCACTTTGGGTCTCCTCCTCGCTTGTTCTCCACAGTCAGTTCCCACAGCCCTCTTCCAGGGTCCTTTCCTTTTCAGGTACATTCTCCCCATTCCAACAGCAATACCTTACTTAAGCTTCACCTGACCTCAACTGCCTTCTCCCTCAGCATTCCTGCCTTTTCTACCTGCTCTCCCCGATCACCTTCCTCCATCACCAAGAGACTCTCTATGATTGGCTCTTTCTTTCCCACTCTTTCTTTGAATTCTTCCTCTTTTTCTTTCCTCTATCTCTGCCTCTGGTATTGCTAGTATCAACACACACATCACTTCCTCCCCAGCCTGCTTGGATGACGGAAGGGGATGGCTTACTCCTGGGCTCTCCTCCTTCAGTGACTCTCTCCTCCTACAAAACTAAAATGTGGGCCTTGTATGCCTGTACAGGTACTGTATACAGGCTGCCTGTATACCTGTCAAAAATATAATCAGAATGTACATTGCATATGCCATTTAAATTGCACAACATGCAACTTGGGGGATATTTTAAATAATCAACAGCACAGTTTCAGAAGGTTTTGACGATCGTGATCAGTGTTGTTGTGCAAAAGAAAACTAAAAATATGACAATGATGGAAGTATTTTCTCTCCTTTTCAGCTGCTCTGAAGCGTATGTTGAATTTTAATGTGCCACCTGTTAAAAACAGTACAGGTGAACCAGTATGGAAAGTAAGTCAAACTATCTATCTGTTTTTATTTCCATGATAATTATTAGTTTCAGAGGAACTTCTTGCCAAATTTTTGAAAGTCCAATTTTGCAGTGTTGCTGATGGTAAAAAAAAGGAAGGAAGGAAATTGTAAGTGCATAAAGAGGACATCAGTAGAACGAAATGTACCATCTCCTAAGGAGAGAAGTAAACATATGTAAGTGGGTAGAAAAAATTACTATGATTATCAGATTGAAAGTGGTCTGAGATTATGGTGTGGGATTTATGGTGGAATGACATTATTCTGTTAGTTTAAGAAAATGTTTTTGTATGAGTGTTCTAATATAGAGCTGTTTATGTCACCATGATACGTGTCTCTGTCTTTTCTTTTAATTTGATTTTGCACACAAATGTTCTCTCATCTCAACCACCACTTTTTATGTGACTGACCTGTATTGAAATACATGTTTCTGTAATATTGTTGTGTTTCAAATACTTCTCTGCATATCTGTCTTCAGAGAAACCTGTTTTTAATCATTATTAAATAAAAAGAGCTAAGAGTTTTAAAAACATGCAACCTGGAACCCCATCAGAGGTGAATTAGCACTTATTATTCAGTTGTGGCTTGTATGCCTCATTGTGTGCTCATGAAACAGATGCACAAAAAAGGATACAAACAATATTTGTTAACAGTGTGCAGTTTACACCATTGCACTCATGCCAGTGTAATTATTCAATAAGATTCTAACCGAGGATTTGACTTCAGTTCCTTCAAATCTGAAATACTAATTAACAGGGCAACCCCAAACTTTTTTTAAGAGCTCAGGTGTCAAAAGTTCCCTTGACAATCAGCACTCATGCTGAGTGCCTGGGAAGTTGAGTGACTTTATTGTTTTTGCTCAGCCTGTTCATCAGGTGGTTCTGTTAATTTAGTAAATTCCCTTTCATTTGAAATCAATGTGATGTTTCTCAGTTATGGAGTTGACACGGATCTCCTGAGTATGTTTTGGGCTGGAAAAGCTGTGGCATCCACAGTCTCTTTTAATAGAAGACCACCTGTGGAGATTTCTGTACCTTTCTTAAAGGAGGATCTAAGGTTGATCCGCTTCTCCCACTAGACTTTAGGTCGCTCCTATGGCCTGTGGGACTTGGTACCACAAGCTATCTAGGTTTGCAACCAAAATTAACTTTCTTTAATATCTACAAAGCCACAAAGCACAAATGTGTAGCACAGTCTCTATTTAAGCATAATTGAAATGAACAAGAGCTGTAAAATAATAGAACTTAATGGAAGGAAAAAATAGCATAAAGGGCAAAATCCCTTTATGCTAAATTATTAGTCCTAATTAGAATACACCAGTTAAATCAATATGACTTATGTAAGTGGTGTTTTAACAGGTCTCATTCATTCGGTTTTTAGCCGAGACTTGGAGATGGGACGAAGATTTGAAGAACTGTGTAACCATAGATTGTATGCTAATAAGATTTTTTTTATCTATTACAGGTTCTAATTTATGACAGATTTGGCCAAGATATAATATCTCCATTATTGTCAGTGAAAGAGCTAAGAGACATGGGCATTACTCTGCATCTGTATGTGTATTTATAATGCTTATATGACTATATATTTTGTTTGAAAATGCTTTTGTAATTTAATAGTCATGAGGGACAGGTTGCATTGATTGGGTGTGTGATTGATCAGTATGGGAAAATCAGAGGATAAGAACATAAGAACAGCCTTGCTGGAACAGGCCACTGCCCATCCAGTCCAGCATTCTGTCTCACACAGTGGCTCACCATTTGCTTCAGGGTATTCCCAAGCACATATCTTCACCTGCTTACAATTCCCTGCAAATGGCATTGAGAGATATCCTGCCCATCTCTCCAACAGATGTCCTTAGGCATCCATAATGATAGCCGTTGATATCCTTGTTCTCCATGAACTTATCCAATCCTTTCACAAAGCTCTCAAGGCTGACAGCTGTCACCTCTTCTTCTGGCAGGGCGTTCCACAGACCAGTAATCCTCTGGGTGAAAAAGTACTTTCCTCTTATTTGTTTGAGATCTAGCACCCAAAAGTTTCATGGAGTGCCCCCTAGTTCTAGTGGTGTGCGATAGGGCAAACAGCTTTTCCTTATCTACTTTTTCCACGCCATGTGTGATTTTATAAACTTCAGTCAGGATGCTGGTTGTTCTCAGAGTTACACTCTCATTTGTGGTGAATACATTTTAAATCTGGCATGCCTACATATGCCAGTCTCCACATAAAGGAGTATGAGTTGGGATCTTATTCTATTGATTACAAAATTCAAAATGACAAAAAACTTATTTATTTATTTTATTTATTTATTTGTTATTTATATCCTACTTTCCTCCCCATAAGGGGTACAAGACAATTCCCAACTAAAGCAACAGTTTTTAAAATTCTACATGAATATATTAAAAACAGTCAAGTATATATCAAGATTAAAACCATGACTAAACACAGTTTTAAAAACCATTGAGACACTTATTGCTTAAAAGTCTGCCTTAAAAGGAAAATCTTTACCTGAAAATGAAAGTACATTTTCTTTCAACTAGTGTAAATTCATTGAAGTGAATAGGACATATTATTTACTACTTATATTGACCTTAATAGTAGCAGCCCTTCTGTTTTAGTAGGGGCTAGTGTTGATTTAGACCTTTGTTCTTTAAGGTTTCTTGTGTTCCTTTGTTTAAGGACAGTAAAAATGATTCTTAAATAAAATGTGGTTTTCTTTTTCCAGTCTTTTGCATTCAGATCGAGATCCTATTCCAGATGTCCCAGCAATATATTTTATAATGCCAACAGAGGAAAATATTGACAGGTTGTGCCAGGTAGTTTAACTTTTGTATTGTCTTCTGCAACAGTCTTGCAAACCAAAATACAGTAATACCTTGGGTAAAGAATGCTTCTGATAACAAATGTTCCCTATGGGCTGCCTCGGATAACAAATGTTTCATAATGCCTTGCAAAAAAATGTGTACCCAGGATGTATTGCATCCCCTGTAGTTTGTGGAGGGATGGGAGGAGTTAAAGTGGGGTTTTTCATATATTTTTGAGCCATTCTGGACGTGTTTTGCTGAGGGATTTGGACCCTTCGAACTTGGAAAGATAGGGAGCTAGCTTTTATTAATCTTTGCACTGTTTTTCTGTGCATTTTTGGCAGGAAAAGGCGGGGGTAGTGCTGCTTTCTTCTGTCTGTGTTTATATTCTTTTCCATTGATCTGCAGGCAAGAACAGGCTGGATTGCTCTTGCTGCTTATCTTGTCTGTTTGCATTTTCCCCCATTGTACCTTGGGTAGGAATAGGCTGGGGTAGTCTTGCTAGTTTCTCTTGTCCATGTTTGAATTGCACTGCAAGGGAGGTGTTCTTGGGGGGGGGGGGTGTTCCAGCACTGCAGGCCTTTAAAGTACACTTTATAAAGAGGTCTGGACCCTCCCCCCCAGTTTTTTTGCGTTTTCTCAGACCTTTGGAACGGATTAATTCATTTCCCATTCATTTCAATGAGGAACAACGTTTTGGATAACAATTTTTTCGGATAACAAATTGCCTCTGAGAATGAATTAAATTCGTTATCAGAGGCATCACTGTACTCCATTGTTCCACTCATGTGCACCCCTCTTCCGCAACAGCCTGCTTTAGTGCCTGAAAGTGTTTGTATGTGGGGTAGCGCTAAGTATTTTTTTCTGTAAAAGTGAGATACCGACACACTAAAGTGTGCATTCAAATGCTTTTTCACATAGAAAAATAATTTCCACTCCCATCACCAACATGCTTTTGCTTTTCAAACTGGGTTGAGAAGCCCCATTGTGTGTTATATGATTTTCAATTTAATTAAACGCGTGAAACACTTCCATAGTAGCATTTTCCAAATCCAGCAGTCCTTTTTAAATGATTCAAAATGGTTCACTGCCCCAATGGAGGCTGGTTCAGTTTTGATGTGACGGCTGTCAATCCAATCCAGGTTTTAGGCTGCACTTTACAAGAGTTGTTCAAGCGGCTGGACCTTTTTGGAGACTAAGAGTTAGCGCCACAGATGGCTTTTGTAAAGTGAAGACTAAAACCTGTAGTGGATGCAGAACATCCACAGTTGAAATCACCAGCTCTCACTGCACTGTGACCCAATCATCTAGCTTTCTTGTAGAGAATTCTGTCAGATAAGTTAGTAGATGCTCTTTGTAGAATCATGGATGGTTGGTTCTGTGGATTAAATATTTTCTCATGAAAATCTGCATGGCTCAGTCTGTGGGCTATTATATGTGTATTAAGAAATATTGCAAGTGAGGGTTTTTTTTTTTTTAGCTGATGTGGGATATAAAGGTAGCGCATAGCTGACACCTGCAGGTAACAATAACACACTACAGTCCTCTATCCCACCTCTCTTAAAGCAAATGTCAGACTAAGCTCAAGGAAAAAAAAGTTCAAAATGGAAACAGTGCAACATATGGCAAATTGCAAAATAATTATTTTGTACTGTAATGTGTGGGAAAACCTGAACAGGAAACATGACTGGACGATAGCATTAAATATTAATTGCATATTTAGTAATTGCCTAAGTTTAGGTACTACAGTATTATGCAATGCACATTTTGGTCTGTGTCATGATATATTTTACCTTTCCCTGGCCAGAAGACTCTTCTTCTAGAGGTTTTCTCTCTAGTATGCAATATAAAACATGGTGTTTGAAGAAGGCACAAGAACACATGATTACCCCATCCATATTTATTTCGATTTTGCATCCCAAAGGAGATTTTTGGCCACCCACAAACGAAGCATCCATGTCAAAAGTGAAAAGCAAAATAAAGCGTGCTGCTTGTAAACCGCCTCATACCACTTAAAACACTTTCTGGGCAGTTTACAGTTGTTTCTGTTTTTAATTGTGTAAGTCATACATTGCCTCCCCTGCGAACTGGGTATTCAGTTTACTGATTTCAAAAGAATTAAAAGCTTGGTCAACCTCTGGCTGGCTCCCTGACCCTGGGTTCAAATTAAGGTCATGTGCACAGGCTTGACTGCAGAACTGCAGCTTAACCACTGTGCCTTGAGGCACCACCCAGAGACTGTTCCCTTTGAGGTTCCCAAACATTGCCATTCATCTAATGTTTGATATAAGGCTCATTCAAGAGCATTTGCTCTATGTGAGTAATCATTAATATAGATATAAATATGTAGTGAAATGGAGTGTGGTAGCTCATGATCATTGAAGCACCCCAAAGTAATACATTGATCTATATCTATCGGAGACTGCCTGCTATGGAATGGCTTGGGACCACAACCAATACTTCATTGCAAGACAAGGCATTGTCACATGTGCTGCCGTCATTATCAAATGAATTTGTTCATATAATGAATGTTATTACAGTAAGGAACTATGTGCTTGACAGCATCTTGCCCAGAAAGAAAGCATTTAGCAGATCAGGATTACGCTCATAAACCAAGGTACCACTGTAATGCTTGAGTGTTACGAATAGCATGATCTCCTGAAGGTTGTGTCTGTATATTAACTGGGATATGCAGAAGCCTGGTTTGGTCTGTTCACCCTCAATTTAGTTGTTGCTGGTTTAGAGCATGGGTGGGCAAGCTCATGGGGATGTGAAGTCTTAATTTGTGGAGCCTCCCTTCCTTCTGGTCCCCATGGAGGCCAGAAATTGCATTTTTCAGTCAAGAAGGTGGTAAAGAGGAAGTGCTGATTTGGGCACTTACAGTTTATTTAGTGGTGGGCATGTGGGCAACATGTGGCCACTGGCCACTCTTTGCCCACTATGGTTTAAAGGCAGATCATGCTTTATAGTATCCTGAGGCAGAACAAATGTTTCCTTGGACATAAAGCTGTGGTGCATTTTCCATAAGGCATGAAGATTTTAACACTGCTACTTTGTATTCAGTGTTTTCACTTTAATGGATTCTTGTTAACCAAATACTGTCATCTTTTGATTGTTTTCAGGATCTTAGAAGTCAGCTTTATGAATCTTATTATTTAAATTTTATTTCTGCTATTTCAAGAAGTAAACTGGAAGATATTGCAAATGCTGCTTTGGGTGCCAGTGCAGTAGCACAAGTGGCTAAGGTATAGTGTATTATTACAATTTTTATTTTATGTATCTTTTTTACCCTGTTTTTCTTTTCGAAGAGAAGCTAACTTAAGGGTCTATAAAGTCTGCATATTAATCCATCATGGAGAGTAATGGATCATAAATTATTACAGATCACATTTTAGGGCACGTAACTCTGTGGCTAAAGATAAGCATATTTTGCAACATTATGAAACCATTGCACATTGCTATGTATGTAGTCTGTGATGTTTGTTGGCAAGCATTTTACATTGTGAATAAGTAAACATAACTTTTGCTTGTCAACTCAAATTTTATAATTGCCTGTCAGCTTCATAACAATCAGCAATCTATGTTTCAAAATCTTGTAATTTGTCCATTACAGTATTTGTCTGATGGACAATCAGGATTCTTACTGATGGCAGTATAGATTATAGAGTTGAAACTAGGCTGTTCGTGTACATGATCATTGCACTGCACTTACTCATCTCTACCTGACTATACTGTTTGTATTTTGTAGAATTAAAACAAAGTTGCAAACATTTTTAAATGTTTTAGAGATCCTAGAGAGTTGCCTTATATGAGACCGTTGGCTCCTCTAGTCTAGTATTGCTCCCAGGGGTTATTTTTGTAGTTTAGCCTGGAAGAGAGAACATATATTTTAAAGCCTTGCCTCGAGACATGCACACAAAGAAGAAACTTCAGTACTTACCTGACATCCATCCCAGTAATAAGTTATTTGTGACTTATATTAAAATGCATTACAAGGAGTTTAAGATTACACAATGTAATATATTATTTAGTTGCCTTTTACTGCAACATTAACAAGAAGCATTTTTACCAAGTTGCATTTCCTCACATCATTTTATATATACTGTATGCTATTTTCATTTCCATTATTTGAAATGCTTTTATAAACTACATACTCCATAATTACATAAGAGGTTATCTGAAATCTTAGTTTTCTTCTTCCAGGTATTCCTATCGTTATATCTCTGTGTAGTTTTGCAGCAATGGAAAGCACTTCTGTATGTGCTATCTGGGGCATCCAGTGTTTGCCAGTTCCCTCAAGCTCCTTCAGCTTTCTGTACCATAATCCCATTCTTTTTTTTTTGGGGGGGGGGGGAGAAAAAACACCACATTCACAATCACCCTTTTAGGAGAGGGGGCCAGAAATCACATGCTTCAACTGATAAAGTGAGACAATTCTTTGTAGCTTGTAGTTCAAATTGAGACAATTCCTAATAATTTAAATCTAAAGCAGTCATAGTTATGCATGATGCCTAGTAATGATCCCTTTGTCTTGATGTATAGGTTTTTGACCAATATCTCAATTTCATTACTTTGGAAGATGATATGTTTGTACTGTGCAATCAAAATAAGGAGCTTGTTTCATATCGTGGTAGGTGGCTTGCTTATTCTGGGATTGTTGGTTCAGTGTCTAGCACATTTCATCTTTTATTAAAACATTTTAAATCCACCTTTAATCCTATACTGCACTCTTTATGAGGGATGAGTTTGCAACTTGGGGTTTTCTCTTGAGCCCAGCATTACTGGAGGAGGACCCTGTGGCTTTCATGGCGAAGAGTGCCTTTGCCTCTTTGGCTAGTGTGCCAAATGTGCCCCTTCGTACAGAAGGTGAATTTGGCCACAGTGATTCATGCCTTAATTACTCTACTTGAGGCTGCCTTGCATTTGGAAGCTGTTGTAATGCAGTTTTTTCTGTGACCAGACCGTTAGGTGGTACATGCTTCAGATACCACATACCACTGATGCAAAGCCAATTTCACTGGCTTCCAATTTGCTTCAAGGCTCAATCCAAAATGCTGGGTTTGATCTACAGAACACTGAATGGCAGAATATCTGAAAGACTGCCTTGAATGTGTGGTAATCAGTGAAGGCCCCGTTGTGTGACCTGCTACTCTTAGAGGATAGGTTTGTCAATACATGAGAAAGAACTCCTTGAATACAGAGCTCCCCCTAAAGGAGGTCCCTGTTGATTTCCCTGAAGTAAGTTAAATCTGTATTGTTCTATGGGGCATTTGGTCTTAGAAATTAAAATTAAAAATAACTTTTAGAATTGCTTTAAACTTGTTCTTAAAAATATTGATTGCTTTTAAACAATGATTAATTTTATTGTACATTCCTTTGGAAGCCTTGGCAGGTGACAAAGTGATGTGCAAGATAAATGTTTAGATTTTCTCCTCACATTTACTGATAGAATTGCTCCTCTAATTACATAGTGTTGAATTCTGTGCGGAGAAAGTAACCCAGTAGAAATCAGGATATTAAATACCTTTAGCATGAGTACAAGAAGCAGATAAATGAAGCTGTTGATGTTGTTTTGGACACATCAGTATTGGCAGCTGTTTATCTAAAGCGGGATGTTTGGAATGCATTTTACATATTCCATGATTTGGCGTAGCATGCATCATTTCCCCTTTTTCATACAGCCATTAACAGACCTGATGTGACAGACACAGATGTGGAGACCATTATGGACACAATTGTTGACAGTCTTTTCTGTTTCTTTGTTACACTTGGTAAGTATGTAAAAAATGTGCTTCTCTAAGGAAGACTCTCTGAGGAGCCTCGTGGCGCAGTGGTTAAATGCCTGTACTGCAGGTAAAACTGTGCTCACGACCTGGGTTCAATCCCCGGTAGCAGGCTCAAGGTTCACTCAGCCTTCCATCCTTCCGAGGTCGGTAAAATGAGTACCCAGCTTGCTGAGGGGGCAATGTGTAGCCTGCACACTGTAATTAAAATTGTAAACCGCCCAGAGACCACTTGTAGTGGTATGGGGCGGTATATAAGCAGAAGCAGAACTTTTGACTGCAGGGTTGCTTCTATATTCAGTCTTAAATAGCATCAGGAGGAGGAAACTGGACAAAGCATGTATTTCCCACACGGGAAACAATCATGTTTCATCTTTTGTTCCTGTTGGCTCGTCCTCTCTTCTCATTTCTGCATTAACTATCTTGTCTGTACTGGTGCCAATACAACCATATTATATGTGCACTGATGTCATTCTTTTTCCAAAGTTAAGAAAACAATTTCATTTCATAATTCTGATTTAAATTTTACGATGTGAATGTTATTGCTAGGATAGATAAAATGTTGAGCCATGGATAATATTGGAAATGGGAGGACTTTAGGATGAAAGAAAAGAGGAGGGGATGTACTTGTCTGTGGCTAAAAGACAGAAAAATATCTACTTTGCATTTTGTACAACCCAAACCTATTTCATTAAAATTGACAAAGCTGTTTCTGGCGTTTTGTTAGAGGATTGTAAAATGATATGTCTGTGAAGATTCTCAGTCATCCAGGTGAGGTTATCCGTGAGTTGAGTCATGGCAACTGGACTTCTTTTCTTGAGAGGTTGAAAAATTTCGCTACTCATCCAAGCAGCTTCATCAGTCTGAAGAAAGCTAGTTGGGAGTCCTCCATTTTATAGTTCACCTTGATTTCACATAACCCTGGTCTGAATAGGCCCATAAGTTGGACAGTGGCCTGAATAGGCTCGTTAGGTGCACAATGGCCTGGGGTGCATGGAAGTCCTACCTATGCAACCCTTCCCAACACTCAGCAGTGTACCTCCATTTAAAGGACAAAGAGCACCCATTCAAATATGAAGATGTATACATATTAGATAAGATAGGGGGTTTGAGAGAGGGATTAGGGAAGCCATTCATGTGTGTAGTGAAAATCCTTCTCGCAACAGAGGTGGGGGACTCAAGCACACTGTGTCTGCTACTTATCATTCTGTCCTTTCGTCAATCCCCCCCCCCAAAAAAATCAGAAGAACTTCACACCTCCACCAGCAAAGCCACAGCTAACGACCCATACTTAATGAGTGGTGAACTATAAATAGGAGGCCTCGCCACTAACGTTCCTCAGACTGACATAGCTGAGGAGTAGCTAAATGTTTTGATCTCTGAAGAAAAGCAGTTGCCATGACTCAACTTCCAGATATTGTAAAATAATTTCATTTCATCTCTTGAAACATTTAACAATTTTCATAAATACAAGAAGCTTATAGATGTATGGCATTTTTTTACTACAAATTGTTTGAAATTGAAATGTAACAACTCTTCTATTTGTCTGAAACCTTAAAATAATTCAGAAGATTCAAAACAATTGGACAACAATGCCTCTTCACAGTGTATTGTGCTACAACTCCTTCACTCCTACCGTACATCACTGTGAAATATGTTGTAAACATGGTTTATATTCCATGTTAAAATAGTCCAATTAAAAATAAGGGAATGTTTGAGTATTTTAAATGTTAGTAATCCATATACCTTTAATAAAAGCCAACATTTTATAAAAATGCAATGTTCACACACCCAAAAAAGGTATGTTGGATTTTATAACAACAAGCTTACTGTTGTTATAACTCTTACTTTTAACAGGGGCTATTCCAATAATCAGATGTTCAAGAGGAACAGCAGCAGAAATGGTGGCAGTGGTGAGTTGTGAAGTACTGTAGCTAATTAATTTTTAAAATAAATGTGTTAGTAGAAATTTGAATGGGAAAAATCATTGCCTGTGATTGTATAGCATGATTAGTAGAATCACTGACTTATCATTACAAGGGAAGTGCTGATGAACGCTCCCCCACTTAAACACGTCACAGAGCTTGGCTCCACATTTTGCCTAGTATGTTATTTGAACATAGACATAGTTTCCCTATCCAGTTTCTCTACTGAGAAACAGGTGATGGAATCTAGGGTTTGTTTATGGTTTTCTACTCCACTTTTAGTTTTTATTAGTTTAGTTTATTGACAGTTGTAGACAAGGAGACATTGTATTCCTCCTTGAGACAAGATAAACCAGGCTCTATGCTTCTGTGCCATGCCACAAAGCAGAAACACAGACATATGCGATATAGCCCGAGATGTCATTCTGCTGATGCAGAGTTGGTCTGGCTCCTGCTGCTGGTTGTGGAAACCATTTCCATTGTGCAAGTATAAAATGCAGTGTGTTAATTCTGCTTAGACACATATTTTGTACAAAGGTTTTCATAGCTCATTTATGATTTTATTCAGCTAAGTATTCCTTGCTCTAGTCAAGCTAATTGTTTCACTTGTGCTTGCACAATTACTAATGGGATATGCACCCAGTGGCAGAATGAGGCCATCTCTTGTACTTTTCTGATTAGCTGTAGATTGGATGCAGCCTCTTATTTTTATGACCAAAGAGGATACAAGCTCTATAGTACCTTTGTAATATCACGGTTACTATCAAGCAAAGAAACCTATTCTGTGTTTCTTGTCTTCTCTCCATTTATGCAGATCGTAGAAAGTATTGTAACTGAATTCAGTAATCACATCAATCTACTATTTTGACTGATGTTATTGTGGTCATGGACTCAGATACTTCCCTTACCACTGAGACAACTGTTGTGTTTTATTAATAGTGTCATATATGTTATGTGGCCAGTGTTTATGACATTCATCTGAGTAGCAGTGAAAGTATAGACTGAGTGGAAGATGAAATGTAACACCCTGCACTCATTAGTAGTTTAATAAATAAGCACATGAAATTTTCTGGCGGTGGAAGAGTAAAAGCGTTAGATATCATGGTTTTAGGTTTGTATTAATCGATCTGTATTGAATGAATGAGTTTATTTACAAAGACCAAACAAATTGAACAATATAAAATATAATAATACAAATTTTGCAACATACAATAGCCCTTCACCTATATTCTGTCTTTCAAGTTTCAGGAGGAAAAGCATACCATTCTGCTTTTGATATTTTCTGTATTTGTCCCCATGCTGATTATAAGGAGGTCTACAAAAATTTCTTTGTTTTAACTTTTTGCTAATTTTGCAGAGGCATCAAAGCTGTGTTAAATCTTTTTCAGAAACTTGATAAGAAGCTCCGAGAAAACCTGAGAGATGCCAGAAACAGCCTTTTCACAGGTGACACACTTGGGGCTGGACAGTTCAGGTATCAACATCTTGTAAAAGCACTTTTCAAGGCTGCTTATGAACGTACTAGTGCTTGAGGAATTGACAGCATGTCACTGATCTTAATCAGTACTGACTATTCTTGTAGTAATGCAAGTGCAATAGTAATGTCTATGTTTATGGGGGGGAAACAAGAATTAGGTATTTTAAAACAAGGGTAAGTGCCAGTATTTCTCCTTCCATATACCCAGTCTTGCACTGGTTGTGAAATATAGCACAAGACTGGTGCAGGAGAGGAAAAATGTTGGGTGATTGTTCTTAGCAAAGCCGTGTGTGCTTAGAGAACTCTCTGGGTGGTTTACTGTTTAATTCTGGAGCCCTCCCTGCCAGTGAGCTAGGTACTTACATGCTTAAAGAACACTCAGCAGAATTTGGTTGCAGATTTTAAACACCCAGAAAATTGTTTTAGAAATAATCTTGTGGGTTTGGAAGTTGAGTCATGGTAACTGGACTTCTTTTCTTGAGAGATTGAAACATTTCACCGCTCATCCAAGCAGCTTCATCAGTTTGCTTGAATGAGCAGCAAAACATTTCAGTCTCTCAGGAAAAGAAGTCCAAAACTCACCTGGATGACTGTGAATCTTCACAGAAATATTGTGGGTTGTTTTTTTTTTTGTTGTTGTTGTTGTAAGAGTTCTAGTTTCATTCTAGAGAGAAACTTTTTGTAAGATTTGAAAATCTGGTGTTAAAGAGAAAATGCTTCATGGTTCTTGACAACATTCTGCAGAACCCGGATACCTGTCTGTTTCTTAAGATCCACTGTAGGAGTCTTCTCTGTGTCTCACCACTGGGACCAGTGGACCAGGCAGAGACCTATGAGAGGTCCAACTTAGTTATAGCCCTCCAGTTATGAAAAGCCCAGTGCTTGGAGCCCTGATACTGCCCTCATTTCCAGGTTTAAAACCTGGCTTGCTTTCCAGTCTATCCATTTGCTGCATTTGTTCTGTTTGAGAAGTTAAAGTGCTTTTATTAATGGTCTTCCTCCTTTCTGAAACCTGCTGATGTAGGTTGTAAGGCAGATATAAGACAGGGTATAAATACTTGAACAAATACTTACATAGCACTAGTTTGCACCACTGAAACTGCCCACTTCTGCAAATTAACACAGAGATAATATCTTTTTTCTTAAATTCTTGCAGTTTCCAGAGACCTCTCTTAGTACTTGTTGACCGAAACATAGATCTAGCAACTCCTCTGCACCATTCTTGGACTTACCAAGCCTTAGTGCACGACGTACTGGTAAGCAACGTGCTGTTCATAATGCAAAAGTTGAGTTCTGTGTGTTCCACTCAGCTGCTTGTTTTGAATATGCTATAAACCATTTTGTTTTAGAAGAGCAGAAAATGACAATCCTGGCAGATTGAACTACCAGAAAAATTAATACATAAATTTTGGGCAGCAAAAGGAATAAAACCTCTACATTTATTTATTGAAGGAGTGGCAACCTTTCAAAGCATTTATGAGTAGAAAAGCTAATGTCAGTCTCCCAGACTCTTCCAAATATATTTGGGCATTGCAAACCATGTTGAAATGTTAATATGTGAGTTACATATGCTTAAGTTATTGTATATCTTTGCTGTAGGGGTTACGGTGATGGAGGGGTGGGATACATTTTGTATGCACTAGAAAATAATTTTTTCCCCCATATGCTGTTAGTCTGTCCCTGCCGCTGCCACAGTCTTTGCCTTTGTGATTTTATGTAAACCGCCCTGAGTTCCCGCTCGGGAAGTAGGAGCGGTATATAAGTGTGAAAAATAAATAATAATAATAAATAAACAAATATTAAAAAATAAGAGAGGAAAAAAAGAAAATGGAAATCCTGATTTTGGTGCTCCAGATCTTCCAGAATCCTCCGATAGTTATGATATGCTTGGTGGAAGAGTCTGGGAGGGACAGTCCAAAATGTACAGAAGACATTAGGGTGTAAAAGGGGCCTGTGGAATATGCCATGTAGAGAGAAAAGTGAGAGCTAGTGTGATCTGGTGGAGAGTGTGCCAGAACTGGGCTCAGGATATCTAGATTCAAATCCCCATTGGCCACAGAAAGTCACTAAGGGGACCATGTTAGATCTTTAATATTTCATGCACCATAGAAACCTTTATTATATGATCACTGTAAATAATAAGTCTTAGCAGCACGTAACAACAGAGAAGAAAATAGGTAGATCAGCTGCAGTATTTTTGATTCCTGCTGCAACCTAGAGCAAAGACCTGCATTTGTTGAATCGTGTGATTCAGTGGATATGGAGATCAGGATGATCAGAGTTCTGGGAACAAAACTCTTTGGGGGAGTTAGCTAAATTTAGCCTGGAGAGGATAAGTCTAAGAGGTAATGTGATAACCAAACATCTTCAGATATTTGAAGGGTTGTCACATGGAAGATGTAACAAGCTTGTCTTCTGTAGATACAGAGGTAGGACCCAAAATTAATGGATTTAAATTTCAGAAAAGGAGATTTTTACTGAACATTAGAAAACGTTTCCAAATAGTAAGAACTATTGAACATTGCAGCAAACAAACTTTATAAAATGGTAGAATCATAAAATAATGAAGTTGGGAGGGGCCTATAAGGCCATCAACCCTCTGGCAGCTTATTTTCTCGGGATGGGGGGGGGGAGAGAGGAATGTTAAATAGAAGTTGAATGGACATCTGTGAAGAATGCTGTAAGCTGTAGAGTTCAGCAACAGCAAAGGGATGGACATCTCTGACCCCTAGTTATTCCTTCTAGTTTTACTATTTGCCAGTTTTATGCTGGTGTATTTTTCTTTTCCTTCTCCTGATCCTTCAGAGTTGCATTTTTCTAAAATCCTGTCTGTGAGGGAAACTTCTCTGATGGGAAGAGAGGGACCCCTGCATGGCCAGCTGAGATGATGGAGAAGCCAAAGGAGCCAGAGAATCTAATGAACCTTTCACCTGTGGAGAGGTTCACGGCACTGAAGGGTTACTATGATGCTCTCAGGGATAAAGAGAAGGAAGAGAACCTGAGGGCAGCAGGAAGTAAAAAGAAAGACTTGGCGGGAAAGGGGGACCAATCCGCTCCGGTGGAGGTGGGGTTTGGAGCCTGAAAAAGGGGTGAGAAGGGAGCTTCCAGAAGGATGGGAATGGGTGTGGATGGAGAACCCATGGACGGGAGACTGGGAACAAATGATGATGCCACATAAGGAAGTTGAGAGCTTCAGATGCAGGGCACACCGCCAGAAGTGCTCTTATTGGGGTGAGAGAGAGTACAGAGAATACAACCATAAGCTGAAAGAAATTCGCAAGGATTTGGAGCTGGAAAGATGGCTAGTAAAGATCCAGAAGGAGATCGAGGCAGGGACCTTGGACCAACGGGAGGAATTGAGCAAGAGACCCGACTACACCTTACCTACACCCAAGCCTCTCGAGACCCCATCGTCCCAGATTCACTTTGGAAGCTGGGATACAAGTGGGACCCCCCCAATCCTCCATGAAGGAGATTGGGATACAGGTGGAGAGGCTGAGGCTTTCGGAGAGGGAGGAAGAGAACCGTAGTGGAACCGAATATCCACAGGTGGTGGTGGGGAATTTGATCACTTTCCAGAGACCCCGATCTATGGAGGAAAGAACCCGTTTATATCTGATGTTAAAGATGTTGAAACTGTTAGAAGAAAAACTCCGTTTATTTTTGATGAACCCAATAAAAGTTCTGTTTCCTTGTTACGTGAGATGCCTTCTTTGAAGTTGGAAGGGCGGGACGCCTGGGCAAAGACTGAACCCTCACACTGTCTAGTAGGTGCCCTTGACTGTTGCGCGTAGTCTATTTGACAGACAGCTCTCACTGCTGCTTTATTTTATTTAACAGTAATTCCCTTACTTGTTCTGGGTGTTGCCATGAATTGAAACTTGATTGTAGTGCAGGATTAAGCAGTCTAATGCTTTCCAAGTGTTTTGGATTGCTGTTCCAGTGAATTAAGCCAGTATGTCCATTGCTTAGAATAATTTTAGTGCACGTAGTCCCATATTTTTAGAGAGGATCGGGTTGCCTATGATTACAGCAATTCATATACATATAGTTGGCTTTTTAAAAATAAAGAGTGTGGTTTCATAAAAATCGCATCATACTTTGACCTCTTTGTCCCTTTTGTCCTCCGTAGTTTCTCATTCAGCAGGCATTCTTCGCCCTGTTTTTTTGCAACAGGTGAACAATGGAGTGCTTAGACCCATCTTCCGTCATTGCTTTTTTTCACATGGGAAAAGCAGCATATCTGCTCAGGAAGATTTTTGTTTCACATAAGGATCTCCATGCAAGCAAGAAACCTGGGAAATTGCTCCCCTGCATAATGTGTGAAAGGCCATTCATTAGTTGTCAGGGAACAGGCATTTCTGGTTTCCTGTTTGGATATGTGTAAAATGACCGGGGGGGGGGGAATTGCTCTATAATACCTATTCAGTTAAGGCCTAAATATCATTCATGACCACAAGATGGTGCAGATGTCACACATTAAAGAGCTCAGTGGGCCATAAGAAGCTGTGGTGGTGATGAAGGCTGGTTTTTTAACTAGCAAAAAGAAATATAAAAACTGGAGGTTTGTTTATGTCTCCTATTGGTTTATAATAAGAGCTTGTAGTAGTTAAGGATTGTTATGTCTGAAGAGTACAATGGGTCGAAGGAATTATCAGAATAATTTTCTAATGCTTTTATTTCTTGAAAAAGATGCTTCCGCTTTCTGAGAAGGGATGACTTGACTCCCATTAAATGCCCCCCCCTTTTTTTTTTTTGCAAACATGGTGGGGGCCTTGCAGATTACTTGGCTATTATGAAAGGGGTGTATGACTAAAAAAAAAAAAAGGTTAACAACCACTGACTTAAGCAAACCTCAAGCCTTGCACCCCCATTGGCACAAGCAGCCACACCTTCTGAACTGGTATGAATACATTCATTTGAAGGGAGAGAAGCAGAAGCCCCAGTAGCAGAAGGGGAAAGTGTGGATTAGGGAAGCGGGAAGTTCAGGCTGATTCATGTTAATTTGTACAGCATGCAATCAATAGGAAATAATACAATTCTGACCCATCCCAGTCCCAGAGCAATTCCCACATTATTTGTCAATGGAGTCACCTCCATTGTCATTATACATAGTTTGCAGCTAAAATAGCTGATAAAATCTGTGGATATTCCTATCATATCTTAACATCTAACAAAATAAGCCTTTTATTTCTCTCTCAAACTCAGCATGGATCTTTCTGCAACTGTTTTCTCTGACACTACAAAGTTTCAGTGAAATCCGCTGGACCATTTTCTTAATACTATATCAGATATAGCAGCTACTGCAGTTCTCCCAAATCTCTCCCCCTTATTTTTATTTAAAGTGGAAGAATGTAGTAAATCTGTCTGACCCTTGATATTGTTAAGTAATTAGAACCTGACTTCATAATTCCTTCCTGTTGTTCTTGTTATTTCTTCTTGCTCCTTGGTTTGACATGCATGGCTACCAGTTTTAAATCATCACTGAAAAAAAAATCTGTGGGAATTCTAAATGTAATGTTTATAATGGAGATGACTCTCAGGATACCAATGTGCATTATTGCTTAGAAGGAATGATAATCTCAATAAAGGATGATGGAACCATATGCAAGGGAGACATGTATATAATCCCTCAAACCCTTTTTATATTCCCTCTGACTTTAGGTAAGAATGCCAATCTAGTACAGTGGTGCCCCAGTGCACAAGTACCTTGGATTGCGAGTATTTTGCAAACCGAGCAACATTTTTAGTAAAATTTTCTCTCATTTGCAAACATTGTTCTGGTTTGCAAGCAAGGCTCACCTCAGTGTGGGCCGTGTGCTGCCTGGAATGGGCCTCCAGAGCTCATTCCAGGCCACGTGGTGGGCCTGTGCGGGGCCTGTGGAACTACCCCAGCCCGGCACTGCCCAGAACGGGCCTCTGGGCTATGCAGTGGGCTTGCGCCAGGCTTCCCAGGCCTCAGCACAGACTGGAGGTGGCCTGCAGGGCTCCCCACTGGCTTGGCGATTCCTGGAATGGGCCCCCGGGATATCCAGTGGCCCCGCTCTGGGCCCAGCACTGATCGGAAGTGACTTTCGGGCCACAGAGTGAGCCTGCACTAGGCCTCCAGAGCTCACCCCAGGCCCGGCACTGCTCATCCATGGCCTCTGGAGCATGTGCCGTGCAGCACTGGGCCCAGGGCGAGCTCCTGAGGCCCCTGCGGCTCCCAATCAAAGCAAATTTCCCCATAGGTAATCATGCAACCTGGGACCCCAGAACAGATCAGGTAAGTTTCCATTATTCCCTATGGGGAAATTTGCTTTAATATGCATGCATTTTGGTTTACGAGCATGCTTCCAGAACAGATGATGCTCATAAACCAAGGTACCACTGTATTTTACAAAAATACAGTTTCAGGGATATGCTATGTGTTCTATTTTGAACAAGTCAGTGTTCTGAAATATAAAATGTCTTCAAAATTTGCCTGGGATGTGGTTGTTCTGCTTAAAACTTTAGTTAGTATCTTTGTAAAGAGACTTCATAATGCATTTCAGAATTGTTCAGTTTCAACAAAAGACAAGCAAATTCAGTGCACTATATCCAGCAAAATGTGAATGATATTCCATAAAATCAATGCAATTGATGTTGGGGTATATCATCTCTTTTACAGAAATCCTACAACATAATGGGAAAATAGTTACTGTAACTACAATGATAGTTACATAAATGTTACCTTGTAAAGCAATTTTTCTTCTCAGCTGCTTTATTCTGGGGACATTGTGGTATGCTGAACTAAAAAGCATCCCAAACACAATTTTATAGTGCTTGCTTTCATCTGGTTAGGTTATTTATTTATTTATTTCCTTGCTTGCATATTTAAAATATTTTACCCTCATCTTTCTCTTTGAAAAGGAACTAAGGCAGCTTCCATCATAAAAAGATAATATCTAAAACTAAAAACTCTCCTATCTGTTTTTGTTTGGAATAAAGATTTACTAGATGAATTAAGTAGATACATTTTACTGCGTGAGTGTGCTCTGTTTCGTGGCATTATTACAGTGTAGGAATAAAAAAAATAGTAATTAAATGGCAGAAATGTTTTAGGTTATTAATGACCTATTCAGATGCTGATAACGAGCCCACTAGCTGGGGCCCCACAGAGGGGAAATGTGTGATTTATTCTTTTAGTAATAACAGCTAAACAGACACTACTGCTAGTGAAATGAATGTTTTAAATTGTAAATTAGTTGAGAATTCAGTGCCCACAATCCTGTTGGCACAGTCATCGCCTTTTATGGGTAACTAAATGTTTCATATTCTCCCTTCCAACCATCAGGTTTTGAAGGTTCCCAGAGAAAGCCTTTGGGAGTCTCAGGACAGGGGGGGTGGGAGAACCAAAATTGCCACTGAGTTTCGTGATGGCAATTTTTGGACATTAAACAGAAAGGATTCCTAGAGAGCCTCTTAACCTGAGGGGACTAATAGGAAACTTTTAATTAAAGATACAATAGGACCCCGGTACCCGTTGGGGATTGGTTCCAGGCCTTCCCGTGGATAATGAAAACCGTGGATAAGAGAGAACACCTGCCCGCCCACCCCAAAACTGCTGTTTCCTGATAGTAGCTTGCTTTATGACTGCTGTTTTGAGACAGTAACTTGCTTTATGGCTGCTGTTTGTGACAGTAGCTTGCTTTACAGATGCTGTTTGTGACAATAGCTTGCTTTGTGGCTGCTGAATTATTTAATTTTTTTCCTCTTCCAACCATGGATAACTGAATCAGTGGATAATGAATCACTGGATACGGGGGTCCTACTGTACAATAAAAGGCTTTGGCTGATAACATTGTCATCCTTGCAGACGTGGAGCTGTGCAAAGAGAATTCTGGCCACTGTTTCATTCAAGTACTCCTGCTCTGTTCTCTGATCTATAGAAATAAATAAATAAAGATGCTATGTTGAGGAAAAGTATATCTTTATAATTGTTGGCATGTCCCATCAAGTCATTTCTGACTTACAGTGACTCCCAAAGGCCTTGCCATGAAAGGTCTGCATAACTAAAAGCTTTGATGTTCTTAAAATTGAATCTATATATGAAATGAAATGAAATTTTTATTTATGGTCAACGACCAAAACCAAAAAATAAAATCATACAAGTAAGAATGATCAAATATGCATTCCAATAGACAACATATGAATCAAGCTTTATTACATGGTATATCATAAATACAATTTTAAAATACAATTTAAAATACATTTTAAAATTTAAAATTTACTCTGGTCCAGAATAAAAGTAGTCATCAGCTAGGATAAAAACAGTCATCAGTTACTACAAACACTATGTTTTTTCTCTATTTAAAAAAATTGTTTCTGAACCCTTATTGCTGCAACACAGAATTTGCCAACTTGCTTAGTTATCTGGTAAGTGTTATCAGAAAGGAGCAACTGTACATAGAATTCTGTTGACCTCCCAGGATATTTGCCTATAATTGGGGAGATAAATTCCTTGCGTAGATCCTGATAATAGGTGCAGAATAGAAGCACATGTTCTACACTTTCCAGTTGGTCATTGGCACATGGGCAATTTCGATCTGAAAAAGGTAAACCTTGAAACCTCCCCTCCAGTAGCTTGGAGGGAAGGACATTTGTTTGACAGAACAAAGGAGGCCTCGCCTGAGAAGCCATATGATCAACCGGGCCTGATGCATGCTGAGAGTGGGAAAATCCCTGATAATGCTCAATCTACTGTTATGGGTGAAAGAGATAAAGCTAATTCAGAGAGGGCTTTCTGCCACTCTGATTCTTTTGTTATCACTACTGCAGATCCTTCCTCACAGCAAAATCTATATACTGTATATACTCAAATATAAGCCTAGTTTTTCAGCCCTAATTTTGGGCTGAAAAGAGGGGCCCTCGGCTTATATTCGGGTCAATACTTTTAGCCACTGAGGCAAGTCATCTGCGGCTAAAAGTCATTTTAAACATTGCATGCCGCTTCTCATGACCCCCCTCTGCATCACAGGGGAGCGGCACATGATGTTTAAAATGACTTTTAGCCACTGACCCAAGCACTTGCATCAGTGGCTAAAAGTTATTTAAACATCACACACCCAGCTCACAAAGGAAGAGCTGCCAGGCCCTGCTGCATTTCCCACCCTAGACTTATACTCGAGTCAATACGTTTTCCCAATTTTGGGGGGTTAAATTAGGAGCCTCAACTTATACGCGGGTCGACTTATACTCGAGTATATACGGTGTATGTCATGTTGGGCTATCCTCTTGTTTTATTACTTTTGACTTTATGTAACATTATTTTATTTTCAACTGAGTGTGGTCTTCTGATGACATGTCCAAAATATAATAGCCGTAGTTTAGTTATTTTAACTTGTATTGCCAGTTCAGGCTTGATTTTCTCTAGAACCCATTTATTTGTCTTTTTGGTGGTCTGCGATGTTGTTGTAATGATTCTTGAAAAACAAGCATAAACGACAAAATTCTTCTGTCCCAAGATGAACTAGCAGGGAAATGGAACTTTCCAAGGAGAAATTGTACATTCAGTTTTGGACATATTATACTGTTGATGGTTATTCAGTCATAAATGAAGAAAAAAAATCTAAAACGTTTGTTGCACATAAATTTTACTAAAGCCAGTGGGGTGATTTTTTGACAGCTAAATTGTCTTACTGATTTCAACTGGAATGAAGTTTCTTAATCTCCAATGGGATTTTTGTCATAACCCCCCCCCCCAATCTTCAGTTCCAGGGTTTTCCAAGCTGTCCAGATGATTTTTTAAAAATTTATTTTTAAGATAAAGAGGATGGAGTTGAAGTAGAGGAGTCTCATGGTGTTTTGCTAAAAACATAGTTAGCAAAAGTATTTTGTAACACTATATTAGTGTTGCAGTTGCCTAGTGGGAAAAGTTAATAGATATGTATGCTCTTAAACATGTATGTAGGAGACTACAAATCTAAAGCAACATTTAAAATGTCATATTCAAGTGTCATCTTGCATGGGCGATTTTTTTTTTACAGTTCAAAATAATTGTAACAATGGTGATTGTTACTGCCTAATTTTATATTAGAAATATTTTGATTTCAGATACTGAAATATAAATGAAGATGCTCAATCAAAACAATCTTTTTACAGGATTTTCAGCTAAACAGAGTCATTTTAGAAGAGTCGTCAGGAATGGAAAATGCCCCAGCAGGTGCTAGACCAAAGAAAAAAAATAAAAAGTCATACGATTTAACTGCAGCTGATAAATTTTGGCAGAAACATAAAGGAAGGTAAGCTCAGTGTTTTAAACTAAACAAGTCGCTGCTTTCCTTCCATTTACTGTATATACTCAAATATAAGTCGAGTTTTCCAGCTCTAATTTTGGTCTGAAAAAAGGGGCCCTCAACTTATACTCGGGTGAATACGGTAGGTCGGTGGGGGGAAGAAGCGGCAGATTTTTTAACATTTTTTTCTCCCCCGAAGCAAGCGCCAATGTGCTTGCTTTGGGAGAGAGAAAAACTTTAAAAACTCCACCACTTCTCCGCCTCCACCATCACCATCGGGTGCATAGAGGGAGAAGGGTGGTTTTTTAGACTTTTTTTCTCTCCTAAAACAAGCGCCAGCGTCCACCATCGGCACTTGCTTTGGGAGAGAAAAAAACTTTTAAAAACCTGCCCCTTCCCCCCCCCCATTGGAAGAGGAGGAGGAGGAAGGGAAGGGGAACCCAGCTTGGGAAAGGCAACGGAGGGAAATATTGACTCGGGTTATACTCGAGTCAATGTTCCCACTTTTTAAAGGCAAAATTAGGGGCCTCGACTTATACTCGGGTCAATTTATACTGGAGTATATACGAGGTATATTAATATTGTTTGTAATACATATATTAAGCAATGTATACAATATGTTTTTTAGTCCTTTTCCAGAGGTAGCAGAGTCAGTCCAACAAGAGCTAGAAACTTACAGGGCTCAAGAAGATGAGGTGAAGAGACTTAAAAGTATAATGGTAAGATTTTTTTTTTTTAAATCTCACTTAAAATATCATTCCTAGAGTTTATATAGAGTTATAAAACTATGTGTATTTGAAGAAATATGCTGTCTGTAAAGTAACGGATGTAGAATAATGGAAAGCTCAGTGTAAAGCCAGAGGCTGGAAGTTCAGTTCCTCATTGAGCCTTCTGGGAAAAGAGCCAGCCTGTGTGGCCTTGGGCAAGCTACAGAAGGAGGAAAGAGTAAACCACTTCTGTGCATTCTCTACCTAGAAAACCCTTGAAAATATCACCATAAGTCAGAACTGTCTGGACAGCCTGCAGTTAATTATTTTTAAAGTAATGGAAATTCTGGGATTAAACGGGATTACACATGCATTACCATACACAGATGGAGCCAGATGAAGTACATTTTGGATTAATAAAGTACAAGAATGCCACTTGCTAAATGTGTGTTGGCAAACAGGTGCAAGAACTTACAAATCTACATAATGTATAAGTTCAAATATTTACACCACCATTTAATAAGGCTCAGCAAGTTTACAAATATACTTATTTGCAAGGTGGATTGGACAACATGTTTTACAAAGAAGTGTGCACCACATATTTGCTCTGCTGTGAACAAACAGGTCTGGTCTCTTGGAACAATATTCAAGCTTTCAGTTGCCCAAAGAGCTAAGCTGTCCACACTTTTGCATGCTAACATCTTTGAAAAAAATAAATCTTCCCAGTTTCAGTGGCATTAAATTCACACACAGAGCAGCATGAATAGCTTTGTGAGATAGCCTGGTGGCTAGAAGGAGCCTCTGGGAGTTTAAGAACAGAGGGAGCAGTGAGCTGAAAGACAGGCGAATAATGGAAGGAGGAAGAATAACTGATGAAATGAAAACCAAGAAGGCAGGGGAGGAGGGGTAGTAACTTGAAGCCCAAGAAAATTTAGTGTCTTTTGGGGCAGCAATTGATGGGAAAGGGCTTGGATCAAGTTAGTGAGCTGCAGGAACCGGAGAACTGGAAAGCAAGAAAGATGACGGTTGAGCATGTTGTATTGGAAGAATGGAGATACAGAAATGGGACAGAACTTCTCCAGGAAAGTTAGTCATTGTTTGTTTCCAATATGGAAATACATAGACAAAGGGACAGGAGACCTCAATATGGGTCAAAATCTTGTTGCGTAAATCTGTGGTGAATTCCTTGCAGACCCCACTGTGATTCTCAGAGGTATACATATCCTTAAACAAGGGCTGTCAATGTAATGGAAAGAACTAGACCAGAACTTCTGGTTTTGCTTGCGTTATGCAACATGGTCTCGGCAATTGTAATGCTAATAACATTTTTGGAGATTATGTTACTTGTCATAACTCTTTGCAAATGTTTCAATTTGTTGGTAGTAGAACAAAAATTCTGTGCAAGAGCATTCCTGAAGAGATCCCTGATACATGGAATTGGTTTTGTAGATTAGTTTCAAGTTTGAAGAAACTCACTAGACTTAGCCTATGCTCTTTCTTGAATGCCTATTGGAAAATGAACTGGGAGCTCTTTTTAAATATGTATTATGATACCCATTTAGATTGTAATGATACTTCTGTTATTCCAGTGTATATGGTTTTTATTTTTGATTTTTTATTTTATTTCAGGGTCTAGAAGGTGAAGATGAAGGTGCAATAAGCATGCTTTCAGACAACACAGCTAAACTAACATCAGCTGTTAGGTAAGTATATTAATGAAGCTATTTTAAGTATTGTCTTCCTTTTTCATTTTTACAGACCTGTGCTTGATTTTTTTTCTAAGTAGATTCCATGCTGGAAATGTAACATTAATATTTAAATAACACATAGTCCATTCATGTAGCCTAACTGCTATAAACTGATGTAGATACCAAATTATAGTTTGGGGGAAATGGGAACTTGGATTATTGAAGTCAGATTAGTACAGAATACTATGTTATGTAACATTTATTATTCAACATAGTGTCTAGTTTATCTTGGTGTTGTATTGCAGGTATACCAAAGCAATATTGAAACAAAAGAATCAAGAAGTATCTAGAAATTATGACAACAGAGTAGAGTCAGGGTGGGGTAGAGCAAGCGGGGTAGACAGCTTGTTCAGGAGAATAGAAAACAGAGAGATGGATTTTTAGACAAAAACTTAAGAAACCAAATATCTTTCCACCAGAAATAGAGAGGCCTTATGTTTAAAATGGGATCTTTAATAAGCCTCCACATCTTTTCTCTGATAGAACTGTTCGCAGTTGCAGTACACGGAAATTTCCAGAGATACTTTGCAAAGTGATTCAAGTTTATATTTTCTTTTCTGTTCCACATTTGAGAACTCTGTGGGAGGTAAAATGTAGAACAAGGCAGAGGTGTACCAGCTCAGAGGTCCTAATTCAGTGAAATGATTGTCACTAAAATGCAGCTTCCATGTCTCTGCTGCTCTTGCTTTGGGAGTTAATCTGTAGGTGCCAACTTATAGTTTGGGAAATTTTTCATAACCCTTGTGTGTATAGTGTATATCTGGTGTATTTTGATTGCTTCCCAAGTTGCTTTCAGCCATCTTTACATTCTAATGCTAAACACGAAGTTGAACCGGAATACCAAATGTGGCCAGTTAGCTTGTATATAATTTTTTTCAGCTCTCTTCCAGAGCTTCTAGAAAAGAAAAGGCTCATAGACCTTCACACAAATGTGGCAACGGCAGTTCTGGAACACATAAAGGTATGAGGCAGTCATTTAGATACCCTGTGCCACTTTATCTAACCAGTTGGATTATGAGACTTAATAATAATAATACCTTTATTGTCAATGTACAACATGTGCACAATGAAATTGGATTATGAGACTTCCCCTTAGAGAGACGTCATGAAGCTAATATCTGTTAGAGTGTACAGTTGCTTAAACAGAAATGGTCAGAAATGCCTTGTGTTGCACCTGTTTGGTGCTTCTTTGGTGCTGATAGGCTCTTTGATTCACTGGCACTATTTGTAAGCAGGACCAGGATGAAGGTGATTTTTGGTGAGTTCCTCTCTTAACATTCTGCCCCTGAGTGCCCTGCCCAGATTGCTCAAGACAAAGGATGATCCTGCAGGACAGGGTGGGATGGGGCTGAGTGTTACACTGCTCCTCTGATGGATCAAAGAACTTTGCTTTAGTAAAGGGACACCGCTTGAATGTTGCTCTTGGGACTGATTCAAGGGACACGTCATTCCTTCATTCCTTCATTCATTTAGTATGGCAGGACTCATTTCTTTCCATTATGTGGACTTTGGTATTATAATAGACAAGGGAGAGGAAAAGTGGATAATAGGCTATTAGTAAGGGTAAAATTTGCTGCTGTGTGGAAAATCAGTGATGTGCTAATTAATGTAATCTTGCTTCCTGGTTCTCAAACTTTGGTATTTATTTAATGTAATTTAATTTAAAGTCTTCTGCGACTACAGTGGTACCTTGTATAAAGGAATTAATTCATTCCAAATGAAATTATGTTAAGCAATTTTTTCTTTATACAAATTCCCATAGGAATGCATTGAAAACAGAGTAATCCCATTTTTATGTTGTACGGATTTTCCCCATAGGCAATTATGTTAAGCAAATTTCCCCTATCTCCGGAATTTTTTATGTTGTCCAATTTTATGTTATACAAGCTGTCTGTTATACAAGGTACCACTGTATTAGAATAAGATTGTCTTGCTGGTGTTTATTATTTTAGTTGTGTTTGTTTAATTTTGAGATCTTTTTTTCTTTTTACATACTGTATTACTCTTTTTTCTTGTATTGTTGGAAACCACCCAGAATTCTTTCTGGAAGACAGGCGCTATATAAATGTATAAATAAATAAATATTTCTGAGCTATCATCTGAAAGATTTTGAGATCTGTTGGGAGCTAAGCAACAATGTGACCTAGTCCCCTCTGGGCCACTCTGGCATACTGACCTCATAATCAGGGGGTCTTAGACCATCTTACTTAATAAGATAGAGATGCTTCTGGTCACTTGAAAAGTAGATAAAGGAATAGAGATGCAGCCTGTTCTTGATGGGGTTATGTTCCCTCTGAAAACTTAGGTGCACAGCTTGGGGGTGCTCCTGTATTTGTCTCTTATTCTGGATGTCCAAGTTTTGGCAGTGACCAGGAGTGCATTTTCACAATTAAAACTAGTGTGACAGTTGCATTCATTCCTGCATTGCATTCATTGATCTGACCATGGTGACACATGCCTTAGTTACATCCTGGCTGAATCACTGTAATGCGCTCTATATGATGCTACCTCTGGAAACTTCAGCAAGTCCAAAATACGGCAGATATATGTCAAACTAGTCACAGGGATCACATAACCCCTCTTACAGCAACTGCAGTGTCTGCCTATCTGTTTCTGGGCACAGCTCAAACACAGTTGGAAATTCTAACCTAATTGTAATGGAATTAGGATGATAGGACATAGCATGAAAGGAAATTAGCATGATGGGACATAGGGTGATTTTTAAGGCTTGATATGAATGGTACATTTTCAGCTTTCTCCCAACGCTTATCTAAGGTGTGCATTTGCCCAGTCAAAACAAGTCAAGTTATACAGAAGATTGATCAGCCACAATTGGACAATTGTTTCACATGACCTCTGGAAACTGCACAGAGCTGGGAAAGTTTATACTTAGGCATTGAGAGAGAGATTGGCTTAGAATCCGGCTTTAAGATGTAGACCAGGGGTCCTCAACCTACGGCCCGCGGGCCGAATACGGCCCCCAGTGACCCTCAATCCGGCCCCGAGTAGCCTCAGCAGACCCCCCCCGCGCCACCCCCCGTGGGGGCTGCTTGAGCCCTTCCATCAGTAAAGCCTCCTGGGGGAAACCATCTTGTAGTTTTCCCCAACGCCCGGGGAGGGGAGGGGCGGGGAGAGGAGGCGACTCGAGAGCAAGATTTGTGAAGGAGGCGCCTATTAGGAGGGAGGGAGGGAGGTTTCTTTTCCGCCTCCCCGCGGCGGCCAACATGTCGTGGGCAGGGCGCTGCTGGTACGCGGGCGGCAGAGGCAAAGGCAGAGGCGGGCAGACGCTGAGGGCAGAGGCTGCTCGCACACCAGTCCTCCTCTTTCATGCCGAGCGCTCTGGCGGGGCGGCAGTGGCAGCAGCGGCGGCAGCAGCAGCAGCAGCCCGTCCAGCCGCCGGACTCGACTCTGCGCCTCGCCTCGCCTCGCCGCGGAAAGGGGCGCCCAGGAGCCTGGGCAGCGCCTCCTCCTCCTCCTCCTCCTGGTGGGGCGCCTTCCCCTCCTGCCGGCGGGGTCCAAGGCTGCAAGTGAGGGAGGGCGGCGGGCGGGCGGGCGGTTCGGCGTGGCCTGGGCGACCAGCGCCTTCTTCTGGCACTTTGGCGGCGGAGGCGAGGCAGAGCAGGCGCGGGGCCGGCCGGTCGATCGGTTGCCTCGGGAGCTGCCGCCGCCACCGTCACTGCCAAAGTGCCAGAAGAAGGCGCTGGTCGCCCAGGCCGCGCCGAACCGCCCGCCCGCCCGCCGCCCTCCCTCCCCTGCAGCCTCCCTTGCATCCCGGTGTGTGCTGGGATCAAAGCCCTTAAAAGGGCCGCCCGCACACCCATCCTCCTCTTTCGCGCCCAGCGCTCTGGCGGCAAGCGGGCGAGAACCGGTCGGGCTGGTGGGGCGGCAATCTGTCCTCTGCCGCTGCCGCACCGGGCATCGGGGCACTCCTGCCTGCTTGCCAGGGTGAGGTGAGGCGGCGGCGGCAGCAGCAGCCTGTCCAGCCGCCGGACTCGACTCTGCCCCGAGCGGAGGCTCCCCGGCGACGTCCCGCGGCCGCCGGCAGCCTCCTCCTCCTCCTCCTCCTCCTCCTCCTCTTCCTCCCCACCGGCCACCGCCGCCCTGGGCCTACGAGCGGGGCGCCAGCAGCCTCAAGCCCAGGTAAGGGGGGAGGGGGGTCCCTCTTCCCGCCCGCCGTCGCCATTGCCGGGGGGGGGCTCCGCTAGGAAAGCCCGGGGATTGAGGCAGGCCTTCTCACGCCACCGCCACCCTCCTCCTCCTCCTCCTCCTCCTATTCCTCCTGTGAGCGGGAAGGGGGGGGGTCCCGCACCCACGCCCGGCTCGGCCCCTGCAGCCACCATCAAATTCGGTCGCACCCCACCCCCCTTTCCCCTCCTCCTCCTCCTCCTCCTGGCGCTCCCAGGCCCCGAGCGGAGGCCCCCCGGCGGCGTCCCTCCCCCTCCAGCCCCCGCCAGCAGCTTGGGAAGCCTTCTTCAGGGGCTTTATGTGAGTGAGACTCTCTGTCTTTAACAGAGATTTTTTTCAAAATCTAGTCCGGCCCCCAACAGTGTCTGAGGGACAGTGACCCGGCCCCCTGCTTAAAAAGGTTGAGGACCCCTGATGTAGACAGTTAGAATTTAGGTCCTAGCCAGCCTAGGAATTGAAACCTACATAGTATTAAGCTAGTAAGAATATCTTAGATTTTGTTATTTTTAGGCAATATTATATGATTGTATCTGATAAGCATTTTTATATTTTTCATTGATTTTTATAAGTTTTTTTTTTTCATTTTTGTAACTTAGGATAGTGAATAAAGCTATTTCATTGAATTGATGGTCTCAGATCATTTTTCTCTTTAAAAGAACCCACAGGGACTCAGGGAATTTCTTGGCTAGAGACGCACCTATCCTTGGGTTCCAAAACCTAAATGGTTTTGGTCCAAATGATTTGGTTTTATAAGCCTTCTTGTACGTTATTTGAGGTCTTTTGGTCTCACCACCTTCAGTGCATTTGGTGTGGATATGCGATAGGGCCTTCTCTGTTGCTACTTCCAGACTTGTGCTGGGCTCATGTGGGGCTAAACTCTAATTATGAAGAAGCCTCCAACATCATCCTTCATTATCCCTGGGGCCGGCCAATTAGACAGGGAGGCAGGATGATGCATTTCCCTGCACAGCTCCTGATTGGCCAGCACCAGGGAGAAGGAAAGATGACGTTGGAGGTTTCTTCCTCATTGGAGTTTAGTCCCGTGCAACCCCAGTGCAAGGTAAGGGATTGGTTGATTTTATTCCTCCAGTTCCGAACACTAACTGGGCTCCTGTGTTTCATTTCGGAAGCTGACCACTTCCAAAACGAAAAGCCAATCTCCAATGTTTTGCCTTACTGCTTTGAATGTGTTTTTGGTGTGGGTTTGCTTTTTTTTAGTGTGGTATTTGATTAATTTTTTTAGTTTTAAATATTGTCTTTTAATGATACAAGCCACCTTAGGTTCTTTAAAGGAAAAGGCATGGTAAAAATATTTTAAATAAATACTGTTTCTTATATTCAGTTGAGAAATGAAAGTGGGAGCACTTAAAGCAGTGGTTCTCAACCTTCCTAATGTCGCGACCCTTTAAAACAGTTCCTCATGTTGTGGTGACCCCTTGCCGTGCTTGGAAGAGGCCACAAGCCCCATTTGGCAGGACGCTGCCGCAAGTGCCATAAAGAACTTCCCTCTACAGACATCCTCATCCAATCGCAGCCTTCAGTGCCATTGACTGACATCCTCTCCAACCTATCAAGCTGTAATTCGCTCTTCCCCCCCTTCCTCCCCCTGTTTGTGCCTTTTTCTTCACTGGTTCATGTTGACCCCTGTGAAATGATCATTCGACCCCAGAGGGGTCCTGACCCCCAGGTTGTGGACCACTGACTAAAAGAATGAGCATATATTTCTCAGGAGTAGTGAGGGGCGTAGCAGCTCCATTCTTGAGCCTGATTTCATTCTTCAAAGCACAAACAACAACCATGCACAGTGCCTTTCTGCTCTAGTCAATACCTGAAATGTAGAAAATACAATCCATATGATGCACGTGGATTAACAGATACTAAAATAGCTGCAATAGCTTATAATTGATTTTAAAAAGAGAGAAATAGAACTGCTGTTATTTTATTTAATATAGAGATTGTCTTAGCCTTGGTTTGATATTCTAGTAAATAAGATCTCAGGTTTTGAACAGCAAGTTGGGGGAAATAGCCCAACGGGTCAATCCAGTATCCTATGGTTCTATTAAGGAAACAGCTAGTCCTGATTTGGCAAGAAACAAGGAGTGTAAATCACGTAAATAAATACAATTATAGGCAAAAGTATGTGATACAATTGCTTTTCTTCTACTGTTTTTCTGAAAAGAACTTTCTGGGCTTTATGAAAAACTTCATTGGGTGCAATTGTATATGGGTTGAAATTTGAAAATCTGCGGTTAAACCAGCATCCCAGTAACTTCTACTGAAAACAGTACAATGGATTAAGTTTGTAATGTGATGAAATGGGATTTTAATGGAAAGCATTTTCAATTATTTACTTAGTATCAACACTGGTTTTCCTCTGGACCTGAGAGCCGTATCACTTTCCCTAATATTTTTGACATGGAACATTTTGTGACAACTTCACTGGATAACTGAATAATAGTGTAGAGCTATTTCATGGAAACTAATGCAGTAGGTAAAACGGAGACAGTGCTTAATGCATTATTTCTCAGTACTCTTTTCTGGGAAGCTGATGACCAGCCAACTACAGCAGCATTTTGCATTCAGTTTCAGCCAGAGTCCAAAGCAGGATGTGGTTTGGCAATCCAAGCATAGTTGACAATATTCTGTTTTTCCAAGGCACAGAAGTCAGATGTCCTTACTGAATTGGATTATTTTTACACAGACATAGAATAAATGATTAGCATGTCCCCGTCTCAGTCTTGAGATGGATGATGCTTAAAGGAGAAGAATAGGTCTTTATGTTTTTATCAACTGGAAACAAAACAAAACAAAATAATATTATTATGAGTCATCACAGATAGGTAGACCAGCTGCAGGATATGACCAGGACCCACTTGTTGGCAATTCAGTATCAGACTTTTCTAAGATTCTGTCAACAACTCAACACATCAAATGGCCCTATTCTAGCTGTGGATCACTGTGCTAAGTAACGGGATTTCAGGCACTATGTGGTATCCTCTGATTGCTAAAAATAGTACACTTTTTTATATAATGTTTGCATGAGCCAGACATACCTGGACATTGAATCATGACAACTGGACTTCTTTTCTTCTGAGATCAAAACGTTTTGCTACTCATCCAAGCAGCTTTGTTAGACTGATGAAGATAACCTCACCTGGATGACTGAGAATCTTCACAGACATGGCAGACATAAGAACACACTCTGGAACAAATACAGTTTTGTCCCTGTGCCCGTGAATGGCTGCTTATCCTATTGAGACTTCTGTATATAAAAAAGGGGCAGGGGTGAATTTTGGTAATTTCTCGTTTTCCTTGTGCCACCTCCCCTGGTCTCCTAATTCTCTGAAAATGATTGATAAGGCACAGGCAACTCCATTGTCCTTTCTGTTCATCAAAACCACTGCTGAATCGAATGGTTTTCCATCTAGCAGGGGAGACAAAATTATATGTACAACTTCTGCTTCTTTAGGTTTCACAGAAAGTTGGAAAGACATGAAGTTGCATTTTTAAAAATCAACTAATCCCCATGCCACATTTGAAAAGGATTTTATATTGTACATTGTAAAATAATTCCTAATTTCTATTTTGGAAATTAGATATTTTTTTTAAACTCGCCCCATTGTAGCAGTTCTATTTTTGGTCCATTATGCAGCTGCTTTCTACATTGCCTTAGATCACATTTGAAAACACAGCAAGAACATTGAGATTAATTACCAGCTCAGGGGTCCTGTCAGTTTTTTGGCATATTTCAGTGTTGAGCTGAATACTGGAAAAAAACACAATAATATTTCCCAAGATGGCTTAGCAAATATTTATTAGTAAAGCTTAGGAGAAATGGGTCCTTCTTTCAGGTTAATTATTTACACTATTAAGTACTTGGCAACTCAGAACAGTAGTCAAAACTTGGACCCTTACAGACGCATTATCCAGGAAGCTGGAAGCATTCAAAATGTGGAGGTACAGATGAATTCTGAAGATACCTTGGACAGCCAGAGTCAATAATGGCTGTATTATAGCACATGAATAAAAAGCTAGAAATCCTCAATACGTTAAAGAGAAGAAAATTGCAATGTTTTGGACACATAAAGTACAATAAGAAATACCTTCTGCTGCAAGTTATCCTTCAAGGAAAAATAGATGGAAAACATGGCCTGGGGTGTAGAAGAACATTTTGTCCTAAGAACTTAAGCCAATGGTCCACAGTGAGCACAGGTGCTCTGTTTATAATAGTTTTAGAAAGAAACCCGTTCAGGCTACTGATCGCCAACGTTCTTCGAGGACATGGCACATGAAGAACAGTAGTCAGAATTTAATAGGTTCAGGAAAAAACAATGCAGTGCTTTTCTTGGAGGCATTTTAATACAGTACTGTTGTTTCAGGGCATTATTATGCCTTTTTCTTCCCTGCTGGTGATTTCAACATAAGCAGTGGAGGCAGGATTGTAGTATTTCCTTATTTTTATCCATGTGGCTCTGATTTCAGTTGATTTTTTTCATGAGTTCATAACAATTTTTAAAAGTAGTAATTATTTCATTTTCTTTTACGTTTGAAGAAGTACAGTGACTTTTTCTTAGGGTTTGGACCATTAGGCAAACACTGCTCTAGTCTCATATGACGTTGCTAAGGTAGTAATATGATAAAAGGTGTCATATCCCAACAAATCCCAACAGATTCTAGGTATGCCTTTAAGTATGGCCATTAAATGTAGATGCTGCTAACTCTTCTTGCATTGTAAGTGGGATTTATCCTCGCCTTCTGTTCAGTTGTGTGGTTTTTGGGTTTTTTTTTTTTTGGGTTTTTTTACTTATAGCTGACTAATCACTAATCAACCTGATTGCTCATGAAACAATTTGCAGTAGTGTTTACCATTTGAAGTTTGTGCAAGGTTATAGCATAAAATACCATTATAGCATTCACTGTTAATCTTAATAGTTATGATTCCTTTGTGTGGTCTCAAGATAAACCCACTGAAAATGAACATGTTTGAATGTGATCCTTGCTTAAAATGAAGCTCTCCTGGAAATCATAGAGGAAAACTGGCATACGTCTTATAAGCCTGTTTGAATGTTACTTTGCTACCTATCATCAACTACAAAACACCATACATTTGGCAAACAAATTACAATAGCATTTTCCATGTAGTGGAAAAGCAGTTGACCCTTGGGTTGACTTCCATCCTCTCTTCAGAGATTTTTTTTGGGGGGGGCAGGCAGGGACAGCCACATTTATACTTTATCTCATGTTAATTATTTACATTGTATTATTTAGATATGATATACCATATGATATGCTGACTCTAGGTCATCATTTCTTTAATCTACTGTAGGAATACTTCAACAAAAATATTTTTTCCTTCCATTAACAGGCACGGAAGCTAGATGTGTATTTTGAATATGAAGAAAAACTCATGAGCAAGTCAACTTTGGATAAATCACTTTTGGACATGATATCTGATCCTGATGGTAAGCTGAGAGACTGGTTCCAGCAAAGTTTCTTTCTGCTCATAAACAGTTGATTTATAATCGCTGCCATGCGTCTCTGAGGCTTAGTTCAGTATCACTTGTGAAGAGCACAAATACGGTAACTATTGACAGCAGAGTCTTGTAAGTCTTCTTCATCACTGAGCAAGATTATCTGTCATTGACTCAAGAGAACATTTTGGATGGTCTTTTGAGCCCTGCCATCATAGACACACCTGTTTAGAACACAAGAGAGGACCTTTTTGGTGGCTGCTCTCAAGCAGTGGAACTCTCTTTCACAGGAGGCTAGCCCAGCTCCTCAGTGCTGTCTTTCCATCAGCAGGCAGAGAACTTTCCCTTCAGGCAGGCTTTTAGTAAGAATAGTTTTTTTTAAAATGAGGTGCACTATACCTTCTAATTTCTTTTAATGTTCTTTCAAATTGTTTTAACCCATTTAACATCTCTTTTCAATGTTTAATCTCTTGCCTTGGATTCATTATTGGGAGAAAGGCAGGTTATAAAATGGATGAATGAAAACATCAAGGTCAGCATTGGGGATGTTAAGCATATTCTGAAATAGAAAGCGTTACATTCATTTGTGCAAAATGATGGTTGCTGGTTTTGCCAGTGGTGGAAACTGTGCAGTTTGGTTGTATTGTTGCATTGCGTACCAGACGTAGAGGGGCAGGGTGTATGAGAAGGATATACTTATTTTATGGATGTTCTCTTTGTTGGAACAATTGAGAGAGGTGGTCAGTAATACCAAATATCCTCACTCCACTAATGAGAATACGTTTTTGTTGGAAATTAATAGAAGTCCACAGTAGGTCTTTTCCCATTACATTGGTGTCAACATTGCAACTCTGTTGAAGGAGGAATCACTAAGGCAGAAATTACTCTTGAAAATAAGTAACTTTTACACACCCTTTGTTAGAGACACCATATTTATTTATTTCCTTTTCGTGGAATCACATATAAGAACATAAGAAGAGCCATGCTGGATCAGGCTAAAGGCCCATCTAGTCCAGCTTCCTGTATCTCACAGCAGCCCCACCAGATGCGTTTGGGAGCGCATGAGACTAGATATCTGTCTCCTGATACCACTTCCCTGCATCTGGCCCTTGAAGTACCCTGGTTTTAAGCCTGGAGATTACACATCTCCATCATGGTTTGTAACCTGGGATGGAGTTTTCCACCAGGAATCTGTCCAATCCCCTTTTGAAGGTATCCAGGCCAGATGCCATCACCATATCCTGTGGCAGGGAGTTCCATAGACTAACAACGTGCTGGGTGAAAAAATATTTTCTTTTGTCAGTTCTTACTCTCCCAGCCCTCAATTTGAGTGTATGTCCCCTAGTTCTGGTATTTTGTGAGAGGGAGAAGAGCTTCCCTCTATCCACTTTAGTCATGTCCTGCATTATTTTGTACATCTCAATCATATCCCCCCTCAGGCGCCTTTTTTCCAGACTAAAGAGCCCCAAATGTTTTAGCCTTTCCTCATAAGGGAGGTGTCCCAGCCCAGTAATCATTTTAGTCACTCTCTTCTACACCTTTTCCAGTTCCACTATGTCTTTCTTGAGATGCGCTGACCAGAATTGTACACAATACTCCAGGTGCGGCCTTACTATTGTTTTGTATAATGGTATTATAATGTTGGCTGTTTCATATTCAATCCCCTTTTTGATAATCCCTAGCATGGAATTGGCCTTCTTCACCGCTGCCACACATTGGGAAGACACCTTCATGGAGCTGTCCACCAGCACACCAAGATCTCTTTCCTGATCCGTCACGGATAACTCAGAGCCCATGAGTTGATAGATAAAGTTTGGATTTTTTGCCCCAATATGCATTACTTTACATTTGGCTACATTAAAACACATTTGCCATTTCTCAGCCCACTCCCCCAGTTTGGAGAGATCCTTCTGGAGCTCTTCACAATCTTCTCTGGTTTTTACCACACGGAAAAGTTTTGTGTCATCTGCAAACCTGGCCACCTCACAGTTTATCCCTGTCTCCAGGTCATTTATGAACAGATTGAAAAGCACCGGTCCCAGGACAGATCCCTGGGGCACACCGCTTTTCACTTCTCTCCATTGTGAAAATTTCCCATTGACACCTACTCTTTGTTTCCTGGATCTCAACCAGTTCTCAATCCATAAGAGGACCTGCCCTCTTATCCCCTGACTGTGCAATTTTCTCAGCAGCCTTTGGTAAGGGACTGTGTCAAAAGCCTTTTGAAAATCCAGATAGACTATATCCACCGGTTCACCCAAATCCATGTGCCTGTTGACCTTTTCAAAAAAATCTAAAAGATTTGCCAGACAAGATTTACCCTTGTAGAAGCTATGCTGATTTTCTCTCAGCAAGGTTTGTTCTTCTATGTGTTTTAAGATTTTCTCTTGGATGAGGCTTTCCACCATCTTCCCTGGGACAGATGTAAGGCTAACTGGCCTGTAGTTTCCTGGGTCCCCCCTCCTTCCTTTTTTAAAAATTGGTGTGACATCTGCCATTCTCCAGTCCTCCAGCACTGTGGCCATTTTAAGAGACAAGTTGCATATAACCGTTAAGAGTTCTGCAATTTCATTTCTCAGTTCCCTAATAACCCTTGGGTGGATGCCATCTGGGCCCGGTGACTTGTTAATCTTCAATTTATCAATTAGTCCTAAAACCTCCTCTCTTTTAACCTGTATTTGATTTAATTCTTTAGTCAAGAGGGGCGGTTCAGGCAGCGGAATCTGCTCAAGGTCTTCTGTTGTGAAGACAGATGCAAAGAACTCATTTAATTTCTCTGCAGTTTCCAAGTCCTCCTTAACCTCCCCTTTTCCTCCCTCACCATCCAGAGGGACAACTGGTTCTCTGGCAGGTTTTCTACTTCTAACATATTTAAAGAAGCTTTTATTATTACCCTTTATATTGCTAGCCATGCGTTCCTCAAAATCTTTCTTTGCCTCTCTTATCATCTTCTTACATTTCTTTTGCCAGAGTTTGTGTTCCTTTTTATTTTCCTCATTTGGGGAGCATTTCCATTTACAGAAAGACCTCTCATTGCACTTTAGAGCCTCTCTAACCCCACTCGTTAACCATGCCAGTGTCCTCTTGGACTTAAATGAGCTCTTCTTTCTTTGTGGTATGCACTTGTGCTCAGCCTCTATTACCGTTGTTTTAAACAGGCTCCATGCACTCTAAAGAGATTGGATTCTTCTAACCTTCCCCTTCAATTTCTCTCTAACTAGTTTCCTCATCTGAGGGAAATTTGCCCTCAGATGTATGCCATGTTTGTCTCCTGTTGTTCAGCTTTAAAGAAGAACATTGTTAAAACTGCTGTTAAGTGAAATGGCAGCGTATTTATAAGATAGAAATAGAAATAGCAGTTTTGAAGAGAGATATCTTAAAAATATCATTTTAATAACATCAGAAATACAACATCTCTATAAACACAGAAGGTAAATTCAGCCAGCTTGATTTTTGTGCATTTTAGTTCTGCCAGTTTCTATTTGACTTGAGCTCCATCATGTTAGAAGTGGAGAATTTTGCTATTTCTTTTTAAAGGTTAAAAAAACTTCAGTATATCCCCTCCGTCAGTTGAGTTGATAAATGAAATGGCAGAGAAAATAGCTGTAGCACCATTTACTGTATCAGAAACATAATTACTTAAATGGTACAGTGTTATCAAGGCTCAACTTCCCTTGAGCTTTCCTTTTTTGTTAGAAGCCTTATTTTGGAAAGAAAGGAGTACAGAATGACAAAAAAGATTATGTTCATAAAACTTTTTTCCAAGTAGTCTTGCTCATCCCAAAGTTGCTATTGTAAATATTTGACTTTTTTTTAACAAGGCTAATGTTTTCCAACTGTGCAACATTAGTTGGATGTAAACTGTTGCTGTGAGATACTGTTGCTAGAAACAGTATTTGCTTAATATTAGTGAAAACGACCTAGTTTCCATCTTCATGGCTTTCTGAACTTCCTGCCATAGCATAGACAGCTTTTGGATTGGTATAGTAAGAACTGCTTCTAAAAGAAGTATAATAGAAAGCAACATGTTGCTGGTTGTTTTCTCCAATAAGACACAAATCTTATTGGCTCTAGCAATTAGATCACATTACATTTCAATGTGGTCTGTATCTTGATGGCTTATATTTTGAGGACCAATTTAATACTGAACATGGCTTTATTGAAAAAGGCTTTTGCAGTCTCTCAGCTCATCTCTGATTAAACTAACCCAGTTGCATAATAGTGTAGCATGTTTATAAAACTGATCATGTTTAAAATTAAAAGTCATTCTGCCTGCCTGCTTGTCTGTCTGTCTGTCTATCTATCTATCTATCTATCTATCTATCTATCTATCTATCTATCT
>JAHTLZ010000016.1:17555446-17590404 GCA_023846285.1 Phrynocephalus versicolor | reverse complement strand
ATCTATCTATCTATCTATCTATCTATCTATCTATCTATCTATCTATCATTTATTAAAGCACAGAAACAAATGACAAACTTCTTAGCTACAGTGTGAAGCAGTCCTCAAAGTTAGTCTTATATGGAAACATAGTAGACAGAGAATGAAATGCAGTGGTATGGTGCAGCTAAAGTAAGTCCACTGGATCAATGAAACTTAACATAAGTGCAAAATTCCAACTGCTTCAATGTGCTGTTCTCATTGTGACTTACTGATTTTAGCATGTTAATATGCATCTGAGAGAAACTGCAGTACTTGCCACAGCTAATTTGGACTAATTCATGCAGGAGTAGGAGCTTGACAAGGGACATTGCTGACATGTTACCACCAACTCATCAATTTAGCTATAGCAACTTCTGTGATATTTATTTATTTCCCACCTTTCTCTTTAAAAGATCCCCTTGTTAAATCCTGAATGCATAAAGTGTTAAAAAGGATACTAATGACTGTTTACCACTTGCATGATGTTTCCTGCTTATTATCAGGGTGATCTTGCAAGCTGTTTCATTAATATTTTCATTATGTAATGTTATAGGTAAGAAAAATCATTTTAATACAAAACAAAACTTTTCTTTGTACAGCGGGAACTGCTGAAGACAAGATGCGCCTGTTTCTTATATATTACATAAGTTCTGTACAGTTACCATCCGAGGTATGATTCTTAATTGAACCAGACATTTGCAAAATTTCATAAATATTTTCAGATTTTTCTTAATAACCTAATATGTATGCCTTTAAAAAGTATATCTAGTCAGAATAATTTGTAGTTCAAAATCACAAAAAGACAGTGCAAGTGGAGCCCACAAATAGTGGCTTCTTTAGATACAGTAGTGACAATAGAATTAAATACTGAAAAATCTTTTCAGTTTTATATGGCTTCTCTGGCTTTAAGAGGTGAAGTTAAATTCTGAATGTATAAAGTGTTTAAAATGATTCTAATGACTGTTTACCAATTCTATAACATATACATTTTATTGTTTGTAGATAAGAAAGTGTAAGTGACCCATGGCTAAGTGGCCAAAATCCTGATAGTGATGTCTGGCAATATTTAATAATCAGCATTAATCATGGGTTTTTGCCAAAGGGGGATTATATTAACATTTTTAAATAAAAAACCCTTATACGAGCAAGGATTTATTTGTTTTAGAAATGTTGTGTAATAATATTGGCTAGAGTTCTGTTGCTTAGCATGGTAGACTGCACAATAGTAAGCATTTGAATAAGTGGAGATTTGGTGAGTCAGCTCCTTTTTCTGTTCCATTGATTCAAATAGGCCTGTTCTAAGAGTGACAGGTAGCACAGGCCCAATCTGTAGACAATTAATAAAATCATAGAATAATGAAATTGGAAGGGGCCTAAAAGGCCATTGACTCCAACCCCCTGCTTAAGGCCGGAATGCAAATTGAAGGATACCCGTCAGGTGGTCGTTCAATTTTTTCTTGAGTACTTCCAATGTATTGGAGCACTCACCACTTATCAAGGCAACTGATTCCATTGTCACACTGCTCTAAATAGTTGGGAATTTTTTCCTGATATTCAATCAAAATCCGGCTTCCTGTAATTTGTGTTCATTGTTGTATTTCCTACACTCAGGGATGATTGAGAACAGGTCCTACCCCTCTTCGGTATGACATCCTTTCAGTTATTTAAAAAGTGCCCTAGTATCTGAAAAGTGCTATTCTTTTCATCAGTGTTTACAAGACAAAGATCATAGTTTGTTCCCATGCCCTGGAGTCTGAATAATAGGTTTACACGGGGTAAATTAAAATGGATTTGCACCATTTCATTTAGAAGGCTTCTAACAAATTTCAGGTCTCTGTTTTGATTCTAGGCAGATTTGGAACAGTACAAGAAAGCACTGACAGATGCAGGATGTAATCTAAACCCCATAAACTACATTAAACAATGGAAGTAAGTTAATTCTATTTTATTATATTGTATTATCTTACATCAGAACTTTCCGTAAAGCATATTAAAGCTGGATTGCATTGAAGTTGTATACATTATGGAGAGTTGGGTTTACTGTCAAACATTCCATTGGAAATATACTTTTCACCATGAAGTACTATAAGGGTGGGATTATATTGACAAATAATGTGGGAAATTGTCCGGGATAGGGATGGTCTGATTTTTATTATTTTCCATTCAACATATGGCATAAAAGTCAATACAAATCAGTCCAGAGCCCCCACCCACTATTCATAGAGTTTTCTCTCTGCCATTGAGGATTTACTTTTTTGAAATTCAGTGCCTCCTCGTTGTTTCAGGCAGTGCAATAAACTCAGCTGAAGTGGAGCTGTTTGTAGTTTGTTTTTCAAATCATTCGCACCAGCGCCAGCATCAGTGAGAGAGGCAGAGCAATGGGGAATTTGAATCCTTTTCTCCCCATGCCTTGTGCTTGGGTCTTTTTTCACCTTCAGACAGTTAAGCTGCAAACAAGGCTGATTTCTTCCCCTCTCTTTGTTGAAGTGAATAAATCAGGGGAAACCCAGCTTCCAGGGTGCAACTTCATTGCATATTTGTGGGAGTAGTGTGGGAGTGCAGCCTTAGGGAATTTCTTCTACCTGCTCATAGCTGAAGCTTCTTTTCCTAAGTATTCAGCAGCCATAGGCAGTACCATGAAGGCTAAAAATTATTTTAAAAATTTTGGATTTGTGGTCAAATTACCTCAGTGTTTGAGGTCATAGTTGCTTCTCAAACATTTATCTATCAAAAAAATTTCAATCTCGTTCTGCACAGGACAATGACAATAAAGATCTGTCTATCTATCTATCTATCTATCTATCTATCTATCTATCTATCTATCTATCTATCTATCTATCTATCTTAGTAGCCTGACCATATCCAGATTTGGGGATTTCAAACTGATAATAAAAATATTAAAGTGTTTCAGTAAAAACCTGAACCCTGCTAGTTATGGGGAGGGGATTTTTAAATAATCAAAATGAATTAAGACTGCAATTAGTACAATGAAACATTCACATATCATGATTCTCAATTAATTTTCTAGGGAAGCAAATGTTTATGGTGCCTCTGTCTGCATATTAATTATTAGCAATATTACCATTTGATTTGAGGTCAGACACTTCCATCTGCACATGATTAAACTGCTAGTTTTCAAGCCTGAATGCTTTAATTAATGCAGGCAGATATTTTGGTGTTATATTCATGACCATGAATTCTGTGGGCAGTTATTAACTTGCTTCTTTTGCAGAGCTTTTGCCAAAATGGCTTCAACTCCAGCTACCTATGGAAACAGTGCAGCTAAGTCACTAGGGTGAGTTTCAAAATACATTTTGTTACTACTGCTTGTGTTTGTGATATGTCCTGTCCTGTGCTTTGATCACAAATGACCCAGAAAGTGTTGTACAGGTTTAGAATTGTGTTTAGAAACACAGTTTAGCAGTGAAATAATCTTTTACCCACAAATCCCAACAAGAAAATCTGGTGATTCTGTAAACTTTTTCATATTTTAATATTATTTGGTATAGTTCAGGATAATTATTTTTTAAATACATGAAAGACAAAAAAAATCATGCATGATATACACTTTGTTTCAGTCTTTTCTCACGTGTCATGAACACAGGATCCCAGTTTGTGATGGAAGGAGTCAAGAATTTGGTACTAAAGCAACAGGTATATTAAACATTAACCACATTCCTATTCTTGCTTTTAAACTCACTGACACTTGATATTATATATGGAAACTTACATTCCTAAGATTATAATTTGACTGCTAAAAAGAGTGTATCAGGAATGAGTGAACTGTTTTTTAATTTGCTTCATAATTTTGTAGCAATTCATATATCTCCTAGCATATAGAAGTTCTCATACATTCCCTACTGTTCTCCAGTCCCTTCCCCAAAAATGCTTTGTGTCTGAAATTTGGGTAGCAGATTTATTGATTGAATAACCTACTTCCACACCAAGGGGAGTAATAAATACATATAAAACAATAAATGTATATAAAAGCATAATGTTAACTAGAATATAAAGCCAAAGCCATTAAAAATAGAAATAAAATTATCTCTGCTCATCCAGTTAAACCTCTTTAGTAGCAAACCAGTTTACATGTCCAATGTTTGCCTAAATAAAAATGTCTCCTAACATCAAGGAGGGACCCAGTGTAGCCTCCCATAGCAGGAAGTTCCAGATTCTGAGGTAGCCACTGAGAAAAATTAGCTCACCCACAATTAAACTTGTCACAAGATATGATGGAGCAAGAAGAAGGGACTTGGCCAAAGACCTTAAAAACCTGGAACGCCTGTAAAGGAGAATATGGTCTATCAAATAGCAGAAACCCTGATATTTTAATGGGTCAGTAAAATAATTGGAACGATTTCTCTGTCAAAGGATGTGTTGATTTTTTTAAAAAAATATAACTATTCTTGGTTCTGATTAGTTTTTTTAAATGTGTTTGCTGCTTTGGTAAACACACAAGTGGGAGACGACAGAAAATCAAAGCTAGACTTGCCTTGACATTTCTGGATCACTCAGAGCAAATGCATGTTCGCGCATTTCACCAGAGACAGGAAAAGCAGAGAATGAAATTGTGCCTTTATTCCCGTTTAACAGTGGCCACGTGCAGTATTATTTATTTATTTATTTTGATTTAATACCACCCATCTGATACAGAGCCACTCTGGGCACTTTACAATATAAAACAGATGAATACAATATAGTACAACAATACAAAAAAGTAAAAATAACTGCAATACATAATAAAATCATAATTAAGTCAAACAGTATCATAGTGCCTACGTCAGTGGTGGCAAACCTTCGGCACTCCAGATGTTTTGGACCACAATTCCCACAACCTTTTGTCATTGGCAATACAGGCTTGGAATTCTGGGAGTTGTAGTCGAAAACATGCCGAAGGTTCACCACCCCTGGCCTAGGTGCTATAGGAAAGTATTTTAATTTATTGGCACCTGTGACCGATAAGTTATACACTGGCACTGGAGGCTACAGAATGTCACTTGTGGTGGTGCCATTTGTTGGAGCACTCAGAGCTTTTAATGAACATATCTGTGGAAGTGCACTCAGAACACACAGTTAGATTCCATGGATTCCAACCTCTGATTTCAACATTGTCTAGTACATTAACTGAATTTTATTTAAATGCTTATTATTTCAATTACTTTAATTCCCTCTTAATGTCTAAATTGGCTAAGCATCTTTCACTTTTAGAAAGGGAATTCATACTCAGATGGTATATAATCCTTTTCATATGGCAAAGGCAGATGTACCAAGTTTAGAATTCTCCACTGACCCCACAAATGAGGATGGGCTTTTAGCAGCTATGTAAAATATCATCTTACTGTGTCTATGTGTCTTTCTGTTCTAAGCTGCATAGGAACAAACATTTCTGCTGTCAATATAAATTAAGCTCTCTCTTCTATAGAATCTTCCAGTCACTCGTATTTTAGACAACCTTATGGAGATGAAGTCAAACCCTGTAAGTATAGCTCACAAAGAAATCAGCCAGATTTTTGAAAACAGTTCGAAAACAGTTACAGATAACCCATTCAAATATTGTTCCATGAATGCAGTAGGAATTAACTGTGGGTGTTTCATACCATCTGTCTATACAGTAATACCTCTTAAGACAAATTTAATTCATTCTATGGGTCGTTTCATTTTACCAAAAAAATTGTCTTGCGAAGCGCGGTTTCCCATAGGAAAGAATGGGCAACCAATTAATCAGTTCTGAAGGTCCAAAAAGGGCAAAAAAAACTTTTTTGTTGTTCAGACCTCTTTATAAAGTTCACTTTAAAGGCATGCAAGAGCCAGACACACCCACCCCTGCAGTGCAAAAGCAAGCACCAGGACAAGGGGGAAACGGCAAACTGTCTGCATTTTGCAGTTTCCTGCCAAAAGTCCAATTGAAAACAATTGAACAGCAAAAAAGCGAGCACCAAACAAGAAACCCCAGCCCTTTCCTGCCTGCATAGCAATCAAAAACAATTCAAAAGCAAAAAAAGAAAGCAAGGAAACCTCAGCTCCTTACCTTTCCAAACTCCTGCAAAACATGTCCAGGATGGCACCAAAACTTGATGAAAAAACTCCCCCCTCCACAAGCTATGAGTGCACAATGCATCCTGGGTATGCTTGTTTCAAAATGTGGAATGAATTTTCATCTTGTGAAGCATCCCATAGGAAATTTTCATTATGAGAAGCATAATGGAATTTTTTTCCTGGATTTTTTTTCATCTTGTGTTTTTTGTCTTCCAGGGCATTCATCTTAAGAGGTATTACTGTAATGCAGCACAGTAATTTAGACTCAAAATAATGGTACTGAACAACAAACTACAAGACACCTTTTGCCAACCTTAGCAGCTCATTTCCTAACCCGGAATAATTTCATCGTTTCTCATCTATTTGTACATGTATACTAAGAAGGTCTCAACACCCAAGCATCAGACATTACCTTTTGGACTGCAAATCTTAGAACCCTCTTGCTGGGATGGCCAGAATACTGACCTGGATATTCTACTTCCAGGCTCTGGCTAAAACTATGGTAATGACTTGGTTTACGAGTGATTTGCAGGACGAGCAACCATTTCTGATCAATTTTGCCTTGATCAACATGCAATGCCTTGCAATATGAGCACTGGAGCAGGTCATATAATTGTGAGCCAATTGTAGGTCTCTCCCTCCCTCCCTCCCTGCTAGATTGTGGGGGATTTTCTGGAGTGTTCTGTCTCAGGCAAGCCTCAAGAGCAGAGGGATGAGAGAGGAAGGGAGGCTTCCCTTGCATCACCCAGGAATGTTTTCAAAGGACAGTGCAAATTAGAGTTTTATTTTTATTTATTTTAGTATTTTAATTAATTTGTTTTCAACATCCTTTTTATTTTTCAAACCATTTCTAGTCATGGGTCAGCTAGTCAAGTGTGTCTATGGCTATGAATTACATTTTATTATTGTCACATTAAAAACACTGAGTGAGTAAAATCACTGAGTAAAATTCAGCTCTTAGTCCCAAGCAGAACAGTTTCCGCAGCCACGTACCTAAACCATGGTGTGGACATGGACTTCTAGCCAAGTTCTTTTGTGAGTTTTGTCATTTTGTGTGTACAGTATGTGGCCTGTGGGACCCCAGAACAAATCATCTGAGTTTCCATTATTTCCTATGGAGAAATTTGCCTTGATGTAAGTGTTTTGGTTTACAAGCATGTTTCCAGAAGGTACTATGCTCATAAACCAAGGTATTACCATACAGGTGAAAATTGAAAAAATAGAATACAGTGACACCCCCCACACACACACACACCTATCACAGGGGTTAGGGACTCGACCCGACCCATGATAATTGAAAATCCACGATATGCAGATGCAGATCGGGTCGAGCGTGGGGGGCCTAGCTGGGGGCTCTTGTACTTACCCCCAGCCTGGATTGCCGAAAATAATTTCTGAGGCATCCGAGCTGTTGCAGAAATGAATTTTGGTGATCCTGAAGACTTCGGTTCACAGGGAGGCCCGAGCAAGCCCATTCAGGGCAGCACCAGTCCTGGGGTAAGTACGGGAGGCCTGAAACAGGCCTTTTCCCCCTTACCCCAGGGAGCCTTTTTTTCATATACTTCACTCCTGTGATATATATATGAACCGCAAAAGGGCAGGGGACGACTGTATCATGCAAAAGTTCATGGATTTCAGTAATGCATCTTTAAAGGTGAAACTAATATACGAGATGATCATTACATGCAAAGTGAGATAATTCAAGCCTTAATTTTTTATAATTATAATTATGACTTACATCATATGAAAACCCCAAATTCACAATCTCAGAAAATTAGAATATTACATAAAAGCAATAAAAAAAGGATTGTAAATAGAATAATATTGGACCTCTGAAAAATATAAGCATGCATATGTACTCAGTACTTGGTTTGGGCCCCTTTTGAATCAATTACTGCCTCAGTGCGGCATGGCATGGATGTTGTCAACCTGTGGCACCGCTGAGGTGTTATGGAAGACCAGGAGTAGTGGCCTTCAGCGCTTCTGCATTGTTTGGTCACATGTCCCTTATCTTTCTCTTGGCAATGCCCCATAGATTATCGGGTTCAGGTCTGGTGAGTTTGCTGGCCAATCAAGCACAGTAATCCCATGGTCATTGAACCAGGTTTTGGTACCTTTGGCAGTGTGGGCAGGTGCTAAGGCCTGCTGGAAAATGAAGTCAGCATCCCCATAAAGCTTGTCTATGGAAGGAAGCATGAAGTGCTCCAAAATCTCCTGGTAGATGGCTGTGTTGACCCTGGACTTAATGAAGCACAGTGGACCAACATCAGCAGATGACATGGCTGTGGAAACTTCACAATTCAAGGAGCCGTGTAGCCGTCACAAAAGACAAATACAAAAGTGGAACAGGTGATACCTTTAAGCTACTATGAAAATAACAAAACATTCAAAGCTCCAAGCCTGAAGTAAACTGCCTGGCTTTTTTCCATCTTGCCATGGACTGAACACCTAAGAAATAATTCCTGGCAAATCCATCTTTTGCCATGTTGTTACCTATTGGTACTGCTCTTGAGGAAGGGGGCTTGCCCTCGAAATATTAGCAATGTTTTGTTATTTTTATAGTAGCCTAAAGATATCACCTGTTCCACTTTTGTATTGGAAACTTCACACTAAACTTCAAGCATCATGCATTGTGTGCCTCCCCATTCTTCCTCCAGACTCTGGGTCCCTGGTTTCCAAATGAGATGCAAAAGTTGCTCTCATCAGAAAGGAGGACTTTGGACCACTGAGCAACAGACCAGTTCTTTTTATTCTTTAGCCCAGGTAAGACGCTTCTGACATTGTTAGTAGTTCAGGAGCGGCTTGACAAGAGGAATACAACATTTGAAGCCCATGTCCAGGATCTTGTCTACGTGTGGTGGCTCTTGATGCACTAACTCCAGCCTCCGTCCACTCCTTGTGAAAGTCCCCAACACTTTTGAATGGTCTTTTCCTGACAATCTTCTCCAGGCTGCGGTCATCCGTGCTGCCTGTGCACCTTTTCCTTCCACACTTTCCCCTTCCACATAACTTTATATTAATGTGCTTTGATACAGCACTTTGGGAACATCCCACTTCTTTTGCAATTCCCTTTTGGGGCTCTCCCTCCTTATGGAGGGTGTCAGTGATGGTTTCTTGCACAATTGTCAGGTCAGCAGTTTTTCCCATTATTGTAATTCCTACTGAACCAGCTCGAGAGACCATTTAAAGCAGTGATTCTCAACATGTGGGTCCCCAGATGTTCCTGGACTGCAACTCCTAGAAGTCTTCATCACTAGCTGAGCTGTCCAGGATTTCTGGGAGTTGCAGTCCAGGGACATCTGGGGACCCACAGGTTGAGAATTACTAATTTAAAGGCTCAGGAAACCTTTGCACGTGTTACTGATTAATTAGCTGAATAGAGTGGAACACTTTGAGCCTAGAATATTGAACCTTTTCACAATATTTTGAGAGAGTAGCTGTGTTAGTCTTTTCAAGAATTGCAGGCAAAAATCAAAGAAAAAGAAAAGAAAAGACACAAAACAGTACAGTATTGAATTGTCTGAGATTGAATTTGGGGGGGGGGTTATTTATTTATTTATTTATTATAGAGCTTAATACCGCCCATCTTCCCGAAGGAACTCCGGGCGGTTCACAACAATAGGTCAGCAACAACCAATTCAAAACAATAAAATAAACAGAGTGACAACATATTTTCATAAGCTGTAAGCCATAATAATCACAATTATAACAAATTGAGGCTTGAACTATCTCGCTTGGCATGTAATGAGTCTATCTCATGTATTAGTTTCACCTTTAAAGTTGCATTACTGAAATAAATGAACTTTTGCACAATATTCTAATCTTTTGAGTTCCACCTGTACATGTTTGTGTCATGTGCGCATCTGTGGTCTCTATTTCGGTAGGGATCCATAATTGGAAGATATCCAGAAGTTGACTGATGAAGCTACTTGGATCTCACAAAAAAGAAGACCAGTTGCCATGATTCAGCTTCCAGATAACCTCACCTGGATATAATTTGAAGATGCTTTTATAGAATCAGCACCTACCTATATCCCTACCTAGATAAAGACTACAGATGCACACATGATATAAAAACATAGTCATAATTTTTCAATAGTTTTAGCCAGAGTCTGGAAGTTCTGGGTTAATTTTGCAAAGATCAGAGGTTTTAACAACAAGCACAACTTTTTATGAAAACTGGTGTGCTGTTGAATTAATTTAGACTTATTTTAAAATTCTAGAAGTGCAGATGTAGAGAAAAGTGAACTAATTAATAAAATAAAACCAGAGGGAATTGCTCCCATTTTTCTTCTTCCTCTCTTGCTTTGTTGCTCTGAATAAACTGAAAGAGCAAAGAAGATAAATGGATCATGCTTGCCAGTGTAAATATTGAGTGTCTTTGAGGAAGGAAAAATATTTCTTCAAATAATGTCAACAGTGCTTTAAAAATGAGTCGTAATACCTCATATTTTGTAAACAAACTTAATTTTGTTTTAATAGTACTCATAAATCATGGAATGAATTAGGAGTCTATGTTTAATACTGAATAAACCGTGTTGGCTGGTATATCGTTTTAACATTCATTCCCATTACGTTCTTGAAAAGAAAACAGAAGCTCTGGATGACTCCTTGCAAAAATTAAACTTGAACAGGAAACAGGGGTCTAGCATGTGGTTAGAAAACTACTGACCTCTTCAGTGGCTTTTTCCATATTGCTTTGCAGCTAGAAGATGTTAAACAAGTAGTATATTTTGGAAAGTTTGGTAGGTGTGAACTTCCAATGAGCCAGTTCATCTGCAGGACCAGCTAGCTTAGGTACTTTATTACTGTGGTTAAATTAAAGTGTTCAAAAGAAATGTTATAGTAAATGGTAAACATTTTGAACAACGCAGATGGAGAAGTTGAATTATCTAATGTACCATCATTTCTAAATATGCATTATGCAATAGACGTTCATACTGTAGATGCAATCAACATTACAGGATTTAAGATACTGGATTTATTTTAAGTAATATTTATCTTTTTAGGAGACAGATGACTACAGGTATTTTGACCCTAAGATGTTGCGAGGAAGTGACAGGTGAGTTTCTGTGGTTTAAAATCCGGTTAATATATGTTTAGGGTAGCATATTTTAGATGACGTGTTGAAGATATGAATTAGTCCTTATTTAAGCATGTTAGTTAGATGTTGCTATTTGAGTCTCTCTTTTTTGTTCCTTGGCTAACTAGCTTCACTCAGTTTAAGTACTAAATAGATGCAAACTTCGCAAACATCTCAATGCAAGAAATATGAAATCAGTAGAACAATGTTCTGCTTAATGAACATCTGTTGGGGTATTTGCACATCACCTAATTGAGGGATCAAATAATTAGTTTCATATTTTATGATAGCAGATCTGACCCGTTATTTATTAAATGTAGGTAAACTTGTATAGATATGTACTCTGATATTTTACTGCAAGAGTTGTTAGAGCAGCATAGACCCACTTCAGCCTTATGGAACCTTCTCATCCTTTCTTTTCCAATAGCCACCCCACATCTGCTCAAGAGGATCACTGGAGAAGATTGGGGGGGTCAGTGTTAGAAGGCAAAAAACTTGCAGTATTTTTCTGTCTTTAAGACTATTTTTGTCTAAAATTGTTAGAGTAAAAGTTGAGGGTCATCTTATATACAGAAGTAAGGTTGGAAAAGTAGGGGAGATATTACATGGTAGAGTCATATAGACAGAAAAATAAGGTATAGTACAGTATTTCAATTCAGTTGATGGAAGCAAGGGGGTTAATTAGATGTGACTAAGTGGCAGCTTTTGGTGAACTGCAAAATATGTGATAGACCAAATAATGTAAGTTGATAGTTGTTGGGAGTTTTTGGGCTGTTTGGCTGTGTTTTGGAAGTTTTTCTTCCTGACATTTCACCAGACTCTGTGGCTGGCATCTTCAGAGGGCAAGGAGCTCAGGGAACTAGGAGTTCTTCTTCGTAGCATCTGTGAAATCCCACTCTTGGGTTTTCCCTTCTGCGCCTGCGCAGCCATCCGGACTTCTAGAGCTTTCTCTCAGCTCCTGAGGACCCCCCCGCTGCCACTGCGCATGCTCCAATCTTCCCGTGCAGCACTCCTCAGTTCCTTTTTTGCCGCCGCCAGCAACGGTCGCAAAATTCTCAGCTCCTGTGAGATATAGAGAATCTTCTCATTTTCTTTTTTTTACCGAGGTTCCTCCGGCTTAGTTAAGTACTTCTTAGTCTATTGTTTTATTTTATTAGTTCATTAGCCCTCCAGAGAACCTCTTTTCTTACCCCCCCTTTCTTTTCCTTCCCCCGCCTTCTGTTTATGGCCCTTAGGGGTCTGTTCAAACGCTGCTCCGCCTGCCCGAATAGGATCCCCACCTCCGACGGGCATAGCAGTTGTGTTTATTGCCTGGGGGAATCCCACCAGCCGGCTAATTGCACCCACTGCCGCAAGCTTACCAAGCCGGCCCTCAAACACCGCTTGGCCCGGCTGCGCCTCTTTTTGTGGGAGCAATCTCTTAAGGCTATGGAGGCCCAGCAGGCCCTCGTGCCGCCTTCTCCGCCGGCCTCAACCGCCTCCAGATCCTCCCAGGCTCCGGCAGCCCCGGCGGTTGTCCCGCAGCCGCCCAAAAAGAAAAAGAAAAAGACTGCCGACAAGACCGCTCCCCCTCCCCCGCGACGGGAGGAGGTTGCTGAGGGCCCTCGACCATCTGCCCTCCAATCCACGATCCCCGAGGTGGCCAGGGCGGAACGCACTCACCGTTCCCACTCCCGGCAGAGGCAGTCGCTCTCCCCGACGTCCAGCCGTTCAGGGAGTGAAGCAGCGACGTCCCAATCGAGGGACACAATGATCGAGGCGCGGCAGCGCTCCCCCCGACCTGGGGACTCCCGGGCCTCTCCCAGCAACGGCAGAGATCGGCTCCGCCGCACCTCTAACGAACAGGCAACCCAGGGGCCGCGCCTCCAAGTGGAGACAGTCTACCGGACCTCCTCCTCTCGGGCTCACCGGCAGCAGCTCCGCCTCTCCAGAGCCCAGCCTGCCTTAAGGGAGTCTAGGTCGCCTGAGAATCGACACCATCATGCCAGGCGTACCTTTTATGTTTACCACTCTGACTCCCTCTCGTCGGCCTCTGATCGGCGCTCCGCCCCTCGGCTCAGCCCTGCCCGCTCCGCCCACCGCTCCAGCTATGATCATCAGCATGAGGTGGGCGTTGACAGCAGAGAACGCGGCAGATCTCCAACTCGCCGCCGCCGTTCCACCTCTCACTCCAGGGACCATAAGCGCCGCAGGCGCTATATCCAGGTCATCTCCTGTTCGTCTGGGGACGAAGGTTCTCCGCGCAATCGTCGGTCCCAAGCCAAGCGCTACAGGTCTGCCTCTCCACCCTCAAAGAGAGTTAAAAAGGATGCCAGAGAAGCTGCCCCTGCCTCACAAGCCCACTCTTCCACTATGGGCTCAAGCCACGCCTCTATGGCCGTGTCAACCAGATCGCGGTCACGCTCTCTGTCCCCAAGGTCCCGGCATGACCCTTCACAGCGCGCACCACGCCAGGAGCGACACCCCCGCTCCTCCACCCCGGCCTCAATGGACAGATCACTCCTTTCATATATGGACGAGGACTCCCGGTCTACACACTCTGCCCACTCCCAGCAGAGACACCTGGCAGCTGATGACTCTGAGGACGCAGAGGAGACCGGCCCTCCACCTGAGGAGGATTATGCCGCTTATTCCAAGCTGATTAACAAGGTGGCCAAGGTGATGGACCTCCAGGTCCAGCAGCCAGATGCAGAGGAATCCTGTAAATACCTAGGACATTTACGTAAAAACAGGACTCCACCTTTGCGCTTGGGCTTCATTCCATCTCTGCTCAAGCGTGCGAAGTCATGCCTCTCAAAGCCGGCTTCCACGCCTTTGATGCCCCGGCGTACGGATAACCTCTACCGTACCCACGGGGATGAAACCACCTTCTTGGCCCAGCATCCTCTGCCCAACTCCCTCATCGTTAATGCATCCCAGAACAGGGCTAAAAATACTGCCACCTCGGTGCCTAGTAACAAAGAGGGACGGAAGCTCGACCTCATAGGGAAGAAACAGTATTCCCTCGCTTCCTTTGCGCTACGCACATCAAACCACCTGTGTGCCATGGACATTTATACTAGACACCTAATGCTCAAAATGCCATCGCTTTTTGAGCAGTTACCTGATGATGCCAAAGCTAAGCTGACCTCCTTTCATAAGGAAGTTCTCTCCTTGCTGGACTATCAGGCCATTGCCGCAACTCACATAGCTGATGCGGCAGCTAGGCAACTGGCTAATGCGGTCTTCCTCAGGCGTCATGCGTGGCTGCGCACGGCTACCATTACCGAAGACGCCCGAAACCGTATCGAGGGAGCCCCTTTTGAGGGTGACGGCTTGTTTGCGGCCACAACTGATGAGTCCTTGGATAACATCCTGAAGATGAGGAAGACCGCACGCTCCTATTCTTACCAAGGCTCTTCTTCACAGACAGCATCCCGTCCAGGGTCGTCTCAGTGGCGCCGGCCCTACGCACCCTCCGGACAGCGACCCCAGCACCGGGCCAGGCAGTCCTACCATCAGTCTCAGTACTACCGCCCAACTCCCTCGACGCGCCCGCGTGCCTCACAGCCTACCCGCCGTTATGACCGCAAGCCCAAACATTCTTCCTGACGGACCGTCCCTCGCCTACGCCGCAGGGACGGATGTCAGACTGCGACCCTTTCTCTCTCAATGGGAATCAATAACCTCAGATCATTGGGTCCTCACGATAGTGCGCGACGGATATGCCATAGAATTCGACTCCTTGCCACCTCTGGGTCGAATTGTCACTACCACCCCTTCCATCGTACTGAGGGACGAGGTCCACACACTTCTGTCCAAGGATGCCATCGAACCTGTCCCACAAGGAGACACCTGCGGCTTTTATTCGCGCTACTTTACCATCCCAAAGAAGGACGACACTCGTCGACCCATCCTAGATCTCAGGTTATTGAACTCCTACATCAAACCGAAGAGATTCCGGATGACCACCTTGGAATCGATCATTCCCCTGCTGCAGGAGAGGGACTGGTTTGCAGTCTTAGACTTACAGGATGCGTATTTTCACATTACCATCACACGCTCACACAGAAAATTCCTCCGCTTCAAGATTGGCCCCGAAACTTACCAGTTCAAGGCTCTACCATTCGGCCTGTCCACCGCTCCGAGGGTTTTTACAAAGTGCCTCGCCCCGGTTGCCGCCTTCCTCCGCCTCCAAGGGGTCAATCTTTTTCCTTATTTAGACGACTGGCTAGTCGTTGCACCTACAAAACAAAAGGCGGAGATGGATGTCAAGTATACCATCCACTTACTTACCTCACTCGGCTTCACCATCAATACCACGAAATCCATCCTCAGCCCGTGCAGGACTGTCCAATACATAGGAGCCACCCTAGACTCCACCAAGGGCAAGGCCTTCCTCCCACAGGACAGACGGCAAAAGATCCTGCGAGCCCTGCACAACTTCAAGCCCCACCACAGTGTTACTGCTTTTGCGGCTCAGCACCTACTAGGCCTCATGGCATCGACAACGTCCATCTTGCCTTACGCCAGGCTCAAGATGAGGCCCCTACAGGCATGGCTCATGGACAGATTCAATCCGCTATGTCACCCACAGTCCATGAAGTTGAGAGTCACACCGAGCCTCCATGCCGCTCTTCAATGGTGGGCGACCCCATCGAATCTGTCAGTGGGGCGCCCCTTCAGGCAACGGTACCCATCTGTTCAAATCACTACAGACGCGAGCCCCATCGGCTGGGGAGCCCACTGCCGGGGAATCACAGCACACGGCACCTGGCCCATCGCACTCCAGGCCAAACACATCAATTTCCTCGAGCTCCAGGCAATTTTCAACGCTGTGAAATCCTTCGCTCCCCACCTCGGTGGGAGAGTAGTCCAGATAGTTACGGACAATACCACGGCTCTACACTACATAAACAGACAAGGCGGAACCCGCTCACGTTCCCTGCTCAAACTGTCGATAGACATCTGGACTTGGTGTTATCAGAAGCGCATCCTCCTCTCAGCGATTCACATAGCCTCAGAGGACAACGTCATGGCCGACCACCTAAGCAGGATGTCCACCAACGACCACGAGTGGTGCCTCTCCAACGTAGTCTTCTTCGACCTCTGCAGGAGATGGGGGACTCCTCGCCTAGACCTCTTTGCAACCGCACAGAATTCCAAGTGTGTGATGTTCTGCTCCAGGGCGGGCAAGGGTTGTCGATCCCGAGGGGACGCGTTCTCCCTCCGATGGACAGGACTCATGTTCTATGCTTTCCCGCCCCTTCCGATGCTGCACAGAACAATAATCAAGCTTCGACAGGAACGTTCCTGGGTTATCCTGATTGCACCCTGGTGGCCCCGCCAGCATTGGTTCCTCACCCTACGGAATCTGTCATCAACCTGGCTACACCTTCCACCAGTTCCCGACCTTTTGTCACAGCACCACGGTCGTCTTCTCCACCCCAATCTCGGCTCTCTACATCTCACGGCCTGGCTCATCCACTATCACTAGAACAGGTCCTTGAGCATTCTAGAAAGCAGTCCACTACGAAGTTGTACCATCATAAATGGCAAGCCTTCCTATCATTCACCCGAGACCACCATCTAACGGCATTCCCGGCTTCGCTAGACGCGCTACTCCGCTTCCTGCTGCTGCTTTTTAACAGGGGTCTCTCTATATCCACCCTCAAAGTCTACACGGCAGCCATTGTCGCTCACCAGCCCCCTGCTTCGGAAGCCGCAGACTTCTTCAAACACCCTACCCTCAAACAATTTATCCGGGGTGTGCGGAATCTACGCCCAGACAGAGCGCCCATCCCGCCGCAATGGTCTCTAGACATTGTCCTGAAGCGCTTAACTCGACCTCCCTTCGAACCGTTGGCCTCGGTTCCCCTACATATGCTTTCTATCAAGTTGGCATTCCTTCTGGCCATCACCTCTGCCAGGCGTGCCTCGGAGCTCGCGGCACTGAGAGTGGACCTGCCCTTTCTGCAATTTCATCCGGAAAAGGTTACACTCTACCCGGATCTGTCATTCCTCCCGAAGGTGGTCTCCCATTTTCATCTCAGTCAGCCTCTAGTACTGCCAACTTATTTCCCGTCCCCATCAACAGTTGTGGAAAGGATGCTACACACACTGGATGTTAGAAGAGCCCTCCTCTTCTACACTTCTAGGACGGCCCCCCTACGCCGTTCTCCGCGTCTTTTTATTCATGTGGCGGGACCGACTGTAGGCACTCCGGTTACGTCCCAGACTGTCTCCAGGTGGATTGTAGAAACCATACACCTGGCATACCAGCTATCGCATTCCCCACTTCCAGTGACGCCGAAGGGCCACTCCACGAGAGCAATGGCCTCTTCCTCAGCTTTTCTCAAGGGGGTACCACTGCTGGACGTCTGCAGAGCTGCCACTTGGTCTACTCCCTCTACCTTCGCGCAGCACTACAAGTTGGATGTCCGGGCCAGGGCTGACACAGCCTTTGGCAGAGCCGTCCTTTCCTACACTCTCCCGTGACGGCCCGCCGCCTGTAAGTTAGCTTGCTAATCTCCCAAGAGTGGGATTTCACAGATGCTACGAAGAAGAAAGACAGGTTACCTACCTGTAAACGTGGTTCTTCGAGTAACGCATCTGTGAATTCCCACTCCCCACCCGTCCTCCCCTCTGTCCGTCACGTCTCTCTCTCTCTTCTTCTAGTTGCAGCGGCGGACTGGGGCGGAACTGAGGAGTGCTGCGCGGGAAGATTGGAGCATGCGCAGTGGCAGCGGGGGGGGGTCCTCAGGAGCTGAGAGAAAGCTCTAGAAGTCCGGATGGCTGCGCAGGCGCAGAAGGGAAAACCCAAGAGTGGGAATTCACAGATGCGTTACTCGAAGAACCACATTTACAGGTAGGTAACCTGTCTTTTTCTCTGCACGCTGGGGGTATAGAGAGAGAGAGACCGTTTTTTTTTTAAGTTGTGGTAAAGAAGAAACTTGTCCTATGCAGGAGAATAGGTGTTAGTCATTGTATTGTGAGGAAGGGCTAGCAACTATCCTTCTGTGTAGTTGATGGGTGCCGTTAGCTGTTCTATTGTGTGAACTGATCACTGTGGGAATCAGTGAGTTTTGACCTTTTGCACTCTGCAGCTTTTAGCACTGGAAGCCAGGCTTTGTTGATTTTTAGACTTTCCTCTTTTTTTGCTGAAACTGTGCTTATGTTTGTGGATTTCAATGGCTTCCCTGTGTAGTCTGACAGGGATTGGTAGTGTTGTCCAGTATTTCTGTGTCCTTGAAGAGGATTTCATGTCCAGTTTGTTTCAGGGTGTGTTTAGCTACTGCTGCTTTTTCAGGTTGTTTTAGTCTGCAGTGTATTTCGTGTTCTTTGACTCTGGTCTGGATGCTGCGTGTTGTGGTCCCAATATATACCTGGCCACAACTACAAGGTATCCGGTATACTCCTGCAATAGCGAGTGGGTTCTTTTTGCCCTTTGCTGACCATAGTATCTATTGTAAACTACCTCAACAATATCCACCCAAAATTTACAATTCACCATGGAAAAAGAGCTAGAGGGAAAACTCCCATTCTTAGATGTCACAGTCATACACAAACCAGACCTCCAATTAGGATACAAGGTCTACAAAAAACACCCCCCACAAATATTGGTACCTACATAAAAATTCCAACCACCACCCACGACATAAAAGAGGCATAATCAAAACTTTTGCAGAACAGGCAAACTGAAACTGTGAAGTTAAATCTCTCAACACTGAACTCAGCCACCTCAATTGGGCCCTACAGGCAAATGGATATTCCAAGAACAAAATCAAAAGAGCCATCAAACTGAAAAAACAACACCAAACTGAAGACACCCTGAAACAAAAAGGACATGAAATCCTTTTTCAGGACACAGAAGTACAGTGGTACCCCGACTTATGAGGGGCCCGACCTACGAAAATCCTAACTTACAAGTGCTCTTCAGTGCTGTCTCTCCCCACCCCCTCCACCGGCTGCTTAGAAGCAAGATTGGGGATTCCTCATCTTGCAAGCAGCAGGTGGGGGTATCGGGATTTGAATTGCCTTCCAGTCACCGAGACAAATGCTGCCTTGGTGACTGGAAGGCAATTCAACAGTGGCGTGCTGCTTCTTCCCCCCCCCCCTGGGGGGGGAAGCGGCCCGCCCTTTTTAGAATCCCTTCCATTCACAGAGGCAGGTCCTGCCTCCATGACTGGAAGGAATTTTTTAAAAGGATGTGTGACTTCTCCCGAGCCCCCACGGGAGAAGTAGCGCACCACTTTTAAACTACCAGCACTTCTCTCCCAGCTCCCAGTGGGAGTTTTAAAGGGTCTTTAGCCGGTGAGGCAACCCCTTGCTTCACCGGATAAAGACCCTTTAAAACACCGTCACTTCTCTTCCCCCACCCACTGGGAGAGGGAAGAGAAGCGCCGGTGTTTTAAAGGGTTTTTATCTGGCGAGGCAACCCCTTGCCTTGCCGGCTAAAGACCCTTTAAACCCCCGGCGTTTCTCTTCCCTCAGAATGGATTAATCTCGTAAGTCGGGGTACCACTGTACTGGACAACACTACCAATCACTGTCAGACTACACAGGGAAGCCACTGAAATCCACAAACATAAGCACAGTTTCAACAAAAAAGAAGAAAGTCTAAAAATCAACAAAGCCTGACTTCCAGTACTAAAAGCTACAGCATGCAAAAGGTCAAAACTCAATTATTCCGACCCAGCCACAAGCAACAGTGATCAGTTCAAAAATAGATCAGCTAATGACACCCATCAACTACATAGAAGGATCGTTGCTACCCCTGATTGCATTGAAACATCTTAATCCCTTCCTCACAATACAATGACTAACACCTATTTTCCTGCATAGGACAAGTTTCCTCTTTCCCACAACTTCAAAAAAAAAAAAAAACACGTCTCACTCTCTCTATACTCCAGAGCACAGAGAGAACTACTAGTTCCCTGAGCTGCTTGCCCTCTGAAGATGCCAGCCACAGAGTCTGGTGAAACATCAGGAAGAAAAACTTCCAGAACACGGCCAAACAGCCCGAAAAACTCAAAACAACTATCAGATCCCGGCTGTGAAAGCCTTCAAGAATACATTAATATAAGTTGACAAGGTCAGGTGAATCCCTAGGGGATGAAGTCCGCAAATACATTTCATCACAGACAAGGGCCCTGTGGAAAATATACCAAGACCGTGGAATTCAAAATTTTGACAAGTATTCCAAAGGTCTAAAAACTGTTCTCCCAGGGAGGAATGGAAGGAATGGCATACCATCTCGTCATGGGAGCAGATCATGGCTGATCACCAACTTGCCACAGAAGGAAGAGAAGCACCTTGTGATTGATCATCTATATAATGAAAATGAAGAAGTGATTCTCATTTTCTCTGCAATTTCATTTTCCGCTATCCTTTGCAGCAGTTTCAATATGTATTCTAAAAGTCGACAGTCTCGCCTTGTTTTGTGCTGGGTTAAATAACTATATTATACCAGTCACGCAACCTCTTTTTTGGCATATTGCCATATAGGAGACTTACAGAGGTGCATGCCTGTAGTGGATTGCACCTGAACTCATAATATGGTCTCTGTCCAACATTCCCCCTAACATGCGTAGGCACATGCAGAGCTGAGATTGGGGCTATGCACATGCAGCCAATTTGTTTACTTCCTGTTTTGGATAATCCCCTGCCCTTCCCCCATCCACGCATGTACAGGAGGAGACTCCCATTCAGCAGAAAGGAAAACTACATTGTACCTGTCTTACTGATACCTATACCCACAGTTGAGCAGCTTTGTTGGCTGCATTGGGCGGTGGCTTTTTCTCATCCCTAATGTAATGGTGTCTGCTACAGACAATTAAACAGAAGCTGTGTAACTCCTAAGTTATTTAGTTTTATGTTGATTGTGAATTTGGGCTCATTTTATGTCTTACGTGTTTTAGCTTTCCATCAAATTGTACATTTTGCTTTTTTAATTACAGCTCAATTCCAAGAAACAAAAATCCATTTCAGGAGGTGAGAACCATTTATTCCTTCCAAAATCAATGATTTTAACATTTTACTTTTAAATATAATAAATGTTTAGTGGTTTTCCTTAGGAAGAAATTGACTTTCATTATTTGAAGTCATTAGAGTGATTACAGTTTTTCTAAAAGATGTCTAGAAAGGAGTGCAAAAACCTTGAATATCCAAAGAGTCCAAAAGGTCGCACTAATCCTTTTCTTCCCTCTTGATAAGTTCTTGATAGAAGCACGAAGAGAAGTTAGCTCTTAAAACTTTTGAACACCCAGGTAGAAATCCCAATCCAGTCAATCCAAATTCTAAGGGAGCAGCTCTCAGTCTATGAGCCATGCAAAATGTAGAACAGGATTACTAATAGGTGCTGCATTTCTAAAAGCATTTCACCATATTCTTCAAAAAGGATAGATACGCTCAATTTACACCTTGTTTGGTTTCTTCTAACTGGATGTGTTCCAACGTAATTCTTCTGTAGAGGCCCAGTTGTACCCAAGGAGTCTAATATTGCAGATTCACTGAAATCCATGTTCTCCGAGAACAAAAACAGAATAACCTTGTGTGCTTTCCATTGCTGGAAGAAACAGAAAAGGAATGAGTGTACTCAGGGTCTGATTTCCCCTAGTCCACACTTGGATTTTGAATTGTACCTGAATAGTAATTATGATGTTCCTCCAAAGTGGACTATACAGAAAAAACTGTATTCTGATGCTTAAAATAAACTGCAATTGTGACATCATTATGTGCTAAACCTGACATGCAGCTTATCATATAATTTTTTTTGCTTGGTTTTTTCCCCCCCCCATTTTAGGCGATTGTGTTTGTAGTTGGAGGAGGCAATTACATTGAATACCAAAACCTTGTTGATTACATAAAGGTATGCTTTTGCACTGGGATTTACTAAGAGTTGAGCTATTTAAGACATTTGCCACCCAAAACCTTCTGGGTGAGCTCTCTGAAGTCTTCTCCAGTCATTCAGCAGACTATGAAGGGGAAAAAAGGAAAACACAGAGCTTCTCACTGATCAAAGGGAAGACAGTATATGCCCACTGAATGAAGGAGAGGAAATTGTGTCTCAGCATATTTATGCAGTGTTTTCCAGTGATTTATTTCATGTCCAACAAAATCTAATTGTTTATAGTTCTGCAGGATCATCTGGAATAACCTCACTCTGTCTTTTCTGTTATCATTAGGGATAAAAAAAATAACAAGTAAAATCTCCATGTGTTGAATACATCTACACTTGTAGATTTCTAATGTTGTTTCTCTTCAAGTAACAGATAAGATAGCTAGCAAAATTAGAGGAAAAAGAAAGGAAGAGAGGTGATGATAAGCAGGAAAGAATGTGAATGTGTACTTGAATGGTATGTTCATCCCTCTTTGGCATTAATTTAACAGCCACATTAGGCACAAAGGACTCCTTAGGGCAGCAGAAGTATTTTCAATTTTAAAAATTAAGTTAGCCAAATGTTTATAGGAAATTTTATAATCTCAGTATTTCTTTAAAAGGGGCAAATAATTTTAAGAAATAACTCGTGGAGCAGAAGGGAATTACTTATTGGAATGCATTTGGGATCACATTCGAAAGTACATCTGGTTTAATGTGTGCTCATTACAGACTCTGGAAAAGATTTCTGCAATAGGCTCATTACTTTGTCATCCTTCATTTTCAAATACCATTTCCATCAGATTCTCTGGGGGTGGAAATGAGTAGTTAAGATTCCACATGCTGGTAGACATGCAATTGACTGACCAGCCCATTATGAGCCTGGAAGATGGTCTGGTCTTAGTCTGGGACATGTTGGGCTGTTGGAATGTTACAGCTTTGCTTTCTTGCTTCTTGCTTCCTTTATGCATTCTTGAGTCGTTTTTGTTTCAAACTCTTGAGTCCCCTGTTTGACAGTTTTACTTTTTATCAGACATGTTGTATTTGAGTGAGAGCTTCCCAATTGGCATAAAATTATTTCAGTTTTGTCTTCAGTGTATCTTTGAACTTGTCCACCACATATTCCAGTACCTGCACTGAGCTCTCCACAGAAAAGACATGTCTGACATCCTGACATGGCCAAATCACCGTATTTGTTGTCTGAGTAGTGTACCAATGCTTGTCATCTGTGTTTGCTCGAAGAATTCAGTGTCAGGGATTTGAGCCTGCCATTCATTATATGTGGAGACTCCTCCCAAAGCAGGAAAGATGAATATGACTGAGCTTTCTTGTATCGCATTGAAAGTCCCAAGTCTTTGCTTCGTAAAGTAGAGGGAATAGAACAACGGCTTTTTACATCTTTAGCTTAACAGAAAGATTGATTCCACACAGAAAATCAGCATCATTCAAAGATAGTGTTGGCTTTAGATATTTGTGAGGTTACCTCATTATGAAAATGAATGCAGTGAGAGACAGTGCTGCCAAGATACCTAACTTATCCACTGCTGTAAGAAGGTATTCATATATCTTCACAACTGAAGTACAATGAGCAGGCTAGTACAGCATCAATTCTTATCAGTGTTTATCTTCAAGCCAAAATTGTTGGAGCTAAAAGAGAATTGATAAAAAAAAAACGTTTTTGCACATCCAGAGTAAATTATAATATTTTTTCATACATACAATTAGGATTTTTGTAACTTGACTTAAGAATCCAAGGTGTTTCTGTACTCCAGAGTAATGTGAGCAGTTCTGTGGGCCTAATATGCCTTTTACATTCTTCCCTGTGATGGACTCGAACTCGTGTGTGTGCTGTGTGCCATGAAGTTGGAATCAACTTGCTTATTTTGAAACTCCTATAAGAGTTGCTGTAAGTTGTTTAAGGAATGAGTGATATCTTTTATTGGACCACTAAAAAAATCAAACAACAAGTAAGCTTTTGTGGATAAAATCCATTTCTTCAAACTAAGCACACCTCCCTCGTGGATATCTACAATTTTTCTTCACTCTCCATGAAGAGTTGTTAGCCTGAGGAAGTGGATTTCATCCATGAAAGCTTATTATTTGATTCATTTTTAGTGGTTCAATAAAAGATACCACTCCCTCTTGCATCTGTAATTCTGTGGATCCCACGGCATTTTCCTTACTGTTTCTGGACTGTTTAAACTGTATGTTTACCAGCCAACTGCTGTGGGTTTTCATGGCTAAGCAGAGATTCAAACCCAAGTATCCCGAGTTGGAAGTCCATCACTCTGTCCACTACACCATGCAGCATGTAGTGGATAAAGTGATGTTCTTTCAAGTACATGCATACATACATTTGTCCTACTCATTATTCATATCCCTCTTTGTCTCATACACACACATTGTTAACTGTATTTGAAGCAAAAGGGAGCATTAAGGTATACAAGGTATTGAAAAAAACCTGTTATATTGCAAGTCTTAAATAGCCTCAGTTGTTTGAAGTTGTTGACTTACTGTGATACATTGTTCTCTTTTAATACAAAAATGAAAAGTGTTTTGAAGAAATACGTATGTCTCACACAGGGGAAACAAGGCAAACATGTCTTATATGGATGCAGTGAACTATTTAATGCTTCACAGTTTTTAAAACAGGTAAGGCTTTAAATGACAGCTCCATTATTATTTTGATTTGTTCAGTATTAGTATATAAATGGGTGGTATGTGACACAGAAGTAAAACAATCTGGCAAGAAGAGAAAATTCTGGCAGGAATTCCTGGCAGGTTTCACACCAGGATCTCTGTGACTTAGATCTCTCTCTGTCATATTTGTATTTCCTGTCAGTGATCTGCTAGTTAAATTAAAAGCTAGTGTGCAAGTCTGTTAGATGCCTGGCTCTGGCCAGGCCCTGCTTGAAGAACTTGTATGCTTCTTCCTATTGGGCTGGCATTTTCCCTGGTAAACCAGGAATTAGAGAAGTATCTGAAATGTACTTCTTCTAATTGCTTCCCCTTCATTAGTCTGTTCATTGGGCAAAGGGTCTGGTCAGAATAGACCATATACAGGTGAAACTATTCTGGTCGGAATAGACCATATACAGGTGATACTCAAAAAATTAGAATATTGTGCAATTGTTCATTTATTTCAGTAAGTCAACTCAAAGGTGAAACTAATATATGAGATAGACTCATTACATGCAAAGTGAGATATGTCAAGCCTTACTTTTATATAATTGTGATGATTATGACATACAGTTTATGACAAATCCCAAATTCATAATCTCAGAAAATTAGAATAGTGCAAAAGGGTTCAATATTCTAGGCACAAAGTGTCCCACTCTAATCAGCTAATGAATCCGTAACACCTGCAAAGGGTTCCTGAGCCTTTAAATGGTCTCTCAGGCTGGTCAGTAAGAATCACAATCATGGGAATGACTGCTGACCTGACAATTGTGCAGAAAGCCATCCTTGACACGCTCCATAAGGAGGGAAAGCCCCAAAACGTACAGACCGCAAAAGAAATTGGATTTTCCCAAAGTGCTGTATCAAAGCACATCAATAGAAAGTTACGTGGAAGGGAAAGGTGTGGAAGAAAATTTTTTACAAGCAGCAGGGATGACCACAACCCGGAGAGGATTATCAGGGAAAGGTCATTCAGTAGTGTTGGGGATTTTCACAAGGAGTGGACGGAGGCTGGAGTTAGTTCATTAAGAGCCAGCACACAGAGACAGATCCCATAAATGGGTTTCAAATATCCTATTCCTCTTGTCAAGCCGCTTCTCAACACTGTTGCGCAATAGGCCGTCCAAAGTCCTATTTCCTTTCATTCTTTTTTACATTTTTAGTTATTTTATGCCTTTGCTGCTCTTTATATGTGGTGGATTTAAAGACAAAATTTAAAAGGAATTACAAAATTACTTTTAAAGACAAAATTAAAGGAAATTACCTTATTCCTCTGTGCTTTCTGTATGTTGAATTTAAAGATGCAAATGTAAGAATAGCGTTTGAAAAGCTGATTTTTCAAAAAAACATCATCTGACCTCATGTTTCGAAAACAACGCTTGAAGGCTGTTTCTCGATGCTTTGGCTTCAGTCTAGTCTAGTTACTCTCCTCTGTACCTCTCTTTTTTGGAGACTAAGTGGCAGAAACTATTACAAGCAATATTAACCATTTCTTGTGAGCTATGAAACACACGGGATTGGGAGAACATCTCAGAAGAAGATTTTGCCAACATAATTCTATCTAGTTTGCAAAAAAATTATAGATATCTACACAGACTCAACGTTTAAAGATACAAAGATTTTCAATTCTGATAAAGTCACAGAGGCAAAATGGATAATTCAAGATGGAGTGGTGGATAACACTGGGTCGCTAGAAAAAATGAAATTAGTTCTGATCAGTGCTAAAACAGACAGCTGATCTTAATCTACAAACACAACAAGATTTATGCAGGATAAATGTTTGGATATGCCAGATTCACAAAATATGATAAACACATCTTCTGAAATCAGCTCGAATCAAGAGATTAAACCAGAACAAAGGGCGGATCTCAACATGAAGACAAACATGACAAGAATGATGCAGGCAAAACCCTTAGATGTGCCAAGCCCACGGAATATGATAAACCCATCTGTCTTACTTAATATGGGTGTCAAAAAGAGGAAAATTTGGGACTTTTTCAATAGCAGAGCAGCCATCAAGATTACTATCTTGTGCTATCTTGTTAAGGGGGGAACAACCTGTGAAGATAAGGGGCTTGGCAGGAAATGGGAAAATTGAAAAAAAAGAATTTCTGGCTTACTGAATCTGTTACATAAAAATGTTTTCTGTATTCTAATTGTCAAAGTCCTATTTTCTGATGAGTGCAACTTTTGCATCTCATTTGGGAACCAAGGACCCAGAGTCTGGAGGAAGAATGGAGAGGCACACAATGCACGATGCTTGAAGTTTAGTGTGAAGTTTCCACAATGTGTTGATTTGGGGAGCCATGCCATCTGCTGATGTTGGTCCACTGTGCTTAGTTAAGTCCAGGGTCAATGCAACCGTCTACTAGGAGATTTTGGAGCACTTCATGCCTCCTTCTGCAGACAAGCTTTATGGGGATGCTGACTTCATTTTCCAGCAGGCCTTAGCATCTGCCCACACTGCCAAAAGTACCAAAACATGGTTCAGTGACCATGGGATTACTGTGCTTGATTGGCCAGCAAACCCACCTGATCTGAACCCCATAGAACAGCGATGGTGAATCTTTTAGGGGCCGAGTGCCCAAACTGCAATTCAAAACCCACTATTTTTGGCAAAGTGCCAATACAGCAATTTAACCTGAATACAGGTGGCTGTGAAGGAGGCAATGTTGGGTGCCCACAGAAGGGAATCCGAGTGCCACCTTTGGCACCCATGCCATAGATTCGCCAACACTGCCATAGAGAAACTATGGGGCATTGCCAAGAGAAAGATGAGGGACATGAGACCTAATAACGCAGCAGAGCTGAAGGCCGCTGTTGAAGCATCCTGGTCTTCCATATCACAGCAGCATACCACAGGCTGTTAGCACCCATGCCATGCCACATTGAGGCAGTAATTGATGCAAAAGGGGGCCAAACCAAGTATTGAGTACATTTGCATGCTTATACTTTTCAGATGTCCCATATTGTTCTATTTCCAATCCTTGTGTTATTGATATCAGGTAATAGTCTAATTTTCTGAGATTGTGAATTTGGGGTTTTCATAAGCTGTACGCCATAATCATCACAGTTATACCAAAGTAAGGCTTGACATATCTTGCTTTGCATGTAATGAGTCTATCATATACAGTGGAACCTTGACTTACGTCATTAATCCATTCCAGTGGTCTAGACTCAAGTCAAACATGACTTAAGTCAAATGAACATTTCCCATAGAAAGTAATGGGAAAGCGGATTAATTTGTTCTAGATGATGAAAAAGTCCCCCGAAAACAGCAATTTAACACAAATTTGACTGGGATAGGAGATTCCTTCTGGGGATGTAAATGAAATGTCTCTTCAAAGAGAGGAGGAGGCAGTGGAATTATAGTCCACAAGTTATATGCCTTCACTTTTTAATGTTCATAGCAACAATGTCTAACATTTAAGTTTTACTGATTTTTAACCTGACGTTCCAAGTTCTGAACAACTCTATGCTTACCATTAGAGTCCCACAACTTTACAGCTCCCCAACTAAAATGCTTCCATTGTGGACCAGACTTCTGCAGCCAGATTTTTTACAAGACTCAGCCAACTGTCTAACCAGCGAGGCCAGCCCCGAGCTCCCGGCCCTTCTTCTCCTCCGGCAGCAGCGGAGGCTTCAGTGAGGCCGAGGACCAGCTCCAGGTACTCTGAGCTGGCCTTGCCGAAGCCGCCGCTGCCAGAGGAGGGGAAGAAGGCTGGAGCAGTTTGGAGGCAGCAACCGCAGTGCTGGGTTGTGGCTGCTGCCCAATTCTCCGAGATGTAAGTCAAAGCCTGCGACTCAAGTCAAACAGGCCCCTTCTTGCTGCAAGTCAAATATGATGCAAGTCAAGCAGTGTGTAAGTCAAGGTCCCACTGTATTAGTTTCACCTTTTGAGTTGACTTACTGAACTAAATGAAAATTTGCACAATATTCTGATTCTTTGAGTTTCACCTGTAGATACTGTTAGGTAGCAATAATGAATCCATTAATGTGATCTACTGTTGATCTGTCATTTTAACTACCTAAATATCTTCCTATGTAATGATATCTTAAGCCCTGTAATTCCATAGTAATGGTAGAATTCCATTACTGCTTTCCAGAAGGCTTAACTATACAGCCTACATATTATATTAAAGAACCTTTGCTCTGCAGCTTTTAAGTATATCAAGATCTTTTTATAGTACTAGTATTGAGCAAAGTAATCATTTAAGTACATATGTGGCACTAAATATACTTCATCTGCAAATATACAAATGGACAGTACACAGCATCCTCCTCCCACTTTGTGCTTCAATTGCTGGGATTTTGTTTTATTCTCCTTCTGTGATCTTTCTGCCTTGGGTATAACCACCTGTCCGCAGAGCTATTCCCAGAATAATTTCCCAGAACTCTCTTATTCTCTTGCCTTGAGGTGCAAGTACACAGACAGCAGAGTCCTGAGAAAGGTTGGTCCATCTCAAGTAACTTGACGAAGTAGAGGGAAGCAGCATTGAGTGAGAATATGAAACACCAATGCATTTCCCATCCTTGTTGCTGCCTATCCTCACATTGAAAGATAATCAGGGTACTGCTGAGCCCAGTCAAGCTACCTCCCTTCTTATTTAGTCTCCATGTCCCCATGAGAAAGGATCATGATATATCAACAGATGACTCCATTTCACAGTACTATCTGAGAAAATAAATTACCTCGCATATAAAATGACTTTTTCCTTGTTTGTGGTTATTAATACGTTAATAACGTGTCAGGACATGATTAGGTTTTCATTATAAATTGGAAGATAATGAGTAATGGGTTTTTTAAATTTTTTGTTTATATTTTAGCTTTCTCAACTTGGGCAGAAATAGGACAGGAAAAGATTGGGATCTCGAATTTCTGGCGAAATGTGAAGAAAAGACCATGGCAGCAGTTGACAACTTAACCTCTATATAATATTTAAACTTCAAATGATTCAATAATTTACTAATTTTTATGGAGGAGTGTTCTGTACACACGCACATGCTATACAGAATACATGCAGAATAATACATAAATAATAAAGCTACATTTGGATTAACTGTCTGCTGTTTCTGCGTATTTGATTGTTACAGTCAAGTGATCATTCACTGGTAGGTTGTTACCTCTGAAATGTAATTAATACTGATATTTCTACTTTAATTTGTTCACTTAAATTAAACATGAATTCTCCTGACAATTCCATTTTATCTCATCACAAACACTTGGTGTTCATAACGTGTTTCTTTTTTCTGGTTATGGAATATGGCAAAGAGAGTGATTTGCATTGGTCTAATAAGACTGTGGGTGAAATCCAGTTGGTGTAAATTTATGCCACCTGACACCAGTAAATTTCATTTAAATTATTAAAAGCTTCCTATTCCCCTGTTTAATGTTCTGAGTTTCCCTGCTAGGACTACAGTGGTTTTACCAATGCCACAACCACTCTGAGACCATGTGGATATTTGAACCCAAGTCTCCCTAGTCCTGCAGGGGTGTGGAGGCTCAGCAGAACAGAACACTGAAACGGTTGGCTGCAAAGTCAGCAGCTCAGTGGTTCAAATCCCAGGTGCCATGCAGTAGAATGAGCTCCCGCTGTTAACCCCAGCTCCTGCTAACTTAGCAGTTCAAAAGCATGTAAATGCAAGTAGGTAAATAGGTACTGCTGTAAAAAGCAGGAATTTAAACAGTGTTCCGTGCAGCCATGCCGGCCACATGGCCGCGGACTTGCACAGCACTGGCTCTTTGATTTGAAAACAGATGAATAGGAATAGGAATCTTTATTGTCATTGCCCCCTTGCAGGAACAACAAATTTTTTTGGTTGCTATATAAAACTCATTTAAAAACATTTCACATAGATCACCCCTAGAGTCGGACACGACTAGCATGCATCTGCGGGGGTAACCTTTACCTCCCCCCCCCACCAGTCCTAATCTATCCCTGTCCAATACACCATGTAGGATACCAGCTAATATATTCTGTACCTCTAGCATATCAAAATGTGGGAGATTTTGGTTGCTCTAGCAAAGGGCTGTCCAATTTTGAACAGGCCGAGGTCTACTTTTTCCAGACGAAAGTGCCTATGGGCTACTACACTAAAACCTCTACTTATGAACTGCACTAAAACCTCTACTTATGAATTTTATCTGTTCTGAGCTTATGCTCAAAAGTAAAAATATTTGTAAGTAGAGCAGCGGTTTCCCATAGGAATGCATTGAAAATGAATTAATCCTTTCTGGAGGGAACATATTTCAATGCATTCCTCTGGTAAGGCTGACCATGCATATGCTTCCCTTTCACCCGCTCAAGCCGGTGTGGGTGGGTGCAAGGGAGGCACGTGCATGCTTGCACAGATTGCCCCTTCCGCTTGCCCGGACTGCTGGAAGCCTTTTTTATAAAGGTGCACTTTCTCTCCCAACCCGCCCAGGGCCTGACTTGACTCTACTTCTCCTCCTGTTTCCCCCCCCTTCTGCGTTCCAGCCCCCTCACTGCCACTACTGCTGCCGCCCATAGCTCTCACTCACTTTTGCCATGTTCTCTGTGCAGGTGGGATGGGCCAAGCCAGCAGCGGGGCAATCACATTGCCACGGTGGCGCAACGAGGAGGGAATGGCTCAGAAAGGGAGGAAGGAATTCTCCAGGGGGAAGAAGAGGGGGACGTTACCACGCAAAGGAGGTGGGCACACCCATGACCCTGCCCCTCGCTGTCCCCTCCACTCCCCTTCCTTCGCTCTGCACCAACAACTCAGTTGGTCACAAGACAGTGGCACGCCAATCATCTGGCCAGTGGGGAGAGCAGGGGACTGCCATGGCCCTTGAACTGCCCCGCTCGGCTGAGACAGTGGGCTGGCAGACACAGAGCTTTGCTGGGGCAGTGGTGGTCCTTGGAGTGGGGGAGGTAGAGGTGGAGAACTTATCCCCTCACATTTTTAATTGACAGCTGGCGGGCTACTTTTGAACCCTTCGCGGGCTACTGGTAGCCCCCGGTCTATCTTTTGGGCAGGCCTGCTCTAGCATATGTCGGTGTGTGGGAGATGGGACAGAGATTGCACTGGGCTTGAGATTACCTTTGTCTCTTCTAGCCCTATGATTATGCAAGTCTTAAATAGAACTGAGACTAGGGGCAGAGAGCTGAGACTAGATTTGAAATGGCAAATGTATTTGTGCTTAATCACATTGTTCTGCTTTGCTTGCAAAACATACCTGGGTTGCAGACATGGTTGTGAGTGTACAACCTCAAAACACCTAATATCTCCAGCATTTATGTTGCTGCTAATTACCGTAATTGACACAGAAGAGTTGCTGGGAGCTCACTGGGTGCCACTGCATTGTTCATCCCTGCAAGCAGTTCCTGTGTTGTAGTTGGGGTTATGTCTGCGCTGCTGTGAGGACATCATTTGCTCACTTTTTTGTGTGCTGGTGGTGCACAGTCTAATAATTACAGAAAGCACACAGTGCTGATGGACAGCTCCATTTTGTTGCAGGATAATAGGTCTGATATGGGCATCTCAGAAGACTGGGAAACTGTGATTGGTATATATTTGATCACTTTAGGTGAGTAGATTAAAAATGTTGGGCTTTGTTTTATTTTTTGTTTTTAGTGTTTTCTAACGAGTGGACATGTGTGAAGGTAAATAGTCTTTCCCACTCTTCCACCTTTTGCCAGCCTTTTGTATTTCTGGAATGGTTGTGGAGGAAAAGACTTCTCTTTCTTTTCTCCGTAACTAGTATGGAAAGCAAGTCAGAGACTGAGGGAAACCAGCTCATTAAGGAGCCAACTCCATTGTGAAATGTATGTGGCAGAAATTTTGGAAGAAGGACCCTCAGTGCTTTAACAGAAGGTCCAAAACTTAAGTGGAGCCTGGGCTCAAAACCTACGTTCCAACTCAGCTGGAGTACGTAGCTCAGTGAGTTGGAATGCATGGCAGAAGAAGCAGAAATTGGAGAAGAGGTGCCAGTCGAGATTTCCTAGAATTGTATGTTGCTGATGGAGTTGTGTGCCCTGTCACTTGTGCAGCCCTGGGCAAATGGCAATAACCTTTTCTGAGTACAGTACTTTATAACTGGAAGCTACTAGAAGGTTTGCCAAAAGTTTGAAGTGAATTCATGGTAGTGGCCACTGCTCCTGCTCCTTCCTCCTGATCTAAAATAGCTATAAGAATATTCATTAATTGCTCCTCAGATGTAACATCCTGCAAAGCAATTGTATTCATATGTAGGGATTCATCTCTATTGTATTAGTATAGCTCTATATAGCTGGGGACTCTGACATCACACTAAGGGCAATGTATCATGGGTAACAAGCTGACCAATCAGAGCTGAGAATAGCTCTATTCTTAACATGGCGACTGAGATACGGGGGAAGCCAGTGTCAAAGAATGTTAGGCATGCAAAGTTCTATTGAGCATGCTGAAGAGGACGCAAGCTGTTAAGGATTGGATGAAGGGTGTGCTGACGTAGCTGGGAGGTGTGTTGGGAATAAAGAGCCGAACAGGAAGAGGAGGGGGAGCTTTTCCACCATCGAGCTGTAACATCAAGACGCTGCTTGCTTGCCTTGTCCTGCTTCTGCATTCCTTCAGAACCTTCAATAAAGAGCACCAAGATCTCTGTGTGTAAAGAGGCCTTATCATTCCTGTACTTCCTTCATATCTGAGATATCCCAGTGCAGGAATCCCTATCATTCCTTCTCTATCAGCGAAGGAATCTCTACATTCATATCACATCTTAGATGAAGATATAATTATTCCTCAGTGGAATATAAATAAACAGTGGACCCTCATATAACAAACAGTTTGTATAACATAAAATCTATACAACATAAAAAATTCCGGAGAGAGGGGAAATTTGCTTAACAGAATTGCCTATGAGATTACTCTGTTTTCAATGCATTCCTATGGGAAACTTGTATAAAGGAAAATTTGCTTAACATAATTTCATTTGGAACAGATTAATTCCTTTCTACAAGGTACCACTATAGTTTCATACTACAGTGGTACCCCTGATAATGAATTGAATTCATTCTCAGTGGCAATTTGGTATCCGAAAAAATTGGTATCCGAAACGCGGTTTCCCATTGAAATGAATGGAAAACTCATTAATCCGTTCCGGAGAGCCAAAAAAAGGCTAAAAAGCTTTGGGGAGGGGGAGTTCCAGACCTTTTTATAAAATGCAATTTAAAGGCTTCCAGTGCTGGAACACCCTCCAGAACATCCCCCTACAGTGCAATGCAAACACGGTCAAGAGAAACCAGCAAGACTACCCCAGCCTGTTCCCACCCAAAGTGCAATGGGGAAAAATGCAAACAAACAAACATTTTTGCCTGCAGAGCAATGAAAAAAGCCAGCCAACATGGTGAAATGAAACCAGCAAGACTACCCCAGACTCTTCCAGCCAAAAATGCAAAGCAAAGATTAATAAAAGCTAGCTCCCTATCTTACCAAGTTCAAAAGGTCCAAATCTCTCAGCAAAACATGTCCAGAATGGCTCCAAAAATCCATGAAACAAAACACCCCTCCACAAACTATACATCCTGCAGGCATTATGAAACATTTGTTATCCGAAAAAATTGTTATCCGAGGCATTACTGTATTTACAATAGGACTCTTAAGAACCAAGCCCAAAATATGTCCTTATTCATGCAGCTTCAGTATAGGAGTTGTCTGGTATAACTTCCAAAAAGCCTTTGTCCTAAATTCAACTTCAAGTTTCTGAAAACTTCATCCATTTTTCAAATTATTACTGTAGAGATAATATTTTAAAATCCCATTTCCAACTATATAACATGTTGGCCAGGGTGTAATGTTAGTTACACTTGCTCTATTGGTGTAAATCTCAGCTCTGAATTGCCATAAATGAAGAGGTTAATATTGGCATTTGGTCTTGCATACCAGTTGCTTATCTCGCTTTGTTTTAAGCAAAGACTTGTGTTGATTTCTTGAAATTTTTCCCAACGGAGTCACATTGGTATAATTTTTCGGCTGGAATCTGTCCCTTAAGTGACTTAGCAAATGTTCAGGTTGCCTTGAGCACTATTTGTAAACTTTGTACACATAAGTAGAAATGCAAGGAAAGTGTTTTGAGGAATCAAATTAGAAGGCCCATTGTGGCCCCTCGGGATGAGGGGTGGTTATTGCCAACAATGTTATCTGGCATAGCCAGTGGTAAGCAATCATAGAGTCGTAGTCCAGCAACATTTGGAAGGCTAAAGTTGCCCAACCCAGCTAAAGAGTATTTTATAATCTGGGAAGTAACCGGCTGTATTATTTTAGAAAATAAAATCAGTG
>JAHTLZ010000016.1:17537423-17555406 GCA_023846285.1 Phrynocephalus versicolor | reverse complement strand
AGTTTCCAGATGTCAGGCAAGCGGGAGGTGTCATCACGTTTATTCATAGCAGAACTCCGGGCGGTTTGCAACAATCAAATTCATATCAATTAAAAAAACAAATAACAAACATATAATTCAGTAATAATAATCAAAAACAAAAATAATAAAATTATCAGACAAGATGGCAGCTTATTAAAAAACTAACTAATGGTCACCCAATGCATCTCTAAAAAGCAGGGTCTTAAGAGCTTTTTTGAAAGCCGGCAGGGACTGTATAAAGCGAATCTCACTCGGCAGTTTGTTCCATAGTGTAGGGGCGGCCACAGAGAAGGCCCATTTTCAAGTGATTGATTTCTGGGCCTCCCTAGGAGTGGCCACCTGAAGTGAGAGCGCCTGCAACATTCTGGTGGGTCGGGCCTCAGTTGACCACTGGAAGATCTGCTCTGTCAGGTACTCGTCCCAAGCCATGGAAGGGTTTTGTAAGTCAAAACCAGTACCTTCAGGACACAATGGGCAGCCAATGCAAATGAGCCATAACTGGGGTGAGGCGGTCACATCTGTCCACATCAACCACCAGTCTGGCTGCTGCATTTCCCCCCCCCCACTGTAGTCTCCGAAAAAGGGTCAAGGGCAACCCCACATAGAGAGCATTGCAATAATATGTCCTCGAGATCACAAGTGCCTGCACAACTGTTCTCAGGGAGGCCTCGTCCAGATACGAGCGGATCTGGGCGATCTACCGAAGATGGAAAAAAGGCAGACTTGGAGATGGTCATCACCTGGAGACTTGGAGATGGCCATCACCTGGGCTTCCAGGGATAAGGTCGGCTCCAAGGCCATGCCCGGATTCCTCACTCTAGCTGTCAGCTCAAGGGTGATACCCTCCAGAGTAGGGAGAGGGCTACTGTACCCAGCAGAGGATGCCCCAAAGAACACAATTTCTGTCTTCTCCAGGTTGAGTCTGAGTATGTTAGTCCTAGTCCATTCCATGACTGCACCCAGGCAAGAGTTGAGAGTCTGCACCGCCTCTGCTGCAGAGGTGGTAAAGGAGAGATAGAGTTCAGTGTCATCAGCATAGCATACTGATGACAGCAAACCCTTAAATCCCCTAATGACCTCAGCAAGCAGCCTCATATAGATGTTAAACAGCATGGGGGGAGATTGCCGACCCCTGGGGCACCCCACAAGGGAGCACCCAAGGAACCGACAACTGGGACAGTCTACCATCTGTGGGCTTACTCGATCTATAACAGAAAGGGTAGTTTTATTCAAGAGGCAGTAAACGTTTCATTGCAAGAAGGAAGCTAGTACAAGGAGCAAATTGTGAGACATCCTTAATAATGCCCTCCTTGGACCAAGAAGCCTGCAGCAATTACGGGACAGTCTCTAATGCTTCCAGGGGAAAGTGTAACATAGGCTGCATTGAGATGTATGGGATAGAAACAAAAGCCATTTACCACCATTGATATATTTATTTATTATTTATTTATTCATTGGATTTTTATACCATCCATCTGGCAGCAAGATACCTTGTATACCTTGTATAAAGTAATTAATTCATTCCAAATGGAATTATGTTAGCAAATTTTGCTTTATACAAATTCCTATAGGAATGCATTGAAAACGGAGTAATTCCATTTTTATGTTGTACGGATTCACCCCATAGGCGATTATGTTAAGCAAATTTCCCCTATCTCCGGAATTTTTCATGTTGTACAGATTTTATGTTATACAAGCTGTTTGTTATACAAGGGTCCACTGTATATTCTTTAAACTTCATGCACTGGGCTAAAACAACAAAACAACCATACTCACACGCAAAATGCATTTATTTTATCACTCCAGTGAGAAATCTTTTGTAATACATGCATTGCAAAGATATCCACATGAGTCTGTATCTGTAGAATCATTTGTATTCCACCCAAATGCCTCAAGCTAGAAAACACAAGTGAAACAAAAGTTAAATAAGGTCAAATAAAGGAAAATATAAATTTGTTGTGCTGTGGAGTATTTCCTGGCTCTGATGAATCCCCACCCTATCCCCCACTCTGGGGGAAAATTCTGATTGCATATTGGACCAGCCTACTGACAACTGGGTTGTATCACTTTTGCTTTGCTGCATCATAGCATGCCAAGAGCCAGTATTGGCCCTTTTTGTTGTTGTTGTTCCAGTATGTTACACTGGCTAGAACAGTCTGAAAAATAGATGAATTCTGTTAGACATGTTTTGGTTCTACCTACCTTGTGTTCTGTTCTGTTTTGTTTGTTTAAATGTGTGAAAAGCTGCCCATCACTGAAATGAGGGGGCATCATTTACTACCATGCAGATAGTAAATACAATGGCTTGTATCAACTTCTGTGTATACTCTGCACAGCCATTCTCAACACACACACAACCCAATGACCATAAACACAATGTGGAATAAATAGGCTGAAACAGAATTATATACATTGCATAACAATCCTTATCAAGTGGTGTTTGAATATTTGAATCCCATCTCTCTGTGTGTGTCCCCTCTCAAATGTGGCAGTGCCCCCCCCCGAGGCCATAGGGTGCACTTTGTAAATGGCTGCTCTGCAACATAAATACACAGCTGGCAGAAGTGGGGACTAGAATGTCCCATGCGAAAGAAAATTCCAGTGACATAACTGAGCGACTTGGAGAGTATGTGAAAAGCCTGATACTTCTTTTATGGAAATATCAAATGATCCTCCGTGGAGTTGCTTTATTGTTCCATTTTAACAGGAAGGGAGTTATGGAAGAAGGAGAGGGTTGTGAGCTGTATGGAGAGAAACAGACATAAAAAGTGTGTGTCAACTGAGAATGAACATATTCTTTAGATGGTGGAGGCCAAAAGAAGATAGAAGATTGGCTGGTGACAGTTGTATGAAGAGAGGTGATGGAAGGTTCTTTTTAATCACAGGAAAACCCGGTGGATTTGTATGCAAAATGTTAACAACCAAGGGAGGGGATGATCTACTAACATGGGGAAGAAGGCATAACGACAGCAAGGGAGTTGGGAAGTAAAATGGTCAACGAGGCATGGTAGAAAGGTTAGAAGAGAATAGCATGGTTGCCATTTGGAGCCAGATAAGAAGGAACAACATAGAGAAAGGACTGAGATATGCGAACATGTAGAGAGACAGTACTGAGTATCACTGAAAGAAAAAGTGAGATCCTGGGTAGAAAATGACAAGAGTTAATTTAAGTTTCAGATTGTTCATCGGATGGTTTTCAACATGTATCTTTATGTATAGGTTGGCTTTCTTGGCTTGGCAACAGAGCAGTCATCTTCATCCTGTACAAGAAGAGACAGTCTATGGATCCTCATGATTTCCTCACCTTCAATCTTGCCATTTCGGATGCAAGCATATCCATGTGGCTAGGAAGAATTCAATAAGCTTAAAATAGTGCCAGCATCAGCTACAGATTATTGTCTTTTTAATGATGCATTGGGTCATTTTTAAGGAGAAAAATGGGGTAAAATATTTTAATTAATGCTTTTAAAAAAAAAAAACTCATATTCAGAATTATAGCTATTAGTGGTGCCTATGGGATCACTTGAAAATGCAAGACGGTACAGATTGCAAGATTGCAAATGACATAAGGCACAGCCCAGCAAACATTAAGCACTTCTCAGTTCCAATAAAAAAACATAAGCACATCGTTAATGTCTGTGAATTAATATCAGGCAGTGACTTCAATCCCCAGACAAACCAAAAATATTTCACACTTCTACCACCAAGGCCATAGCTAATGACTCATACTTAATGGGTGTTGGGATGGTTAAAGGTGGGACTTTCACCCACCTTAGGCCATTGTCCACCTAATTAGCCTATTGTCCACCTAACGAGCCTATTCAGGCCATTGTTTATCTTATGAGCATATTTCAGACCAGGGTGACATGAGGTTAAAGTGAACTGTAAAATGCAGGACTCACAACTAGCTTTCCTAGACTGACAAAGCTGCTAGTGCTTAGATGAGCAGCAACACGTTTCAATTAGGGAAGGGGATGAAACAGAAAATTGAGTTTCATTTCTTTCCATACCGTAAGTAATGAATTTTTTCAACAAAATTTAATTACTTACGAATAACAAAATGAATCACTGCCTCCCAGATGAGTGCCCACTGCCACCCCCCAACTGGGAGGTGGTGTGGAATCCCCCAGCAGGGGGGCTGAGAGGCAAGCACTGACATCAGCAGTCCCCTTTCAGCCCCCTGCTGGGGGGATTCTCCACCGCCTCCCAGCTGGGTGGCAACAGCGGCGGCACCTCCCTCTCCTGCTGGGCTGGCTTGGTCAGCCCGGCAGGTAAGGGAGACACTTTACAGCGGAAGGATATGGTTAAATTAAAAAATAACACAATTTTGTTTCATTTGTAACAAAATGCTGCTTCTTCAGTTCATTTGTTTCATTTCATTACGTAACAACTGACAAATCAGCATTTTGTTTTTTGTTTGGTGCCCATCCCTAGTTTCAGTCTTTCTAACTGAATACACCAAAGTGACCAACCATGTGTAAAAAGTATCCTTTTAGTACATTCACTATTAGAAACACATTTGTTGGGCACACAAGGCAGCAGTATTGCCTTTATCATTCATATGCCCAATTCATTACCATCCAATCATAATCAGGGCTTATTGTTTTAACTAATGAACTTAACAGAGGGCTCTATTCCCCCAAATGTCTGATTGCATTTGCTGTAAATGGACTGGGTTTGAACAGCCATGGCATAAAAATAGGGTTTTTTTTAGTAGCTCCCCCACACAGTTCTTATTAGGCTGGTCAGAATACTTTTAAATATCCCTGTGAGCATTTTGGCATATCTCAGGATAAGTAATCTCCAGAGTTTTGGAGTCCATGACTTGGAAGGCAACTATACACACACACACACACACACACACACACACACACACACACACACACAGTGGTACCTTGTATAAAGGAATTAATTTGTTCCAAATGAAATTCCAAATGAAATTAATTCGTTCCAAATGAAATTATGTTAAACAAATTTTCCTTTATACAAATTCCCATAGGAATGCATTGAAAACAGAGTGATCCCATTTTTATGTTGTACGGATTTTCCCCATAGGCGATTATATTAAGCAAATTTCCCCTGTCTCTGGAACTTTTTATGTTGTACAAAATTTATGTTATACAAGCTGTTTGTTATACAAGGGTCCACTGTATTTAATTTTAAAAACTATCCTTTTGTTACTGAAAAAGGCAGAGGTGGAAAAGATTTGTCGCTCCAGATATTTTGGACTACAACTCCCAGAATTCCAAGCCTATATTGTCAGTGATAAAGAACTGTGGGAGCTGTGACTGAGAGCGTCTGGCAGGACAAAGGTTCCCAACCCCCAGCTTAAAGGGCACAAGAGAATTTTGTGGAACACTTTGGAGTGTGGCACTGAAGTTCCCAAGGTGTGGTTGGAGCTGTGTTTGGAATGGAAACCAAGGATACGTGTCCTGAGACCATCTAGAGTTACAGAAATGGAAATAAGGCACATTTACCTATTTCATCTGGTCAAATTTGAACACCTGTTCTATTAAACTACAGTGGTACCTTGTATAAAGGAATTAATTTGTTCCAAATGAAATTATGTTAAGCAAATTTTCTTTTATACAAATTTCCCACAGGAATGCATTGAAAACAGAGTAATCCCTAATTACGACCATTTTTATGTTGTACGGATTTGCCTCATAGGCAATTCTGTTAAGCAAATTTCCCCTATCTCTGGAATTTTTTATGTTGTGCAGATTTTATGTTATACAAACTGGTTTTTTTTACGAGAGTCCACTGTATTTTATTTCATGCTGCTGTTTTGATATACTGTATAGTGGCCCTCAGCCAGAGGGCTAAATATAGTGAGATGGCAAACCTATGGGCTTCTACTAAATGTTATTATCATCTAAAATCCACATCATTCATGACCATAAGCCTTGTTGGAAGGAGATATTTGAAGATGGAGTCTAGTATTTAGAGGGCTGCAGCTCCCCGACACTGCTATATAGAGGCTTGAATCCTATTGCAAATTCATGGTTGAGAAATCACATAAGACTTGATGACAAATCACTGCCTATTAATGAGAAACTAGTTGTCGCTGGCTGAAGGGCCAGGAAAACAACCAGAAGGCCTTTAATGTGCACCAATTTAAATGATTTCGCTTGTGCCAGCATAAATTAGCAATTTAATTTTGGCCAACATCTGGAACTTGAAAAGGTAAAAAAACTTCAGAAAATGAGAGAAAGATAGCAAAGAGATGCTATTTTAATTAGTTATATATTACATCGTTTCCCTACCTCTTTTGTCTGGTGGGTGGATTTTTAATTGTTCTTTTTGATCTGTTCAGCATTAATACTCTGACCTCTAGCCCATTCCAAAGGGCTGGTGCCATAGCCAAGAAGGGTTGATTTCTGGTGGGTGTCTTCCATCCTCTGCCAGTGGGGAGGTTCCCAGCCATGTCCCTGAAAGAGACTCAAATACAAATTCTATAGGTAAATAACAATCAATTCTCCACATTTCATCAAACCAGTCCATGTAGAGAAAGATTTTTACCTTCTGGGAAGGAAAACAAAAATAAATACAGTACTGTACATGGAATATAGACTTTGTTGCCCTCTTATTGAGTAGCAGACTGATAAATGGAAGGACTTAAAAACACAGGAAAGTCAGAAAAAAATCCATCTTATTTTTCACACTCTTATTTTTTTAACAGAGAAGAACAAATCTGCCTTTCATTTGTGTAATTAATGCATAACGATGGTTGGAAAAACTTTCCCTTTTTCAAGAGTAGATATTTCTGCAGTTACACAACTAAGGTACTCTTCCAAAAGCTGCAATAGTTCCAGAATTGCCATATTAGATGAAGTGAAATGTGGTATTTACAGATTTGGTGCCTTCACCTTCTTCTCTATCCCTCTAGGTGCCATTTGTGCAGCCTTTCTCGTGGCCTGGCCTTCTTATCCGGTCATCTCCATGTGGTCAGCATGTGGCCTTCAAGTGCCTGCACTCACCAGTGTCCTAGCTAGCCATTTTGCCAAATCTGCCAGTTTTTACAACCCATGCATCTATATTGGCATGAGCTCTGAATTCCGTAAAAACATTGTGACTTTGTTTCGTTGCCTCAGAAAAGACAAGAAATCAGCCACACAAATGCATGCATTGGTATTGGATCAAATAAAATGAGCCAGCAGCCTGTCCAAACTGACAGAAGTATTTGGTATCCAGAGTTGCTCCAGATCGAATGCCAGAGAGAGAAATGAATCCATTACCAAGACAGTCCATCCTTTGGTTCCAGAACGGCCTCCATTGTTATTCTGTTTCTAATAAAGTTGTTGCTCTGATTGTTCAAACAATTCCAAGGTGTGAATCTCAGTCTACGTTTGATCTAGAGCAGAAGAAAGAAACATGCCTTTTCCTTTCTTGCATAACTAAATTTCTCAGGAACTGAGAGTTGAGGCTTTTGTAAATAATACCTTCTAGAAGTATTTGTTGAATCGGTCTCTAGCTTTTGGAGAAAAGGACAGGTTTCTATCACTAAAGTTAAAAAATACACCATTTATGAATAATAAAATACAACTGATGAAGCCAGCTTCTGTTTCTTCCCTCAGAACAATAATTTCTGTCAGAGATGGGCACGAATCACTTTGTTGCGCTTCATGCCAATTCATGCTTGTAGTGTCCTGCAAAACCTCCTCACACCCACCCAGCCAGGTGGCCCAGTCACAGTACATCACAAACCATCAGGGAGCTCCTTATCCAGCAGCACACCAGTCTGGGCAGTATCTCGGGCTGCCCTTTCCTGCCCCCTCAGGCAGCCAGTCACACCAGTTAGGAGGTGGGACAAGGATTCTCCCTGCGCAGCCCATGAGTGGTCGGTTGCCTGAGGAGCTCCTACCTAGAATGGTGCACTGCATGAGAAGGAAGACCCCAGCAGCATGCTATGAATGGTGAGTGGGCCAGCCAGCCAGGGGTGGGGGAGGTTACACACAGCACTTGTGGAGCAGCATGTATGAATTGGCATGAAGTGTGATAAAGCACTTCATGCCCATCACTAATTCTTCTTGTAGGATCCCCATACCACAGTGGTTAAATAGCAATACTGCAGGCAAGACTCTGTTCATAGCTGGCGTTCGATTCCGATGGACTCAGGTAGTCAACTCAAGGCTGACTGAGCTTTCCATCCTTCCAAGACTGGTAAATTGAGTACTCCGCTCAGGGGCGGGGGAATAATATGTAGCTGCATAATTAAATTGTAAACTGCCTAGAAAATGTTTTGAATGCTACAAGGTGGTATGTAAGCTACACACTTTGCTTTCTAAATTTAAGACATTTCTCTTAAAACACATGCATATGCTCCAGTCATGACTATAAACTATTTTAAAAACTGTACAAACACACAGGAATAAATTCAAATGCTGTTTCTATACCAATGAGCATTCAGTAGATATACTCTGTCCTAGAGATGGGTGTTTCATTTCGGAAGGGTCCAGTTTCCTCATGTGAAGTGATAGATCTAAACAAGGGAGACTCAAATCAACAAAGGCTGTCTTTGAACTAGAAGGCAGGGAGATCAGTATAATATCTTTCATAAAAATACTTCATGGGTTAATAAGTCTCTCCTCTACAAACCCATCACTTTGCATTAACAAAGTGAGAAGAGAAATGTAGGTCTAGTCCATACTCGTTCGTTGTGTGTTTGGTCCACCCAAGTACAGAACAACTGAAAAGGACTGCAGTGTTGGATATTTTTCCGATCAAGTAAAATTACTTTTTACCCCCAAGTCATTTTCATAAATATTTTTATGAATGGCAGTATACACATTTTCCCTTGATTTTGATTGAATTAGTTTAAATTGGTTTTTATTTTCTCAATAGTTTTTATAGTTTTATAGTTTTTAATCATTTCAGCAATCATTTGATTGCTCTTATTTATTTTAGCAACTAAAACAAAACAAAACGATGGAGAGCAAAAGCCAGAAAAGATCCCATGGAGACTGCAGAAATAATGAGGAGCTTGATGGTCACTGAGTCTCAAAAGCAGCATTTGAGTGAAACAGGGCATTTTATTTTATTCTAGTTTTTTTTTCGGGGGGGGGGCATATCTTCGAAACATTTTTGATCAAAACATTTTTGTCCAGATCAGAATTTTTCAGCCACATTCAATCACAAGCATCTGGAAGTTGAGTCATGGCAACTGGACTTATTTCTTGAGAGATCAAAATATTTCACTACTCATCCAAGCAGCTTGGTCCAGACTGACCTGCATGACTGAGAATCTTTACAGAATCACAAGATAAAACACAACAGTGGTTGAAGAGGTCAAACTTATAAACACTGAGTGGCTTTCTGTCAGATGGGCAGTATATAGATTGATTGATTGATTGATTGATTGAGTGAGTGAGTGAGTGAATGAATGAATGAATGAATGAATGAATGAATGAATGCCTGGGTGGGAAAAAAGGGTATTCAGCGTGGTTCCAGGAAGACTGGGTAGGAGCCCATTTCAGATGAGTGTGGCGGGGGGAAAGTACCCTTAAGGGGCATCCACATATGCAGAGTCAAATCAAGTGAATCGATTCCACATCTACCTTAAAGTAAACTAAACAGATATCTGGTGGAGAAGTAGAAAAACTCACTCCCTTGTCAATTTCATATTATTCTATATGTGCATGTACCTCATGTAAACGCCCACATTTAAATCAATGCAAAACATGCTGAACTCAATTTAAACAGGATATATATTTTTATGAGTGGGATCAGGCTCTTAGACTTTGTCAGAGAGAGAGACTGTTGGAAAACCTAGTAAACAGCTTTTCAGTGAAGTAGAAAGAGGCATTTGGTAGAATGGACGGAATACCAATGAGAATTCTCTTTGCCGATAAAAAAATAACACAGGTTACTTATAAACAACAACACTCCGAGAACAAAGTAACCTATTATAGCTGCATTATTTTTAGCAGATGTTTCAGGGTGACTGTGAGTAACTGAGAAGCAGTGTTTTCCATATTGTAGAGCCTGCTGAGCTATTCCAGAACATTGGCTACTCTCAGTATCTAAATTATCATTTTGAAGATATTCACACAAATGTTTAAATTCAGCCTCCAAAATATGTCATATTAAAAGGTGAGAAACCCAACCTTTCCCAAAAAGCTGTGCTGTTACTTGTGATCTGATCCATTTCCTTTTCAAATGTCAACGTTTTCCTGGACAATGAATAGAAGTCTTTGATTTGCAAAAATATTTTTGTACAATCAGGTGCCTGAATGGGCCTCCTGTTGGCCTGGCGCTCGTGAAGGCGAATAATGATGCTATGAACTATCTCTGACCTCCTGCTTTCTGGGCACCTTTGAATCAAGCCAACACTGAACCAATGGCACTCTTAGTCATATTAAAAGGTTATCTAACCTACACCATGGGAACATTCAGGGAAAGCAGGTTGCCTTTATTTGGTAGCAGGTTCCGGGGATAGTTGCAGTTCAAATATGCAGCAATTTCGCTAGAACTCATGATAATAGAAAAAAAAAACAGATCTTTTCTATCCAGCTCTTTCATCCCATACCCCACAACGACATCCAATATTATCTCTGTCTGCATTACTCACAGGAACTACAAACAGATACGGTGTATTGCTGCACTTGTCCTTTGTACATGGCATTAAACATCACCATTATCTTAGAACTGCAAATCTGAAAGACACCCTGTGGATCACCAAGCCCAGCCCCTGTCAAGGAGGCACAATAGGGAACTGAATTCCCAAACGCTGGCTACACCGCCAGTTACCTAAACCAGGCCTGCACAACTCGTCAACTGTGGGTGAACAGTAGCCTGTGGGGCTATCAGAAGTCATTTGCCAGGTCCCTGCCAGCCTCCTGACCCTCCACCAGCACCACTGTGTTGAGGGGGTTGCCTGCCCACCCAGATGTTTGGTTTGGATTTCTACCCTTACCTTACTTTCTGCCACTGCTGTGCTACACCCCCTCACTCGACTCCTCAGTTGGAGACTGCCCTCCTACTCAGGAGCACTGGTGAAGTACATGCACTGGAAGTAAGTAGCCCACAGTGACATGTGGCGCTTTTGAAAGTAGCCCACAGGGACATGCGGCAGCTGAAAGGAGCCTATGGTTAACCCATTGGAAAACCCAAACCAAATTTCTTTTTTAAAACTAATAGAAATTACTTTTTGGACTACCACTGCACAAATCCGCAGAGAGCATTGCCAGTTGTAGTCCAAAAAAAGTACCTTTTCCAGCTAAGTTGTTGATGTGATGACTCACCAAAATATTAATATTTGGACCCAACATTGTTGAAGAAAGAGCATTCACCCTGCTGTTTGTGACTGAAATTCCATCATTATCCTGGGGAAATCTTTAGAAAAATAGAAACCTTGCCACACAATTTCATACCTCTCTCATATATCTGTCGTTTGTTCCACTCCCTTTCTTGCTGCCAGATTAGTGCAGGGTTTATCAGAATTGGTGTCCAACGTGCTCTTTAAAAATTCCCTCATCTTCCCTTTAAGAAATTTTAGATTTTATCGCTTTGCTGAGAATTGATAAGAAAATAACATCAAAATTGAAAAATTGTTAAAATGAAGTTAGAAATGTTTCACTTTTCAAAGTACTGTACCTGGAAAACGTGTGCTACACTAGCAAGGTGACTCTATTCCCACCTATTATGCTACTTTGAAATATAAGTTCATTACACACATTAACCTCAAAAAGGTTAACTATGTAAATTAGTACTTTCCATCTCTACTAAATATATTATGCTTATGCCACTGTCAAGAATTTATAGCATTCAATCTGTCCAATTGGCCTAAATTGATTATCTGACATAGGAGATATTAGATTCTGCGCAATTTGCTCAGCCTGGAGATATCTTAGCACAAATTTCATAGCTGTTAATTCTCCTGATTTGGCGGGGGGAAACCCGTATTTCATTCCTTTTAATGTTTTTTCCTGGGTCATTGATATTCCTGGAAATATCTTGAATTCCCCCCACCCTCTCTGCTCTGCGAGTGAGCGAGCGGGTGCGCCTCTTCCCCTTCACTCAAGCAGGGCAGTTCAAAGTGGGAGGGCAGTGCAGGCCCCACTCCACCCCACCCACCGCCCAGATGCCTTCCTGTGTGCAGCCTTCCCCTTCTTCCTTCTCAGGCCCAGCAGAATTATCCATTCTTCCCCCCTCCCTTCCCAGACCAGGCAGCAAAGGGTTAAGTGGGCTGCTCTCCCACTTGCTGGGGAGGCGGAGGCTGGCCTTGGTGGGGGTGGGGGTGGGAGTGGGAGTGGTGTGCAGAGGTGATGCAGCAGGCGGGAGGTGGATTGGAAAGAGGAATGAGGCTCCCAATACTGAAATGCTGCCTTGCCTGCGTGGCTAAGAAAAACCTAAGAAGAGCCATGCTGGATCAGGCAAAGGCCCATCTAGTCCAGCTTACTGTATCTCACAGTGGCCCCACCAAGTGCCTCTGGAAGCACATGAGACTCGATATCTGTCTCCTGATACCACTCCCCTGCATCTAGCCCTTGAAATAAGGCTGGAGATTACACATCTCCCTCATGGTTTGTAACCTGTGATGAACTTTTCCTCCAGGAATCTGTCCAATCCCCTTTTGAAGGCATCCAGGCCAGATGCCATCACCACATCCCGTGGCAGGGAGTTCCACAGACTAACAACACGCTGTGTGAAAAAATATTTTCTTTTGTCTGTTCTTACTCTCTCAACCCCCAATTTGAGTGGATGTTCTCTAGTTCTGGTATTTTGTGAGAGGGAGAAGAGTGTCCTTCTATCCACTTTACTCATGCCCTGCATTATTTTGTACGTCTCAATCATATCCCCCCTCAGGCGCCTTTTTTCCAGACTAAAGAGCCCCAAATGTTTTAGCCTTTCCTCATAAGGGAGGTCCCCCAGCCCAGTAATCACTCGCTCTCTTCTCCACTTTTCCAGTTCAACAATGTCTTTTTTGAGATGCAGTGACCAGAATTGTACACAACATTCCAGGTGCAGCCTTACTATCATCTTGTACAATGGTGTTATAATGTTGGCTGTTTTATTTTCAATTCCCTTTTTGATAATTCCTAGCATGGAATTGGCCTTCTTCGTCGCTGCCACACATTGGGCAGATACCTTCATTGAGCTGTCCACCAGCACACCAAGATCTCTTTCCTGATCTATCACGGGTAGCTCAGAGCCCACGGCTCCTCCATGGCCAGGAAGAAGGCGCACCCACTCGACAGTGCTCCCCGGCTCAGGCAGTATGCTGGTGCGGCTGTGGCTTGGCAGTGTGGAAGGGGCAAAGCCAGCTGTGTATGTTTGTGTGCATGCATGCGTGCATACAGGTGGGTGTTTGTGTTTGCGTGCAGATGCACACTGCTCCTCTCTCGTCCCGCCCCCCCCCCCGCACCAGGAAAAGGTTGACAGGTATGACAATGCTGCAAAAACATTACAAAATGTAATTAATGATTAAGACAAATGAGACAGGACACTTTCTTTAAACAATTCCTTCTCTAGGCAACTTGGAAAGAAGTAACTGTTTTGGTCTGTTTCAGCATGTACAACAAAAGCAAAAACAATTGAGCCACCTTAAAAACTAACCAATTTATTTTAGTGTGTTTGTTGCTATATTTGCATGCATGGGATAGCGGGGGGGGGGGGGGCAGGACGCTGTCCATCAGGACAGGCAAATCATCTGCCCATGCCCTAAAGATGCAGTCGATCAGGCAAAGTGGTGTCTCAGGATCCGAAAAGAAGAGCCTGCACTAAGAAGAGCCTGCTAAGAAGAGGAAGAGGAAGAAGGGGCAGGGAAGGTGGATACAAGCAAAGAATGTGATATTAAAAATGACAATAGCATCCGTAACACCAATAATGACCTTCAAGACGGCGGATTAAATTAACATTCGGCTATAGTTTATAACAGTTAACAGTCTGGCATAGGCTGCCTTTGAGATACAAAAATGTTGAGCCAGGAAATGGGTTGTTGGGAACGGATATGTAACTTTGCCTATACACAAGACAGTATAGATACATCGTGGAATCTTACTTGAACACTGGTCATAGAACACTGCCAACTTCCCATCTTTGGTCTGGGACGGGAGTGTCACACACATGCACTACCAAGAGCGATGTCTCAGTGGGCCAAAGGCAGTACCTCAACTTCAGACAACCCAGGCTTCACCTGTAGATTGTAAGAGTTTACCATCAGAATAAAGTTAACTGGGTGTAGCATGAAAATAGGTTTGGAAGGGAACAAGATATTTCTCAACAGGCCATATCTTTTTAATTACAGTAAAATTTCAACACCAGTATCTTCACCTAAACATTCTTCACCCTGGATACTTCCAGCAGCTTTCTGTTTAATTCCTTTGGGTTCCAGATCTTGCCTACAGACCTTTCTTTGATTTGAAAGTCTTTTAGACATTATTACGTGTTGTTATTTCCTCTAACTGTCTTCCACTGTTGGTCTGGAAATATATTCCTTAGCATGATTTGAGGAAAGATGCAAATAGACGTATTTATCTACTTAGTTAAAAAGTTAAATATATTCTTAGTAGAAAAGTAGTAGTTCATTACACTGGCCAGATATTTGTTTCTGTTGACTTGCTCAATATTTTGATAAATAGTAGGGCTTTTCTTGGCAACTCATAAGAGCGCTCTGCAGCCTGGAATATTACTTTGCGGTGAAGGAGGCCATCTTATCAGCTAGCTAGAGGCACCAAGCCCTCAATTTTTTGAAAGGGAGCGTGGTGAGCTTAGATTCTGAACTTCAGATCAACATGTGTACAGAAACCGAGTTCAGCATGCTTTAGGATATTTTCTAAGGCATTGTCAATTATATACAGAGAGGTTTAGGGAAAACAGGTATGAGTTATAGTACACAAAATGCTTTCTTTTGAAGATGACCAGATTACTTGTGTGGTGGAAAGGGGGTTGTTTTGGAAGTTTTATCCAGTAGTTCTCGACAGGGGCACATTCCTCCAGGATTCCCAACACACATATCCCATAGTCTTTTGGAGAACATGTCCTGTAATATTAGAAAATCCATTTTTTAAAAAAAAAATGTGAGCTCAATGGTTTTTTATTTTATTTTATTTTATTTTTATCTCCACACTATATGACAGCAAATCTTTTTCTTTTTCTTTTTCTTTTTAATCAGTGGCACATTTCAGAAAATATTTCAAATATTTTAAGTAGATCTATTATGCTTTCTAAAAAAAAATATTTGTGCTTATGCCAATCTGCTTAGAAAATCCTATCTAAGGAAGTTCTCCTTCTCCACAGGAAGCTTTAGTGATTTTGTGTGTGTGTGTGTGTGTGTGTGTTGACTGGCCTATGACTTTGCATTTATCTACGAACCACAACTGGTAAATTAAATGCTCTCCACAGATATTTTAATGTTTATTTATATAAAATATTTTACCTTGCCTTTCCCCCTGTTTGAAAGAACCTAAAAGGCAGCTTACAAGATTGAAGAATAATATATAAAGTTGGAGAGAGTAATAGAACAGTTGCCAAGAAACATTAAAGACAATACTGAAAGCTAGGAACAATTTGTGTGAAGCGGCATCTAAAAGGCAATACTATATTATAGATTCATAGAATCATAGAATAGTGTGACGTTGGAAGAACACTGTAAGGCCATTAAGTCCAGCCCCCTGCTCCCCCAGGAATACAAATCAAAGGGTATCTGCCAGCTGATTGTCCAAGTTTCTCTTGAATGCCTCCAGTGTTGGAGCACTCACCACCTCTTGAGGTAATTGGTTCCACTTTGTTTAAAAGCACCGACTGCACGGCTCCTGGGGCCGGGTCAGCGCTTTTCTTCTTCTTCTTGATTTTAGAGCACCGACCACGCAGCCACTGGGGCCGGGTTGGTGCTCCTTTTTTAATTTCATTTCATTTTATTGTGTTTTGGTTTTAAAAGTCCCCAGCCGGGGGCTTTTTGAGGTGCTGGCTTGGGGCCAGTGCCTCTACAGGCCTACCTTCCCCCGCCGAGTTCCAGGACCAGGAGGACTGTGGCAAGGACAAGGTAGGAGGGGTAACGGGAAAAAACTGACATAAACTAAAAATGGAAAAACACAAGAAATGGTTCCAAGTAGATGTTAAATAAGGGCGCTTTTACACGACCCCTAAGATCTGCTGGTCCCTTAAATTCAGACCAGAGATCTTGAGGGTTTGTCGCTCTCCCAGCGTTCCCACCCCCTCCGCACTTCCTTGTTCTGTCTGCGTGAGGGGAGGGAGAAAAAAAGGGAGAAAAGAATGCACTCTTACCTCCGGAGGTGGAAGTTGCTCCGACCCCCCCTCACTTCCTGGTTCCTCTTAAAGGGGCGGGAGGCAAAAAAAAAAAAAAGAAGAAGAAGAAGAAGAAGCGAGGAGAGCCTGGCACTCTCCACATCAAAATTTTTCACTCTCCCAGAGCAGGTACTTGAAAGGTGCACTGGGTTGTGCTTAGGTGGGCGGGGTCGCACTTAATTTTCTGTTAGCTCCGGAGCTGGTGGGGAAACATTTTTAAGCTCTGGAGCTGGGAGCCATTTGCAGCGGAGCTTAGGGGTCGTGTATAAACACCCTAACATAGGAAACAAAATACAATGTGGCTATATCTATGCACATGCACACATACATGCACAGAAATGCACACATATATGGCCTAAGTCAACATTGACTGCACCTCTTAAAGTATCATTATAGCTGCTAAATGTTCTTCCTGGAAAAGCTCATTTAATGAGCTCAGTAAATGTGCAGATGAGAATAAACACTACCTGAGTTACTGGTGGATACCTAGATGAAGACACCATCTGGATGTGTTTATCCCATATTGCTTTAAAAGGCACAAAGTGAGCTCAGTGGCATTCAAATGATGCTTCAGAACTGGTTTTAAATGTTTTCTCAGGAATCCAGTGGCATTGGTCTAAAGAAATTTTCTTTTCATTTACAAGAAGCAGATGCTGTAATCCAATAAAAACAACAACAGGAAGGGGAAACAGAGGTGGAAGTAAATAAGGACAAGTACTCTTTCTCTCACACTGTCATCTATTTTAAGCCAAATTAAAAAGGGAAATAATTTATTAACAGGTGGAAGAAATGCTTGAAGTTGCTTACTTGCTCTTTTGACTGTTAATTTCCATTTAATACACCATATTTTACTTGAGGAAACATGGAGAATCTTTTCAGAGGATTAAAACAGTAGTTTGTTTCAACTTTTATTTTAAAAGAAATAATTGTGTTTTGCAAAATAGAAGTCACATTCCGTCTCGTTTGTGTTGTGAAAGCAGAAACCGTACACCTCAGTTGGTTATTTATTCAAGCTGAGCTTTCTTCTCTGCTTTTTCAACAGCAGCCAAAAACCCCATGTATTTCTCAGAGCTTCATATTCTTAATGGAATTTTAAAAATAAACTGTCATCCAAACTGTGGGTAGGTCAGTGTCACATATCTACTGATAACTATCCTGATGCTATATAACCTTTAGATTTATACCTCGTATACTTTCTTCATCTCTTTGCTTTGTTTTCCTTATGTGTTTTTATATTGAAACAGCATTCCTTTTTAAATTTTTCTTTCTTTCTCCAGAAGCCACGGTGCTTTAAAAGACCCTATAATCTCTACAGCAACAAGTGTTAAGGATAGGACATAGTTCTTATAGTCCCCATAGGTGAACTATAAAATGGAGGACTCGCCACTATCTTTCCTCAGATTGATGAAGCTGCTTGGAGGAGTAGTGAAACGTTTCGATCTTTCAAGAAAAGAAATCCAGTTGCCATGACTCAGCTTCCAGATAAACTCACCTGGATGACTGAGAATCTTCACAGACATAGTCCTCATAGTTCTGGGATAGTATTTCAAGCAAGCTGGCTAGCCTGCCTGTCAAGCAAAGTGGAGAAAATATCAAGCTTTTGTTGGCAAAATGTAGGTGTTCAAGCCTCTCTTCTTCTCTCTCTAACAAGAAAACAAATATCTTTACCCCAGTTCACCACACACACACACACACACACACACACACACACACA
>JAHTLZ010000016.1:17497708-17537413 GCA_023846285.1 Phrynocephalus versicolor | reverse complement strand
ACACACACACACACACACACACACACACACACACACACACACACACATCCTTTCTATGACATATTGGATGTTCTGATTTTATTGTTGCAGAAATATGCATGGATTTTATTGTAAATTCCATTTCCTGAATGTTCAAATATGTCTTAGGCTGGGGGACAACAGTGTTTGATCTTTCATATTCCCCTCCCCTGTTTACAGGTTATATGTCTGTAAATAATTCCAGATGATACTCTTTTAGCAAAAACTGAATATTGCCTATATTTCTGCCCCAGCAACGTAATAATAAACATCTTCTCCTGTAAAACCACAGACTAGAGAGATTTTGTTAATATGGTAGAAAATGTTCTGCCAATGATGAACTCACATTTCCTCAGAATAGTGTTTTTGTACTGCCTTATAGTCATGTCCTTTTTAGCCAATTTGTTTCTGTATGTATCAAAAATGAAAACACCCCCAAATGCCTTCAAATTATGCTTCACAGAAACAGTTTTTTAAAGAATGTACAAAATTAAATTTAAATAAAAATTAAACTTAAACTTAAAACTGGTGTGTGGGATACAAATAGGCATGTTTAAAAGCAAAACTGAAAATGGTTTATTTTTGCAATGAATACTTTTATTATTGAGTTTGGAGTTTGTGAGATTTTCTGAAGTTCACTATTTGTTTTACAAAGCTTAACATCTCTCCCCCCCCACCCGCAAATAATTAACAAGCTTGACATTTGACTCAATATCTTAGACTGATTCTGATTCCAGTAGTGCTGAATCAACAGATATATTAATAAGATACTTTAAAGCTGTTTTATAACTGCTGGCTGCTCATGACTCATTCATGTGTGTGTCCCTGTCAGGGAAATGGTAAAATGGCAGTAGTTAGGTCAAGAAATTAAGAAAGGATTTGTGAGAGAATGGTTTGTGGAGTTGTTTTTCCCTAGTTTCATCCTAGGCCTCACAGTTACAGAGTTATTGTATGGGAAAGAGAGCAGGGGACAGAAGAAGACACAACATCACATTCCTGAAGCCGGTTTCATGAGAACTGGACGCAGGAAGAAAAACCCGAGAATGAACTAATGAATATGCTAATTATTGCCTTGTGATTGGTTGACCACCAGAGTGACTGTGGAAGATGGGAGGAGATGCTACTAATGAAATGCTGCTTTTAAATTAGAGACGGAAAATTTACTTAGATTCTTAGATTATGCATATGGCTTCCATTTAGGATTTTTAGCTTTTAGAAATCCAAGATGGGTTTTGTAGTTCAGAGTTCTAGTGTTACTTAGATAGTTTTGTTATTTTCATGGATTGTACATTCTAAAACCATGCTACTGATTAATGGTATATTCATTTTGCTTTGTTATTTGACTTTTTTAACTGAAAATTTAAATGATTTTGACTTTTGACTTTTACTTTTCTAATTTTTAGTAAAAATAATGCTATTCTACCAAAGTGTGTTTTTTGCCCAAGAGTCAGTGTGGCTAAAGTCCAATGTCCTGACCAGAGAAGTAATTTTGGAACTTGGGACATTATCTCTTTATGTCCTACCTGAAAGGGTTGGTATATCTTTTTAAAGTACACAACCAGAAGTAAATCTCCGGAGTCTAGTAACCTGAGTGGCCTCAGAGCACCTCTACAGACACTCTCCTGAGCAGGGATAGCTCAGGGTACAAGAGTAGTGAGTTTTAAAGGTGAAATTGGCTATCAGGGTCTAGATCCAGAGAGCAGGGTAGTCTTTGGAGCTCGGCTTTTCCCATAAAGTCCATCAAAAGATTGTTTTAGCAGAAAGAGCTGCATTTCCATATCAGTCACAAAATAACAGCATAGATCTCTGAAGAATGAAGGTGGGCAAATGTTTCACATCTTCTCAAGGGTGAAAAGAAGAAGATCTGAGCAATTATCAATCATTCAGTCTGACCTTGATAGAAGGAAAGAGATAATTAAATATTCATTTATAAACACTGGGAGGAGATCTTCATAATTACTAAGATCAAACAAGGGTTTCCCAGAAATTTGTGTCCTGATGACCATCATCCTATAGTAGCAAAATCTTCCACTTACCCTCCAAATTTTTTGAGCCCCAAATAATAAGCAGGCCCAGAGGATTTGCTGCGGAAGATGAACCACTAAATTGATGGACATGGTCTTAGAGGCCAGACTCTTGTTCCTTAATGCTACTAGATAACTGAGGACTGTGACCTCTGACACTGGCCATTCCCATTCCCCATAAGCCTGTGACTAGGGCCAGGACCCCTGTAAAGTCCAGCCATAAGAACACATTGTTGATGGTGCTAAGATGTGCAGCATTCCTTGCATTATGGCTTGCTGCTATAGTTCTAGATGTCTTCAGGAAAGGAGTCCAGGTGTGCTTCTGTCTTGAAAGTCAGGTCATGGAAGCATCCATCCTGAAGATCCACCTCTCAGAGAATACTGACCAGCTGGCTCACATTTTGAGATTCACTGGGCCACAAACAGTGCCCCAGGTGAGTAACTGGCAGGGTAGCTGTAGCTTATTTTAAAGGGTTATGAAACTAAATTTACTAAAAATTTGAATACACCATGGGAATATCTCCCCACCACCACCACCATTTCCACATGTCTGTCTGCCTGTTGCTAAACTAATTATCATATGTAATTCACTAAACTGAGATACAAGCATAAAGAAAAACTTACTCTGGTAAAAAAAACCCTATAGGTGTTGCTACGATATTCACTGGAGATGTCTCTTCCACTTAAGTGCATGCTCAGTACTGATACCAAATATGCCTTCAACATGATGGTCCAATGACATTAACACTACACTTCCACTTAGGGAGTAGAGTTACATTGGGATGCATCAAAAATATATGGAAATGTCAAAAACTTTAAGAAACTACAAGTGTGCCAAGCAGAATGACTATTATAATGAGGTGTTGAAATTCAGGAAACCGTCATTTGAATAATGTCAGACTTTGCAGTTCTGTAGTTGTATAATGAAACAAACAATAGTGAGCTATTTTGTCATATTGTTGCTTGCTTGAAAAAAGTAATATTCTTGATTCTTGATTCCAGGAGTCATTCCACAAATCTTTGCACAATGCTGTTCTGTCATACCAATATGCCTTGGCATAGTCACTTTTTGGAATCACAAATTCAATATGTACTCTGATTAATTGGAAAATGCTTATTAGACAAATTATACAAAATTGCAATTAGAATTAATAATATAACAATACATTATTATATGTTATTATGCAATCCCCCTAGTCTCATTTTACCGGCAATCTCCCTGTAAAAGTTACACTTCTGCAAAACTGCATTAAAGGATTTCAACCAGTATACAGTTTATAAAATACTTGGCAGTCACATGTATACATCCTATTCAAATATGAAGCCTATTCAACCTATTTGTTCCCTAAAAGACCCTACTAGACTGCCCTACAGTTTGACTGTTTTTTTTTAAATTCATGACTGTCATTTTCTTTTCAATTGCTGAGACAGTTTTGAACCTTGCCCGGTATATATTGGGACCACAAAGCACAGCATGCAGACCAGAATCAAAGAACATGAAAGACACTGCACACTAAAACAACCTGAAAAATCAGCAGAAGCTGAAAACACCCTGAAACAAACTGGACATGAAATCCTCTTCAAGGAGATGTAGTGAGTCAATTCCTCCAAGAAGTTTCATTGATTCAAATTATTCAATGAAACCTCTAATTGCAAATTACAATGAGAAAGGAAGGAAGGAAGGAAGGAAGGAAGGAAGGAAGGAAGAAAGAAAGAAAGAAAGAAAGAAAGAAAGAAAAGCAAAAGCAGCTGAGAGCACTAAATTCTCCCTTTAAGGACAATACAGTCCTCTAAAGGTGGGTCACACAGCATAACTGAACTAAAAAGACATAGGAACATGCTGTATTCAGAAATACAGGATCAGTTTAAAGAGATAACATTCAAGTTCATCTCTCAAATTTGCTGTTTTCTCTTTATGCAGTCGGTTTGTCTCATATGTGATCTTCTTTTCCTGCTGCCTTCAACTTTTCCAATTATTGTTGTCTTTTCCAGCAAATCTTAGCTTTATATTATATGCCTAAGTATGACAGCCTCAATTTCATCATTTTTGTTTCCAGAAAAAAGTTTGGGCTTGATTCACTACAATCCACTTGTTTGCCTTTCTGCCAGGCCAGGATGTCCACACCGCTACCCTCCATCACTACATTTCAAGCCCTTATTTGATGGTAGCCTTTATCCAAAAAACATGGAAAACTAACTCCGTGCAAAATTAGCTCATGTAACAATGCACGAAATTATCAGATTTTCGTAAATATTTGTGTCTTGTGTGACATTTTCTAAATCAACATTTTTTTCTGTTTTACATGTGGTAATGTTTGTGTTTGTATATTCATTTAGTACATCAATATACTTCTAGTACAGTCCTGTAAACAAGTTACTAACTGGTCTCACTGTATGTCTTTCAAAATTAAGTCAGTTCAAGTCAAGTGTTGGCTCTCAGATGCACAATCGTTTAGCCAACTCAAGGTATAAAATTGGAAAAGGGAACACATGTCTGATGTCATCCTGGGGCTGTAACGAAATGTTCTGTACTACAAGGAAGGAAACAATTTCATAAACAGGGTAGAATCTCTCCTTCATAAACAGGGTATTGTCCATTTATCCTTTTTGTTTTTATATTAAGGATTTTTGTTTTTATATTAAGGATTAGCAAGTTCATTCAATGCTCACAACTGTGGATACAATTTTCATGACATCTATACTCTTCAGGCCTTCTGACCACGGGATAAATATTTAATCAGATGACAAATTTTGAGCTCTGGGCACTCCAGAAAACATTTACCCGTCGGTCTGTTTTTCCACAACCCCGTTGTCAACTGAGAACCCTTATAATCAAACCCTGAAGATTTATAATCAACAGCAGACTTTCAAACAGGTAGATAGAATGTTTGAAAGAAATATTACACCTTGATTCATTCTAATAAGCTACTAAAATAACATTGCGACACCCACTTGAGCATTAAGTGCAGTGAATGTAGTGGACTTTACTTCTGAGAAGACATCATAAGCTTATGCCGTTGATCTATTTATATCATTGTGCGGTTAGTCCTCATGGTGCCTTTTTCATTAACTCCCATATGGTAAGATTTTTTTTCCAACTACAAAAACATACAGATGAGGTGTGCTTCCAGGGAGAGGTGTCCTGCCAAGAGTCAAAAGTTAACATCAAATCCTAGCTGTACTTAGGAATCAAAGTTCTCTTCCAACATGAAAACCTAATTTTGTGCAGGTGTTCTTTTTTTCTTTGAAAAAGAAATCAGAGGAAGATGCTGTGGAAAATTAATGGCGTTACCAAGTGATGACTTCAGATGTACCTAAACATTCTGTTTATGAAAGGGGATGGCTGCACAATAAAAATGTTATCTTGAAGCACCCAGAATGTTTCTGTCTCCCTCTTCCTCCTCTCCTACAGACATTCTAGATATGAAATACCCTATTGTAGATATGTGCTGACACTAGAGATGGGCACGACTTAGCGGTATTTCCGTTTCCGTTTCCGTTACTCGTTTCCGTTACTCTACGGAAACGGAAACGGGAATTACTCCGCCAGACTTCGAGCTCGAACCGACGAACGAACAATTTGGTCTGATTTGTCGTGCTCGTTACTTGCATCGCGCGATCGCGCGCGATGCCAAGCGGCACAGAAAAAAAAAGTTTTTAAAAGTTAAAAAGCCCGGTTCCCGGCCAAAAAGCAGGCGGAAAAATGCCTGCCGTGCCTCAGGGCACCTACCAGAGGGGTGGTTTCTGGAGGTCCCCGCCCGGCCTCCCCCCCTCCTCCGTCCTGGGATGCTCTGGTGTGGTGGTGGGTGGGACTCGCCCGCCGCAAAAAGCCCAGTCTCGCCGCCGGCCGCCAAAGCGCAACCAAGCGGCACGGGCGGCAGAGGAAAAAACTTTTTTAAACTCTCCCCCGGGTCTCCCCCCCACCCATTCCCGGGCCAAAAAGCAGGCGGAAAATGCCCGCTTGACTAAGGGCACTCACTCAGGGCACCTACCGGAGGGGGGGTTTCTGGTCTGGAGGGGGGTGTCCCGGCTTCCCCCGTCCTGGGCAGCCGGACTCGAGTCGCCTCGTCGCCATGCCATGCGGTGCGGGCGGGGGATCGAAAATGGGGCGGCGAATGCAATATTGTTTTTGAAATCGTGCTCCAAAAACACACAAGCACAACAGAAACACGCGGAAATGTGAACTGCCAGATTTTTCACAGTAGCAGTGGTTTTTTTTCTTGCAACAAAATGTCTCTCCTCTCCTCCTGTGTCCTCCATTGATTTTATTTTATTTTATTTTTTTTTTACACCTGCGCAGTGTGCAATGATGGGCTGGCCCAGTGGCCTGGCCAGCCATGTGGGAGGGGACGACCATGCAAATTTTTGGAGCCATCTCACCAATCGCATGGCCACTTGGCCACTGAGACTTCTGGGATGTGCCAAAAAGCCCCCTAAAACTTGCCCTAGCCCCCTAACCCGCTAACCCTAATCCTTGACTCCTTACCCATACGTCACAGACTGTCTTCTTAGTGGGTCAGAGAGGCACCCAGAGGTGCAACCCAATAGCCCACCATAACCTTACCCGTCATTAGCCTAACCCTAGCCCTAACCCTAATCCACCTTAGCCCATAGCCAGATCGACTTGCATTGCACTACACGCAAGTACGATTCCCTTCTTTGTGGGACATGGCAGGTGCGACAAGAGCCTTGTGTAGGGCAGGTATGACCCTATGACTCTCACTGGTCTCACTGCCTGCAAATGGTATGCATAACCATATGGTTGTGCATGCCATTTTGCAGCAGCAGCAGGTGAGGATGGGAGACCCCCATGTTGAGGGGTCTCTTGGAGCCTGCTGCTGCTGTCCCCTTTATAGCGGGCCGGCGGAGGCACCCACCCCACAGAGGTGCCTCCAGGAGCCCGCTACCCCCCCCAAAAAACCAGTATAATGATAACGAAAAAAACGAAAAACGAAATGACTAATTTTTTCCAATTTTTCGCGAAAACGGAAACGAAACGACTCGGACCCTAGCCGAAAAAGAAAACGAAAACGAAGTTTTTTTCCTGAGTCGTGCCCATCTCTAGCTGACACTAAGATTTCTTTCAGACTTCAGCTTAACACCATGGGAAACAATATACAGTGGACCCTTGTATAACAAACAGCTTGTATAACATAAAATTTGTACAACATAAAAAATTCCGGAGATAGGAGAAATTTGCTTAATATAATTGCCTATGGGGAGAATCCGTACAACATAAAAATGGGATTACTCTGTTTTCAATGCATTCCTATGGGAATTTGTATAAAGGAAAATTTGCTTAACATAATTACATTTGGAATGAATTAATTCCTTTATACAAGGTACCACTGTACTTCTACTTGGGCCAATTTGGAGCTAGTCTACTGCAACTCAGGTCCCAAAATCAAAACAAGAGTCATACGTCTGAAGGTTCATGTTTCCCACTGACTATCCTCTCTCTCTCTCTCTCTCTCTCTCTCTCTCTCTCTCTCTCTCTCTCTCTCTCTCTCTCTGTGTGTGTGTGTGTGTGTGTGTGTGTGTGTCCATGTTAGAATTCCAGGAAATGCACACATATAGTAACAATTTATAGATAGCCATGTCCAACAAACTCTCTTCCATTCTGGCATGTGCACTGAAGCAAAAAATAAAATAACGTGATTCCCCACTTTTCAAAATGCCTGTGTGCAGGTTTGACAGAAGTCCAGTTCAGCTGTACTAGCTTTGGTGGTAAACCTACTACCCTCCATAGGAGCCTGTTTTAACTCAGAATTTGGGCTTTCATTTAAGATAAAAAAACATGATAAAAATGGTTGTCATTCCCACTTAAAAGGGATGTATACTAATTTTCTGTGTATTTGTCAAGACTAAATGTAAACCATATGATGCAAAATTATTTTTAAAAAAACTTCACTCCAGAACTTGGAGACTCCACATTTGTGGACAGTCTCTTTCAAAATCCTCCCAGGCAGATATGCTGTTGGGAGAGAGGGCAGATTTTGAAAGACATAATCCCACAAACAAACATTTCCCAGTTGTGCTCTACTCTAAGCATACATCTGTATTCACAAACCATTAAGTTTTCCTTGTATCTGTGAAACTGAAAGGAGTGGTTCACTATTCCAGTACGAAAATCTGCATGCTGAAGTGATATGAAGATTCTGCATTGAAACCGGTCTTCCTCCTAACTCATCACCACTTTAACAGTCAAAATAGAGTATAGGGCAGTGGCATCAGGCACAGAATGGGTCAGAAGTTGAACAAGGCAATATTCCTTTTCGATCACATAGTTATACCACACCATCATAACCGTGGACATGCAAAATACCACAATTGTAACCTATTTTGGCAAAGAATTTTGGAAATTGGTATCTTGGCCTTGGTTATACAGTACACACATTTTAATTTCTCTGTTAAATGCATACAGTGAATTGTATATCACAATGTCACCATCTGACATCTGACATCAGATTTCAGAAGGTTAACAGGGACATGTCTAATTAGTACATGGATGAAAGGCCACCAGGGAATGCTGAATAGTACAGTGGTACCCCGGCTTAATAGCAGCTCGACTTAAGAGCAGAAAACTGTTGGCATTTTAACTGCTGCCTTACAATTTTTAGATATGGTCTTCTCGACTTACAAATATGTTTCCATTTTTTTTATTTTTTAACTTATTTTTTCAATTTTTAGATAGGTACCCTGATTTAAGAGTATTTCGACTTAAGAGCATGCATTCGGAATGGATTAAATTCGTTAAGTCGAGGTACCACTGTACTGGGAAAGAATATATGAAACTTTGAAGAACTCCTGCCAGACGCAGCTATTGATACCCATCTAGCTGAACTAATGACATGACCGAGTATAATGCAGTTGAATTTAACAAGTTATTAAAAGTTACTTTTTCAGTATAACAAGCAACCAGTGGCAGTAACAGTGGTTTTAGTATGATCCAATGTGCCTTGGATCCATGTTTTTGTGCCATGCACTGGAGGACCCATGATTACTAATGTGTAGTATTTGGACGTTAATGAGATGTATAATTTGATGGTGATTTGAGAAGGATCCTATTCGAAAGTCATGTGAAATCAAGAGGATCTGTAAAAATCCACCTTTTACTTTGGTGCTGGGGCTGCCCGCATGACCTGGCATCCTTGCACGTTGCTGGACTTGCCATCGCAGGAGGCTTGTGCCTCCTCACAACCCCTCTGGGCAGTCTGGGGCGGTGGGTGGGCCCCTTTTCCCCAGGAGGGGAAAGAGCGTGTAGCCCTTCTGAAAGTTTTCTTCGGCTGATGTGGGGGCAGTGGAAGGGAAACTGCAGGCAAGAAGCACCCGCCTCTGCACGTGGCAAAAGTGTGGTTGGCTTCCTTCCTGTTTCACCCAGATCCTGCTTCCTGGAGAGGCTGGATAGGGCTGGGAAAGGGGCTATCTCAAGGAAGCAGAGAAGTCCTCACCTTCTCTTCCTAAGAGCCGCTTGGTGAGGAAGAGCGCGGCTGGAGGGCAGAGTGCATCCTTTTCAGAAGGTCTTGGGGGGGGGGGGCAAAACTGACTTTGTCTCCAGGCACTGAAAACCCTAGCTACGCCTCTGTGGAAGTCAGGAGATGATGTAGGTGCATACCAGTTTCTCAAAACGTCATAATGACTAGAGCCAGTGCAACTGGTCTGTAGTCATTAAGGCTGCTGATTGTGGATTTGTTTTGGGCAGAGGGACAATGGTTGAGGACTTCAGGCAGGGTGGTACAATAGATTGGTGTAAGGACTGGTTAAAGATCGTAGTGAAAACCCCCACCAGCTGGTCCACACAATACCTCAATACCCGTCCAGTGATGTCATCAGGCCCAGCAGCCTTCCTTGGATTCACTGTCCTCAGTACATGCCTCACTTCATGCTCCTCCACAGTGAGTGTGGGTTCCCTGTGGGCTGCTGGCTGGGACACAGCTGTCTCTGGTGGTTTCACCTCAAAGTGGACAAAGAAGAGGTTAAGCTCCTCTACCAGCGAAGGGTCCCCATCAACAGCAGCAAGATTTGGTCTGTAGTTGGTAATATGCTGGAGCCCCTGCTACATCTGCCTCGTGTTGCTGCTCAAGTTGTCCTCAGTCCTCTGCCTATAATCCCTCTTGGCCCATCAACTCTTTAAGTTGGCTCTTGCAGCGCTATAAAGCTCCATATTGCCAAGCCTGAAAGCCCTGTTTCTGTCCCGCAGCAGGCACTGGACCTCTCTGGTCACCCAAGAATAGAGAGGAATTATTACAAAATAGTGTAATCAAATTAGACAGGCAATAAAATGGGGAGGTTAAAGAAATGGGCAGTTTAACTGTCAATAATAACTGCCATGACATGCCAGTGGCATTAGAGCAGCAGGAGGAGGAAAGGCTAAAAAAAAATTTTGAGGCTGTAGATAGCCAAGAGCTACCAGTGAGACCTAAATAATTTGAAATGGAAAGTAACCTGATATATAAAGAGACAGATTTAATACCACAGGGAGGAAAGGGTGGTTTACATAAAGAGTTGGTGGTGCCTAGGAAATACAGACTACAGATACAGTAACCCCCCGCCGATCACGGGGGTTAGGGACCCACCCCACCCACGATGCATGAAAATCTGCGATATGCGGAAGCGGGTGGGGGGTGGGGGCGATCGCGCACCTGTCCTAGAAGTCTTGGGGCAGCACGTGCTGCCGGTGGCAGGGGGATATTACCTCCAGCCGCCGCCCGCCCACGCAGCCCCGAGTCTTCTCGGGGGTGCGTGGGAGGGTGGCACGGAGCGACCCAATCACCCCCAGTCCCCCCCCGCGCAGCCCCAAGGCTTCTCAGGGGAGCCTGGTTGGGTGGTGCGGAGCGACCCAATCGCTCCATGCCACCCCTCCACACCACCCCGAGGCTTCTCAGGGGAGCCTGGCTGGGCGGTGCGAAGCAACCCGATCACTCCCTGTCGCCCCCCCCCCTGTGCGGCCCCGAGGTTTCTCGGGGGTGCGTGGGAGGGCGGCGCAAAGCGAGCCGATCGCCCCGTCACTCCCCCTGTGCAGCCCTGAAGCTTCTTAGCGGAGCCTGGGCAGGCGGTGCAGTGTGGCCCTATCGCCCCCGTCGCCCCCCATGCGCTGCCCCAAGTCTTCTATGTCCTTAAACTATATTGTTATGGCTTCTTTCAAATACAGTGACCCCCGCCATTTTGCGGTTCAGGTATCGCGGCCCCTCTGCATTGCGGGATCGCAGAATCTGCACTGTGACGGCGGGGCAGTGAGTGGAGATCCAGTGTGTGTGGAATGCGTCACACTAGGCTGCCTTGGAATGCCGTTGTTTAGCTCCTAAGTCTTGATGGACAGACTATTGGGTGATTACATGTATTAACCAATCCAGATTCTGAGGTCTAGAACCAGACTCCCACTCATCCACCATTGGTCTTTCTTTCAATTTTGCATATGTGATTGACGAACTATACTAGATATAGACAGCTTGAAATTGTTTCCTTCTTTCTTCTTGAAAAAGACAGATCAGGGAGGAAGCTGTAACAAAGTATGATCTTGTATCTTGGAGTTTAATCATATTGGCAGTTTAGCAAGGAGAGTGAAAAATGTCCAGGGCTCATGGCAGCAGATGACTCTCACTGTCCAGTTTCCTTTGGTATAGATCGAAACGATTTATTTTTTTTCTATACTGGCTGTGCAGGGAGACATTAGAGCAGCATAAGAACATAAGAACATAAGAAGAGCCATGCTGGATCAGGCCAAAGGCCCATCTAGTCCAGCTTCCTGTATCTCACAGCGGCCCCACCAGGTGCGTTTGGGAGTGCATGAGACTAGATATCTGTCTCCCGACACCACTCCCCTGCATCTGGCCCCCGAAGCAACCCGGTTCAAAGCCTGGAGACTCCACATCTCCATCATGGTTTGTAACCTGTGATGGACTTTTCCTCCAGGAATCTGTCCAATCCCCTTTTGAAGGCATCCAGGCCAGATGCCATCACCACATCCTGTGGCAGGGAGTTCCATAGACTTACAACGCACTGGGTGAAAAAATATTTTCTTTTGTCTGTTCTTACTCTCCCAGCCCTCAATTTGAGTGGATGTCCCCTAGTTCTGGCGTTTTGGGAGAGAGAGAAGAGCTTCCCTCTATCCACTTTACTCATACCCTTCATTATTTTGTACGTCTCAATCATATCCCCCCTCAAGCGCCTTTTTTCCAGACTAAAGAGGCCCAAATGTTTTAGCCTTTCTTCATAAGGGAGGTGCTCCAGCCCGGTAATCATTTTAGTCGCTCTCTTCTGCACCTTTTCCAGTTCCACTATGTCTTTCTTGAGATGCGGTGACCAGAATTGTACACAATACTCCAGGTGGGGCCTTACTATTGTTTTGTATAATGGCATTATAATGTTGGCTGTTTTATTTTCAATCCCCTTTTTGATAATCCCTAGCATGGAATTGGCCTTCTTCACCGCTGCCACACATTGGGGAGACACCTTCATGGAGCTGGCCACCAACACACCAAGATCTCTTTCCTGATCCGTCACGGATAACTCAGAGCCCATGAGGTGATAGATGAAGTTTGGGTTTTTTGCCCCAATATGCATTACTTTACATTTGGTTACATTAAAACGCATTTGCCATTTCTCAGCCCACTCCCCAAGTTTGGAGAGATCCTTCTGGAGCTCTTCACAATCTTCTCTGGTTTTTACCACACGGAAAAGTTTTGTGTCATCTGCAAACTTGGCCACCTCACTGTTTATCCCTGTCTCCAGGTCATTTATGAACAGATTGAAAAGCACCGGTCCCAGGACCGAGCAGAATGTAGAACACCTGGAGGTGTTCACTAACAGGTTGTAATCAGTGCTTGAGCAGCAACAGCAGCCAGTTACAGCTGGAAAATGCAGATGATCAGCTGACATATGATTTATTTTGTTATTATTAGACTTATATTCCATACCATCTAGCAACAAGGCCACTCTGGGCCACTCCGATGAGAATTTGCCTTGTTCAGCCTAACAGCAACATATTCTAATGTATGCTTTACTTCACATATGTTTCTGAAAAGGATGTTTACACCGCCATTTGTTTCTGACAAATGTATTTTGTATCTGCATATCCATATGCAGCTGATTCCGTTAGCTGGTGTTGTCTGCTATTAGCCTGCCATCAAAAACCAAAAGGAATCTTCTGGCACCTTCAAGTGTTATATGTTTTATTGGCATAAACTTTTGTGCAGAGCAGGTCACTGCACCTGATAAAGAGGCATACAGTCCATGGAAATTTATGCTGAATGATTAAGTGGAAGTCTATAACATGCCATAGGATTCTGTCAATATCAGGTTATATGAGTGTGTATATATACAGTGTTAAACAGGAAAAACATTAAGTCTAAGCAATCATACATTTGCATTCCTTAATCAAAGGTGAATGGAGTTCAAAGGAGACAATGTATTTGCAATATGTTACTACTTCTGCCGGGTTCTCTGTCCTTTGAGATTTTATTTCCCAGCTTTGTGGAAGTTGGTACTGATGCCTAATCATGCGTTCTGTTTCCACGTTCAGATATAGCACATCTCAACACTGACATGTAATCACATATTCAAAGTCTTATTATAAAATTAATTGCTTTTGAGGGTTAATTTACTAGGAGAATGTCTCACCAAGTATGCAACTATAGTAGATACAGTCATTCAACTATACTTCTATATCTGTGAAGATTCTCAGTCATCCAGGTGAGTTTATCTGGAAGTTGAATCATGGCAACTCTCAAGAAAAACTCTCAAGAAAAAGTATAGTTCTGATTCCTATTTTTTCCAAAAGAACTTTGGTTCTTTTGAAACTAATGTATAATTTAGTAGATTCTTTAAAATTTCTAAATCCTGCCCCACTGTTCTCTTGTTAAATCTGTCTAGCCAATATCCTCTGACTATCACATGCATTTGTGAGTTAAAAATACATTTTGCTCAACAACTGAATTGTGGAAATAATATCTGTCTACATCATTAAAACATTTGATCTACAGTAAATATACAATTCATTGGATGTCTGGGTAGCAATTGTGTATGAAATCTGGTTATTAACAAGAGAGTAACAACATTTTAACCAAATAATGGTAGACAGTACAGTAATAGCATTTCAGAAAGTATCCTATTGTAAAAACCTTATAATTCATCCTATCTTTGAACTTTACAGCTCAAAGACCAGAAGCAAGCATATGTAATTGAGATGTTGTTGTCCAAGAATGATATCAAGGAGCTGGTCAATCAAAACATTAGTGTCCAGGATTGTTCTCCAGACTGCATGGATATTTACTTTGCCATTGCTAATAAAGTACCACCTACTAAATCATGACAGTACTACATTTCATTTCATGTTTAATGGAAGCTATTAACACTCTCAACTGGACAGTAACATGTGGTATTTCCTGATTGCTCCTGATTGATCTAATGATGTTGGAATGACCAAATCCATCAGGAAATTGCAGTTATGAGACTGCATATGGTAAATATATGAAATGCAGAAATATTGATTCAGCTTGCATTGGTCACCATGCCCTCTAAGTAGAAAGCCAGCATACCTATTTAGTCTAGACAGCTGATTTCCATGACTAACATTTTAATGTCCTGAAAAGGAAGATATTCTTTTAACTGGGACATATCCTTAATTATTACAGCTGTCCACTGCACTGTTCAGCAGGAGTTAGAAGATGCCAGCTTCTCAGTACAGGCAGAAAATCCCCATTTTCTGACTGGGAAAATCTTGGACATGTTCAAAGAGGCGAAGTTGGATTAGTCTAAGCCTGGGGTTACTGCCTGGCAGCTTTAATTGTTCAGAAGGACAGAATGAGTCCACAAGGTGTCAAGGAGTCCGGATTGAGTGGTGGCTTTCATGTGCAGGTGTGCGACTGATGACTCTCCAGAGGCTGTCGCCATCAGCTCCCATCCTCTTTCAGCAACAACTATGGTCGCCAAGATGGAGGAGGAAGTCCCACAACATCTGGAGGGCCACCGGCGCTTTAACCCCACTGCCTTTTCGGCAGTCTCTGCAACCGGTGTCGTTTGGGTTTCAAGACCTCGGGTGACAAGAAAACCTTTGGGAAAGAGTAAAAGGGAGAGGAAACAGGGGCGAGCTTCTCCGGGCAGGGGAGCTCTCCGCGCCCCTGAGCCGGGAGGGCAACAGGCGAGAAGCGAGAGGCGAGCGCGCGGCGCACCTGCTCCCTTCTCCGCCGTGGGGCCCGCGGCCAAGAAGGGGTCCGGCCCACCCAGGGCTCTTCCGTGCCCTCCCTCCCCGAGGGGGGTCAGGCGCGCTGCGAGGCCACCCAGGCAGTCCGCGCCGGCCCCGATGCTGCTGCTGCTGCTGCTCATGCGCTGCCTCGGCAGGGTTTAAAGGCAGGGCGCGCGGGACCCTTCGGCGCGGCGCGCTCCTCTGGCCAGGCAACCCAGAGAGGACGCGGCAAGTGGCGGCGTCTCCTCCTCCTCCTCCTCCTCCTCCTCCCGTCTCGCCCCGCAAGCTTTGCTTGAAGACGTCCAAAGGAAGCTCGCTTTTCGCCGGACGCTTCCGAGCCGAATAGGGGAGGGGGACCACTTTTTACCTCACGTTCTTTCGGGCAAGTGGGAGCGCCCCCCCCAGCTCTGTCTCCAGTGGGGAGAGGTCGCCCTGCCCGTCGAAGACCCGGAGGGAGGGAGGGGGAGGTCTCACTTTTCCCTCAGAGGTCAGACTCCCTCTCTTTCTTTCTCTCTCAGTCTCCCCACATCGCCTGCTTCGTCTAGTTTGGGGAAGGGGAGAAATTCAGACCCCCGATTAACCCTGTCGTAGTTGGCCGCCTGCTGACCGTGCCTTTTCACCCCCTCTCCCAGGTGCGGCCATGATGCTTGTCCTGCTCTTTCTAGGTGGGTACCCCCCCCCCAATAACTGAGGTGTGTGTGTGTGTGTGTGTGTGTGTGTGTGTGTGTGTGTGTGTGTGTGTGTGTGTGTGTCAAAGTCGACCAGGGCGGCCAAGCCGTCGGAGGGGAGGGGGCGCCAGGACCAGCCGTCTGCTTACGACCCTTTCCCTCTTCCTCCTCTTCTTGGGTTGCAGGTGTCGTCTCTCTCACCAGCCCTGCAAAGGCTGCCGACCGCTCCTCGGGTGAGTGTAGGAAATGCCCTGATAATTCAGAATCCTTCTCCTCCTCTTAGAACCGCCGATCTGGAAGGGACCTTTCGGCTCATTGATCAGCTACTTCTCCTTTTGGTGATGGTCTGGCTTCCCTTTAATAAGAACTGGGTTGAGGCTTTGGAAAAGCTGGCAAGAGAGGCTTGCCCAGTTGATGCAGCTTTAGGGAGTTTAATTTCCATCAGAAAAAAAGCACTGCTGTTTTGCTGTTTTCCCGTTTCCAAAGAATTTTCTTTCATACACCGTTAACTATTCTGAAAGACTTCTGGAAGGTAGACATGCCCTAAGAAACCTTACTGTTTATTCAGTCATTCGCTCATCAGGTGTGCCCCTTGTTTGCCTAGTTTAGGTTTGCTGTTTGGTTTATTCTGATTCTTTTTTTTTAATTTATAGATTTGGCAAAGTTAGTGTAAACACTTTCCCTGTTGTAATAAAGCCTAGGAATTCCAGATTACTCCCATCTTCCACCCCACACAGGAGCAGAAACATCTTCTAAAAAGTTCCCTGAGTAACAAAACTCGCATATATCTAACAAAACTTGCCAGCCCAGCTAAATAATTAGGTTCAATTCTGGTGCTGTAAGAAATGAAAATGAAATAATTATCTATTTTGGATTTCAACATCTTTTCCCAATTACTAGTTCTACATTTGTTTAGTCGCAATTTCAACAATATGCATTCAACATACTTGTTATTGATTTTCATTTTCTCATGGCTGCTACTGCGGTTGGCTATTGTTTTATGCTGCTCCTTTGTTTCTTCTTTGGAGAACTAATAATGTGATTTTCTTTAATCTTGTGAGGCTTGAGTATTGAATTTCATGATACAAAGGAACATTGACTGTAGCCATAATGACTAATACAATTGCACATTTGATTCCATGGTAGCTCTGTACTATACATTTATTGCAATTAAGATGACAATATGACTTGTTCCTGCTTATGGGTTTTAGATTTTTAAATAGAGATAGGAGAAAATAAGAAAAGGTGAGAATACTCTTGTTTCCTTTGCTTTGGCTCCCAGCGTGTTATAAAAATACATTGTATAATTTGGGATAGTAATTGACAACTAAATGCCACCCAAATGAAATTAACTGCATTATTTGAAGGAGGGTTAGATAAATAGCAGATTTAGTATATCCTAATAAGGTATCGCTGTTATGTCCCAGTCAGGGGGTGGGTAAATTTCTTAACAAAAATAAACAAACAGATGTTTTTAATGCTTCTGCCTAAATAATGGTTATAATGTATATATATTATATAGTTATAAATTTTATATATATACTTATATACACAATAATAATAGCTAATGTGAGATAATAAGAAACAATTAGGCATAAATCCAAAGGCTTGAGATTTAACAATGTCTGAGAACTATATAATTGTAAAACAATGCATAACAGATACTTATTTACTATTCTGGATTGAGTGCAAAGATTACTGGGAAAGTGCCAAAAAGGACACAAGTTACAAAGGAGTGCTATTAAGGACTCTGCAGTTCAGAAGAAAAGGAATACCTAGTAAGCTATAGCGATTCCTTAAAGACATTTATTTAGCCAAAATGTAAAAAGAATTCGCTCCACCGAAAGAAAACAAACTACTGGATTATGATTCTAGCGAAGAATTAGTTGATATCATTCAATGGAGGAAGAATGAAGGGGGGGAAAGTGACATCCATTTCTAAGCTCCATCAGCACTGGAAGGAAAACTTGAGGGTCTTCAAAATGGTGAGTGAGGTCTTTGTATGTGGTGCTTTTTGTTTCATATAAAATAAGATTTGATCATTGACAACTGAAAATAAATGAGACTTTGGTTTGATCCATAAAAACGAAATTGCTAAACACTTTAAGACCATAAATATTTGTCAAAAAGATTCCTTCTTTCGGGGCAAGGAGTTAATAATGTAAACTAGAGTTTGTTCTCAGCTTTTTCTTGAACAAGTACATTGAAGTCCAGCAGTTAAGTAGCCATTTTGAAAGAGCATGGAAGGCTGTGAATCAAAGTTGTCCCATAAGTAAGAAAGTAATTTTGTGCAGTGTTAAAATACAGCATTTCAACGCTATTGGATCTCCAATTTTGTACCATAATCTCCTCAGGCATTAAAATCAAAAGATGGCCACTTCCGGTTCTATGTTTAAAGTTCTCATTGCATTCTAGAGATTGTGGCTATTTTCAATGATGGATTCCTATCATCTTTTATCTGGGAGTAAGCTCTATTGAACTCAATGGGATTGACTTTTCAGCAGACGTTCAGCAACAGTGCTGAATTTAAGCAGCAAGGCACAGTTTTCTCTGAAACCAAGTAAGGAATCACTTCGTAGGTAACCATAAAATATGAACCATTTTTACAATACTGTAACTAGTTTGTGCACCAGCACTCATAAACTTAACTCTTTATATAACGACAGCAATAAAATATTATTGGTCCATCAGCGCAGTCTGTCCTGTGAGTTACAGAAAAGTGAAAAGGTCCAGGAACATATTAGTCCTCAAATGAAGTAGACAGAGTATTTGTCAATAGATGAAAGATGAAAGAGTAGATTTTTTTTGTTTTGAGTGTCCAAGAGAGTCATAGCAGATATATATAAATTATTACTCAAAATGCGGGGCTGAATCCAATTAGCATTCCCCTCCTCTTCCATTGATAGCCCTTTGCATGTCCCAAACTAAGATTCTGGAGAGTTTTCTAGCATTCCAAAGTCAGCACTGAGGGATGGGAAAGGGAACGAAAGTGTGCTTTTCAATTTCTTCTCAGGCAGAACCAGTTCCCATGGCAAAATAAACGCATTAGATTCTATCCTTAATTTTCAGCTCTCTTTAGACACGCAGCAGTAGGATTTCTCATGCTGCTCTGTATGCATCTTTCCATTATTTGCTACTCAACAGCTGTTTGATGTTGTCACAGTGACAATGTTGGGCATCTGTTGATCAGAACAGGTTGAACTGTGGAGTTCCAAATATGTAGCCTCAGAGAGTGTACACTGAACTAGATCAAAGTGATGACTTACACATTCTGCAGAAGAAAAATATGCAGTTTGCAAATGTGTTCTTTTCCCCTCTTTCTTTTATAGGTTAAGTGCTGAAGACCTATGCCATTCTTCAAGGACTTGGGCTAAATCCCTTTTAAAATGAAAATAAAATAGAAATAAATTGTGGTGATATAAATACATTATCCTAAAGTGGTGTGTTTCTGTCCTGCATTAAATGTTAGGTCCTATGTGAATTTTGTTTTGCATCCCTGATATCATTCAAAAAGTGTAAGAACAAAATATTTGCTATCTTCTTAGTAATTAATGATGTTACTCAAGGGAATGTTTGTTAACAACAACCAATTTATTAGAACAAGACTAGATTTTGCAGCTTTCTAAAGGGTAAAAGGGACCATATGTAGAAATTACTGTCAAGCACTTAAAACTTGGTTTAAATTACTAATGCTTTTATTAGAAGGTACCTTCATTTAACTATAGTATCTCTCTGAATAAAGTGGGAAAGCTTAACTTTTTTTAATGAAAAATAAAAATAACTGAAGTGTATTGTATAGTATTATGAAATGAACATACTAATAACCTGGACAAAGCCTTGTATATTTGTAGTTAATAAATTAAAAGCAGACAAAGGATCATTATCTCTCAGGAGAATGGAGAATATGTGTAAAGGATGTAGATCATAAAAATTGTGCAAATATGTGCAAGAGAATTTATATTTGGATGCCATCACAAAACTATATCAAGAGCAAGGATTCAATTCAATATATTTCAGTACATATATATATATACAATATCTGATTTGCAGCAATCATGCACTACTATCATAAACAAAAATAATGTCTAATATAACAAATAGGTGTAAAGTTGTTTGTAATGAATAATATCTAGCTACTTTTAAAATGCATTTTGATATGATTTTTCATCTCTCTGCCTTTCTTTGCTCAGCACTAAGACACAATAATCCCAAAGCATGATTTGGTGAAGCCTTTGTATTTTTATCAGTATTTCCAAGATGCAATATCAAAAGGACTGCGCCAGAGGGTATTTCCTTGTGTTTTCAAAAGCCTGATGGTTACAGCAATGTCAAGTGAAATGCAACAATGTGAATATCTGGGTCACTTGTGCAATTGTAGCAATGATAAGGCAATCTTTCTGCAAAGAAGTAGTGAATAATTCAATGAGTTCCTTTCATAATGTAGTGCTCTGATCTCTGCAGAAAGATAAACACAGATAGTCTGCACACAGAGAAATAAACATATAGTTTGCTTCTTTGAAAGTGGAACTTGAATGTGACTACCTGTTGGCTCATGTAGTTTGCTTCACCAGCACACAAGGGACCAACACATTTAATAGCTTGTAAGGCTGATGTACATTCCAGAGAGTCAGTGGAAATTAACTGACCCATAGCACCTCGAGTAGACTGCAAACACATGAGAGACTTTAAAAAGAATAAAGAGGTTATCCAGCCAAGAGCCTGTCACATAACTTTGGGAATCTTGGCACTAAACAGTGCCAAAGACCCGTGAGTTTTTGAAGATCAACCAAATGTAAGATTTCACTAATACCCTGCTATGAGGTTAAAATGACAAATTAGCATCAAGGGGAACACCCGTGTTTTCGTTCAAGAACAAGCTAGTTTCAAAGTCTGCATGAAGAGCAATATTCGGGGTTGTGCTATATATTTTGTATCATGAACATTAACCAACAGTTGCTAGAGGAAGCTTATTTTTTTTCTAAATGTTTCCATGTAACATTACTAAAAAGGCAAACTAATGTTTTCATTTTTTTTAATTAAAAGGAGACAGACAATTGAGATATAACAAGTTACAGTGCATTTAAAAAGATACCAGTTTACTGTCAATTTTTGCTGTGCATGATGCCAATGAAATTAAAAGCCCACCAGGAATATGTTGCAATTAAATTTAAATTATGTAACATTAATGCTTGCACATAATGTGAGCCTGTACTGCAGATGGTATTTCATTTATCTACAATTCACCTTATTTAATGGTTATTGGGAACATAAAATTTTAAAAAAGTTCCTTTATAATGTGTTGGACTTACTAACCTTGTTATATATTGGATAGTCTGTTGACATGTCTATAGAACATAGGAATGTCAGTTCTGATCGGCAGCAGCTTCCCAGGGTTTTGGGGAGGACTGTTTTTTTTTTTTAATCTTAACCTATGGCTCTCTGGTGGCCTCCCTTCCAGATTCTAACCAGAGATAACTCAGTTAAAGTTCCAAAGTGGCTAGATTTATGTATTCAGTGTAACTTTGTATAATCTCCCCCCCCAACTCTGCAGCCCCCACTCCCATCACGTGCTTCACAAGAGGACTCGATCTCAGGAATGACAGAGTAGATGTTCTCTGCCCAGCCGGATGCCCCTCCTTTCAGTTCGCTGTCTATGGAAATGTTGTCTATGCCTCCATCTCTAGTATCTGTGGAGCAGCTATTCACAGGTAAGTTTATTTATTGGTAACACAGGGGAAATGCTGATGTTAATTAATGTCTTAATCTACGTAGCTCTCTTCCAAGACATGATCTGAAAGCACATAGTGCAGAAACTTTGCTAAATATAAAATCTAGCTGGTGCTCCAATTCCCAGAACCTCGCAGATATAAAGGTGACTGGCTATTCTATCTGTAGGATCTCTGCAGCCTAAAGAAAGAGTAAGAGTTAAAGGAAGAGTAAGAGTGAGGTTTCTATGCTTTGGGTCTTGGACTGGTGCCTGCTGGGAAAGTAGTTGGGAATCCTGCACACACCATTTGAACTTCCATCATGAAGTTCCATCATAGAACGTTTGGGGCATTGCTCTTTTTTTACCCAGTATCATGTTTAAAAAGCCAAGGTTGAAGAAGAATGGAAAGTGGTGGGCGGAAGGGGGAAATCTGTCCTGAAATATTCTATGTCTCCATCCTGATATAGCTGAGATGGGGAGGGCAGCAGAATTAATCAATAGATTTGTTGGGTGGGTGTGTCCCCCCCTTTTTCTTGGCTGTTCCTCCCTTCCTCTATTTTATAGTAAAAATGTGTAACAGTTTAAATATTGAAATTGGCTAAATTCTATTGCTACTGTAGTAAGCTGCGACTGGATGATGACAACAACAACAACAGAATTATAAGAGAAAGTAATTTAGGAGAATATTTCAGAAGTAAATGGATTAGATGAACCAATTGGTCTATTTGTTTTCTATTTTAAGTCTGGAAATGTTAACAGCACTTGTGAAGGGAAGGGATGGGCATAGGTTGAATCTTTTATATCACCAGTTGTACTATTATGTTGCATAATAGTACTACTGTATGGAATACCTCCCATCCCAGTGTGGTGTGGTGTGGTGGGTAGGACTCTGGAAAAGCGAGTTGAAATCCCTGCTCAATCATGGAAGCTTATTGGGGAGTGGAAATGGTAAAGCCAATACTACTTAAATATCTACTTCAGAGCTGTCCAACTTTGAACAGGCTGAGGTTTACTTTTTCTGACCCAGAGTGCCTGAGGGCTACTATACTAATACCTCTACTTACAAATTTTATCCATTCCAAGCACATGCTCGTAAGTAAAAAAAAAATGTAAGTAGAGCAGCGGTTTCCCATAGGAATGCATTGAAATCCATTCCCTCCGGAATGGATTAATTGATATTCAATGCATTCCTATGGGAAGGCTGACCATGCACACGCTTCCCTTGCACCACTCAATCATCTGGCCAGTGGGGGGATCAGGGGACCATGCCATGGCTCTTGAACTGCCCAGCTCAGCTGGAACAGTGGGCTGGCAGACCCAGAACTTTGCTGGGGCAGTAGTTGTCCTTGGGACGGGGGAGGGAAGGGTGGAGAACTTATCCCCTCACTTTTTAATTAGTGGCCGGTGGGCTACTTTTGAACCCTTCGCGGGCTACCGGTAGCCCACGGTCAACCTGGTAGCCTGATGTACTTAAATATTAAGTAGATTAAGTAGATATTTAATACTTCTTAAATATTACTACTTATTATTACTACTTATATACTACTTAAAATATTACTAAAATATTACTGAAATATACTACTTAAAATATTACTACTTAATATTACTATTTAAACACTACTTAAATATTAAGCAGATATTTAATACTACTTAAATATTCATTAGGAAGAATTTCATGACAGATAATATCTCCTGGCCACATTGATGTTGTGTATTGAATGTATTCTGGACTGGAATGAAGCTGGGTTTGTATAACATTATTTGGCCAGTTAAAATCATGAAGCAATTTCGTGGAAGAGGATTATGCATGGGAATGCTTGGCTAGTCCATGCACGGCGATGAAGCCATCTCATTCCTTAGCCCTGATCAGTTTTCAGAGGAGAAATGCTGTAAATTACACTTTTAAAGGGATTGATGAAGAGATTCAATATTCTACAAGTAGAGATCTTTCCTTCAGCTCGCCATTCCACTTAACATCTATTCTAATACCACACCAATTATCAGATTTGATATACGCATGGGGGTGTGCCTGTATTCTTCCTTCTACCTCCTATGTGCCCTTTTTTGTTTTCAAGTCCTCTATGAGATTTTTATGAAGACACATTAGTCTTTTTTTCCTGGCTTTCATCTTTTTTTCTTGTTGGAATTGTTTGTAGTTTTGCTTTTAGAATTTCCCTTTTCTTTAAGTCTCACCCTACTTAGACTAGTTTTCCTGTTAGGGCATCCTGCCACAGGGTATCATTATTCTAAGATTGTTAAAATTGTCTTCCCTAAAGTCTAATGTATACATAGAGCTACGCTCTCCTTTCGTTTCTTTTGAAATCAAGAACTCGAGTAGAACTTGGTCACTTTCCCACCATGCTCCCTTTACACCAAGTCATCTCTGTTGGCTATGATCAGCTCCAGGATAACTCCTACTCTAATTTCTTCCTCCCTGTTTTATAGGAGAAAGTTATCAGCCCCTCAAGCCAGGGATTTCTTAGAAGGTCCATATTTGGCAGAATTTGTGTCACAGGAGACAGTAGGATAAGTGAATTCTCCCATGATTACTGTGTATCATGGTTCTTTGAAATTCTTACAATTTGTTTTTCAAAGGTTTCATCTACTACTTCTTCTTGATTGGGTGGTTTATAGTAGACTCCTTTTATTTTATTTTTCTCCAGTTTTATTATTTCAGATGCTCTTGATGGAACAAGTACTATTCCATTTCCCTTTCAATTCTTTCTGTCCTTTTTGAACAATTCACATCCTTTAATTGCCATATTCCAGTCGTGAGAATCACCCCATCGAGTTTCATTTATCCCTATCAAGTCATGATCTAATGCTTCAGAAAATTACCATCTCCTTTTTTAAAGTTGAAGCCTGTTCACTTCAACTTGGGTTTCAAAAGCAAGTCAAGGTTCAAATATGGGGCAGGCCATCACTGCCATTAATTATCATTGTTCTTGTTATGTGCCATGGAATTACCTTCAGTTTATGGTGAGTGATCTCCCACATGCCTGCCCTCAACAGCTCTGCCCAGTTCTTGTAAAATCAAGCCTGTGGTCCTTTTAGGGATTCAGTTCCTACATTTGGCCTTCCTCTTTTCCTGTCGCTTTTCCAACCATTATTGTCTTTTTCCAGAGAACCCTGCCTTCCCATAATGTGGCCACGGTAATATAGCCTCAATTTCCAACTCTTTGCCTCCAGAGATATTCAATAGCACTACTGTTTTGGCACTTTCTTCTTTTACTGTCCCTGGACTTGTTGAAATGGTCATTAGAAACATGGCATTTCTAGAGCCATTGCCAACGTAACATAGCAGATGCTCAGCTAAAACCACCAGTCAGCCACTTCATTTTAACATGTTTCATTTTTAAGTGCTTTATTCTACATGGTTGTAGTTATTTGGTAATTGTGGAGTCTCTGTGTGTTGAGACAAGTGTGTTGAGTTTAGTTTAAGTTATTATGTTTATTTTTGTCTTTATTGTTGATTGTTGTAAGCTGCCCGAAGTGGCCATGTTGCCAGATGGATGGGACAGAAATTTAAATAAATAAATAAATAAATAAATAAATAAATAAATAAATAAAAAGTCTTTGCTGCTTTCTGCCAATAAGATGATGTCAGCTGCATATCTTAAACTATGGGCGTTTCTTCCATCAATTTTCACTCCTTCATCTGAATCTAGGCTGACTTTCTGACTTTCTTTAGACTGAAAAGACGGAAATAAAATGAACCCTTATCCAATATCTTAGCCTATAGGAAACCATTTTACCTCTACATATTCTGGCCCAACAGTAGTTTCCTATCCACATTACAAGTTTTATTATAAATCAGTACTTTAATTTGTATACCACTCCCATTAGTGCTGCAGTATATTAGGATGATCAAGTGCAAAGGCACACCCGTTTATTTCAGAACAATTCATAGTTTCCATGATCCACAGACTCGAATACTTTGCTGTAGTCCATAAATCATAGCCTGATCTTCTGAAATTCTTTGGTGCCCAGCAGTAGCCTGTGGATATTTGCCATATGATTTCAACTGACTTTTCCCTTTCAGAGTCCAGCTTGAACATCAGGCATTTCTGTAATAACTTGCTTGCATGAAATTTTTTAAAAAAATGATCCTATAGTTACTGTACTCCTTCAGTATCTTCTTTCTTGGTGATTGGAAAGTTGCCAGTCTGTGAGCCATTGTTTTGTTTTCTATATTTATTGTCATATTCTTGTTAGGATTTTGAAAGATCCAGTCTCAGTAGCTTGAGACAGTTCTATTGGTAACCCATCTACCTCTGGTGATTTATTTATTCCAAGAAATAAATGATGATTTATTTCTTCCAAGCGCTTTTAGAGCAGCTTTCACTTCACTTTCTCAAATTACAAGTTCATCATCACAGGATTCTTCTAAAGAAACTGTTATTCTTTCATCTGTATATAACTTCAGTATATTCTTTTCATCTTGTCTTTATTTTCTTCTGGTCAGATTATGTGCTTCCCTGTTGGTCATTCAGCAAGCATTCCTAACCTAGGCTTAGATTTCCCTTTGATTATCTGGAAGAGAGCTCTTGCTTTTCCCCTTCTGTTGCTTTCCTCTTTTTCTTTTCATTGGCTATTGCAATAGTTCTCTTTATCTCTGTGTGACAGTAGCTAAAAACTGTATTTGAAGTTCTGAGGCTATTTCTGTCACCTTTTACTTTTGCTTCTCACCTGTTCTTTCAGTTTTAAGTATTTCTTCTGTCATCCATTAAGGTTTTTCCTTTTTCATTGCAAGGTTTTTCCTTTTGCATTCTCACAAGATCTTTGGTTTCAATCCACATTTCTTCTGGCTTGTGGTAAACAAATTTAATAATGCAAAACTGTTCTTTATGTAGATTTTAAATTAATCAGGAATGTTGTTTATATTTTGCGCTAGAATTATTTTACTGTGTTTCTTCAGCTTACTCTAATCATAGAGATTAGCAGTTCATGATCGGTAGCACAAACTGCTCCTAGTTTTGTTTTTGCTAAGAAAATAGCTTGTCTGTCTTCTGTTTCCAATTATGTAATCTTATTCACTTGCTATATTGACCAAGGTGTGCTCCAAGAAGAGGAATGTAATTCTGAGAGGGTGCAAATGTTTGTAGTCACTTAAAAGCAAACTTTGGAAAAGTTATTTTTTGAGTTGAGCTCCTGAAGTATTTCCACCAGCATAGCTACTGGTAACATTTCTAATATCTCTTAAAACAGACAAGGTACAGTAGGTGACAAGGGGTGGGTGGATTAAGAGTTATTAACAACTTTAAACAAAGAAGGAATAAAAAGAGATGGGGGATAATAGCAGGGCAGAATTTACTAACTGTATAATTTTCATTTTTGGCATTCGCCTAATAGTTAATTAAAAAGAAGCCCATTGTATTTTAATATATGGAGACACATTGGGAACAATTCATTGTCTTCTTTTAAATTGTCTGCTCAGACAGGCCCAAGAGGTCTGCGTTATAGTTTCTGTTAGATGCACATATGGTTTTTCCATCTGTATCGACAGAAAGCAAAGTAATAGCATTATGGTGTGCCATTTGGAACTCAGAGCAGACATGATTTTTCTTTGTATCTAAGGACTGAAAGATGTACACTGCTTGTAATGACATGATCCAATTCTCTCTCAGTGTTATTTTTCTATCTGTCATCACAGTGGAGTACTGTCTCTGTAGTAAAGGCTATTAACCATCTTGACATGTTTTTTTCCTGTCTTTGCATGGCAACATTGATTTTGTTCTATTTGTATGGGCATTGTTTTGGCATCGTTTTGTGCTCCCTGGCCAATCATGCAGAGCTGATCATTACCCTACTTTGACAGCACTAAGCCTGTCAAGTAAACAGGGGCTGGCATTACTTCAGCTCTGTGTAAGTAGTTTTGTGCATAGAGACAAGAAGTTTGTGTATCTTGAAACAGAGCCTGGTAGCAGTTACTTGGATTCCTTTGTCATTGACAATTGCTTTCCCAAGTGCAAATCCTTTTTTATGAGGCAAAGATAGTTTGTTGGCCTTTTCTTCTTATACTACTGTTTGCTTGGTGTGCATTTTTTTGCACAGTTATTGATAGCTTGCTTTGAAATAAAACTTCACTGTCTATGCAGAGGCTGCTTCTGACAGAGAAGTGGTTCAAAATGCAGCAGCTAGGATGGTATCCAGGCCATCAAAATATTATACTTTACCAGTTCCAGCACATTTGTAATGACTGCCAGTATGTTTCAGGTCCAAGTTCAAAGTGCTATCATTGCCATTCAAAGCCCTGAATGGATTGGGACCTCACTACCTGTCAGAGTGCCTGTCCCTCAGACTGACTTCTTGTCCCAAGCTATGATGCTATAAGTGGCCACTCTAATGGAGGCTCAGAAATCCAGTACTAGGAACCAGGCTTTCTTAGTAGTGGTTGCCAGGGTATGGATCTTCCTGTGGTTGGTTTCAGGAAGAAAAAGTCAAAACTTACTTAGCTTTTGCTTTTGTCTCTCCAATTTCTGATTACCTATGATTGTCTGGTCATCATCTTGTACTTTATAAATTTTATTATGCAGTTAGAATGGAGTTTTTTCAGCTTTCTTGTCTAATGTCTTATTTGTTGTTATTATTGCATTTAGTTGATGCTCTCATTATAAGCTGCTGAGAGTAGCTGTCTGGCCATTAGATGTGGGTAGGGAGGAGGAAATGAAGAATAGAAAACAAATACCAACAGATCTTAAAAGTGCTTAGTATGGAATAGATAGCCTCTTCATTTTTCTAGTTTCCAGGGTACTCGTGTTATTGTACTGCAACAAAAACAGTAACAATTTTTGTGGATTCTTAAAGAACAGCAAAATTATAATAGCATGAACTTTGCTGGACCCAAACCACTCTATGAGATGAAAGATGCATTCAGCATGCACCTGATGAAATATACTGGATTTGCAGAAGGCTATCTCTTAATATATTTCTGAATCTACAAGTTCCCACAAGACTGCTTTCATTGAGAGACACCTAAGACACACCTATTATTTGGTCACTAACAAGTGATTTTAAGATTATAATAGTGAGGATTTACCCACTTCTGGCCCTACTGGGTTCAGGATTTAGGAATTGTTGGAAAAGGTCTATTAAATAAACTCCTATTACTTGGAAAAGGCAGGACACATGAACTGAGAATTCTCCCATTGTTTTTGCTTCTTCTTGACACCTTATGCAAAGCAGAAATAGTGTTTAAGGAGTTAAGCAAATGCTATCCTTGAAACACTCCCAAAAAGCTATGGCTTCTACCAATTTTCATTTAATTAAATGAATACCTTCAAAGTCATGTAATCTGGTACAATGTACCAAAGTTTGACTAATTTTCAAGACAAGTGGAATAACAAAGGAGTGGCTTTACCAGATCCATTCCTCAGTGAATTTCCATGGCTGAATGGGATTTGAACCCCGTTTTCCAAAGCCCTGATCTGTCACTCTATCCACTGCATCACACGCGTGAAGTAAGTAGTCATTAATATCCTTTAGATAAATGTAAATATAAGCAAATATTACAAGCCACGTGACATGCCAGATGGGACTCAGATTTCTGCCATTTTTGTTTTGACTTCAAAGAGAGTGCAAGGGTGGGTTATCTTTTCCCAGTCACCCACGCCACATGATGCTCTCCATCTAAATTGTTTTCCCCCACCCCCACCCAGAGCAATTAGACACAGAGCTCAGAAACATTTGCACCACAGCTCCCATCTTGGTTAAAGGAATCTGGGAACTATCTGGGGAGGAAAAATCCAACCTCTGGTTAGTCCTGAAATAAAATAAAAAATCAAGTTATTTAAGAACATCTTTTCTGCATACTGTATTACTCAAAATGTTGTATAGCTTCACACCAACAGATGCTAGATTGCTGGTGATCACTAATGCATCTGTTTTGTTACCCTTGTCTGGTTGCTTGCCATCCGCTTGCTTTTGTCGGCTACACTTGTTTTGATTTTTAACTCACATCAACTATTGCTTTTATCGGTTTTGTTTATTTTCCTTCTGTTGTTAACTGCCCAGAGTTCCCTATGGGAAAGTCGGTGTAGTTTATATGTGTAAATAATAAATAATAAATAAATAAAATAGATTCATAAACAATATCCAGAACTGTCTTCTGGAATCCCCTTCATGATGAGTCAAGAATAAAACTTCGCAAATCCATTTCAACTTGGGATAGCAATCCCCTTCTGTTTAATGAAGAGCACAGAACAATATGTGTGTGCTTTGACCATTCAGCGTTTCTCCCTTCTGAATGTCATGATCTCACTATTCTCCTCTGCAGATTTTGATGTACAATAAAACATTAAGATGATTCACAAGGCAGTAGAGCATTAAAAAGAGGAGTGACATCGGCAAGGTTTCCCTGCCAAGACATCAGGACAAATAATAGGGAAATGTGTATTCTCGAAGGCTTTCACGGCTGGGATTTGATAGCTGTTGTGAGTTTTTTGGGCTGTTTGGCCGTGTTCTGGAAGTTTTCTTCCTGACATTTCACCAGAATCTATGGCCAGCTGCCGACATCTTCAGAGGGCAAGGAGATCAGGGAATGAGCACAGAGAGAACTCCTAGTTCCCTGAGCTCCTTGCCCTCTGAAGATGCCAGCCACAGAGTCTGGCAAAACGTCAGGAAGAAAAACTTCCAGAACATGGCCAAACTGCCCCAAAAAACTCACAACAGCTATAATAGGAAGGCGGTTAACCATTAGGTAACTGCCAAAGTACGAGAGAGTTCTGGAACATTATCAGGGTAATTCAAAGGAAGTTGATGTGGATTCCCATAACAGGATGACAAGGTAAAAACAAAACCATGTACTGTATTATTTTATTGGGCAAATTCCAAAGTATGTTCTGAAAGAATCTGCCTAAGGCCCTTGTCTGAATGCCAAAAAGGACCATGACATTAGCATATGTTTATGTACCACACACCTGCTGGTTCTGTGGGTCTATGTATATTAAACGGGTATAGCATCATTAAACTTCGAAGGATTTTAAGTTTAAAAAATCTGAAAGCAAAAGTGAGCAGGTTCAAGCCACATAGTACAGCCCAAACTGGATGGTACAAATATATACATCCCTGAATTCAGTGCATCAAACACGATCCAGAGGAATTGATGCTTGCTGAAAATAAAATTTAAAACATCCATCTAATTTTACAAGTGTGCTAGAAATTCTATCTCAGGACATCACTATCCCCCCAAGTCTTCTTTGGGGTAAGTATCAAAGGCACAAAGAAAATCATTGGTGAGATAAAATTTTCAAGTCCCAAGACCTAAATCAAGGTGCAAGGGAACAGAAGCTGCTTTCCGAGCTCACCTTCTGTATATCTTTCTGCACTTAAATTTTGCAGTCAAAGACACTTAAGGATCTCCTTTCTTCCTGGATCAAACAAAATAGCCCATGGGCTTACACTTACATCAAATGATGCTGTCTCAACTCAGCAATTAGGTTTATAGCACGAAATGATTTACAATGAAGTGAAATAATTGTTCTATTATCTGTTAGTAGGATTTCTGGTTTAGTCTATATGATAGGAAAATGTGATGACTTCTGTGTAGGAGGAAGAGAAAGCAACTGAAGTGGACTTTCCTCTTTAGTGCCTTGTTAACTCAGTCCATCAGAGGGTAAGTGACCGAGGCACTAAAACCTGGAGTCTCACATTCCCAATCCATAGTTCTTCCTCCTGAAGAGAACAACCCCTCTGGTTTTTACTAATTGAATCCTTTTGATTTGATTCAAAGTATGGGATTGCTTTTATCTGGAAAGACCTACCGAGTGCACACCTACACACACAGTGGTAATTCAGCAAAACACTTTCCCCCTCATCTCTTGCCACATGAGGGAGGATGCAGTGAGTAAGCAAGTGAGCATGAGAGCATGCACATGTGCACATACACAAAGACACACGATGTGCCAGCACTTACCTCTCTCCATAAAGCCTCTTTCTCAAGACACTTTGAAGAGAACCAAATATGGAAGTGCAACTTTGCAATAAGGAGATGTGAAACAATTTGTATTTCTCTTGCTGTGTAACTAAACCCTTAGATAGAAGGTTGAGCCAATGTCTGTTTGTGATACATTATCTACTCACAAGTAATCCTCACTTAATTTGATGATGCTTATTTCATTGTAAATTAACATAAGGTTGATGCAAAACATAAGACTGATGTGAAGTCATTAACAACAGCAAATGGGACTTTTTAATATAAATAGTTCCTTTTTTGTTTCATGCCAGCTTTTCTACATTGCTGCAATTTCACAGAATATATGCATATTGCATACTACTCAACTACAGCAAAATTCTCCCAGTAAACTACAAAGTTTAAGAAGAACACAGGGCTTAACCTTTAGTTTTATTGCATTGAAACTGTTACAATTTTTTTAAAAAAGAATTGCATTTTATAGAAGTAGAACAGCGCATAATCTTTCACTTCCTGTGAAATGCTGATGTGGATTTGAAGGCTGAGTTTGCCATGTTCTGGTTTTTAATTTCATAATCTAATGATTCATGATTATTCGAGGCTGAGAAATCAAGGCATCAAAGGCATTTCTATAAAATGCTATAAAACGGTACCTAGAGACACCAGAATTTATTGGAAACAAGCCCTCCCCCCCAATCCTTTACAATCTCTCCAAGTTTGGTGAAGATGAGTTTCAGACATCTGAATTAGAGATAGCATTTCATTTTGTTTCATTTCTGTAATAGTTTTGTTTTGTTTCATATGTAACAAAATTTTAAAGTAGTTTTGTTACAAAATGAAACAAAATGAAAAGAAACGCTATGCTCCCCTTGGTCCTAAAAGACCAAACTGCCAGGGAAGCTTCCTCAAGCAATCCTAGGTGAGAACCCAAAATTTGGAAAGGTTTAGGGGTCATGGAGATGAGTTATTAAGCTTCAAAGGGCGTGCCCCTAGGAAATAATCATTTCATAATTAAGGGAAGCACTTGAGGAAGCTACCCCCACAAGGACATTCCTCAAATGCTTAGTGATTATTTCCTGGCGGCACCCCCTTTGGTGCTTAATAATTCAGTCCCCTGATCCCCAAACCTTTCCAAGTTTCACTCAGTTAGAAAGATTTCTCACTCAATTAGAAAGATTTTAATGCTCTGTCAATTAGAAAGATTTTTTCCTAGGAGCACCCCCTTTGGAGCTTAATAATTCAGCCCCCTGACCTCTAAACCTTCCCAAATTTCGGGGGTTTACAGGGAAGAACTTGAGCTCCCCTGCCATTGATTCCTCTAGGATGAATAGTTTCATTCTAGAGGGGGGAAATGGTGTTTTGTTACAAAACAAAACACATCCTAATGAAATGCCAAAATTGTTTCATTTTTGTTTCATTCCCATCTCTAATCTGAATTATACACACAAAAAGTGACACACACACCCCAGAATCGTGCCTTTTGGGTTGAGGAACCTCAATCTTTACCAAACTTGGAAGGGTTGTAGAGGAGAGTCAGAGGAAGCTTCCCTGCAAGTTTTTAATCTCTAGGTACCTGGTGAGAACTTTCCTTGGGGGGCATTTGGGGGTGCATACCTCAGACATAACAAAATCCTGTCTCCACCAAACTTGGATGGATGGTGGAGGAGAGTCAGGGAATGCTTCTATCTTAGTGTGGTGCCATTGGGGTCATTATAGGGCCCAACAAATTAATGAATCAAAAATTGCTAAAAATTTATCAATTCGGATTCATCTGGGAACTCCATTTATGATGGATATGAACTGACAATTTTTCATGAATTAGCCAACTTTGTTAGAATATATTATTTGTTTTTCAATTTCTTCCCATTTCTAGTCATGGCTTAATGGCTATCAAGAAAATCATAGTTAAATGTATGAAAGAGTTTTTCAGATTTAGTTATATTTGAGGTCTGACCCTTCTATAAAATATATGGCTTGAACTACAATATCCTCTGAATAGGGCACACGTGTTTAAGTATATATTTCTTTTAAAACAAATAATGTAAGCAGTAATTAGACGTTTTAAAAGAGGTATGTGAATGCTAGTACAGTGGTACCTTGTATAAAGGAATTAATTCGTTTCAAATGAAATTATGTTAAGCAATTTTCCTTTATACAAATTTCCCATAGGAATGAATTGAAAACAGAGTAATTCCTAATAACGACCATTTTTATGTTGTACAGATTTGCCCCATAGATGATTGTGTTAAGCAAATTTCCTATCTCTGGAAATTTTTTTTTTTTTTTGTTGTACAGATTTTTTGTCATGCAAACCATTTGTTATACGAGGGCCCCCTGTATGTCACTTTTTAAAAATCACATTCAAAATTCTGGATATACTCATGTCCATAGCTGTCAAGTGTTCCCCATGGCTGCCTGGGACTGGGAGCTCCAGGCAGGCAGGGTGCTGGCAGCTAGGCTCTTTGGCTAGGGGGTGGAGTTCATTTGCATACAGGGTTCCCATAATCTCCTGCAGTGGTTTCAGAATGCTCACTGTGACCTAGGTGTCTCAACTTTGTAGGGGATATAAATACCAATCTGGACAGCTGGTGGCATGTGGGTTAGTGGTTGCGCAGGGAGAACTGCTCTCTGGCAGGCCACCTAGTGGCTGGCTGCATGGCCGCCCACCAGCTTCCAGAGCTCAGCCATCCACCGCCAGAAATGCGGGACATTTCAGGGGAAAAATAATTTTTCGGGAAGACAGCAGGAAAGAGTGATTGATCCGTGAATGTCCGGCCAAAAACGTGACACTTGACAGGTCTGATTATATGTGAAATAGATGAGACAACCCAAGTGGTTTCAGTGAAACTTACGCCCATGTAAGTGTACAGTTGCACTGGGAGAGTTTTTTGGGGTTTTAGTAGATGTTTAAGATTGAATATACTGCTTGCTTGCTTGCTTCTGGAATGCATATCTTGTGAGAGATAATGCCATATAATGGTTAATGATAGGCATTAAAATCAGGCCCAGATGCTTTCTGCAAAATATTTATGCATGGAATTAGATACTACTTTAATTGTTCTAGTAAAAGCAACTGAACTTAGATTAAAAAAAACTTATTTTGTTGCAGAGGTCTGATCACCAATTCTGGTGGGCCTGTAAGAGTGCAAATGTTACCTGGACGAGAGAACTATCCTGCAATATATGCCAATGGAGTCCAGTCCCAAGTACTCTCTAGATGGTCATCATCATTCTCAGTATCCAGTAAGTGAACGATCAAGTTTTACTAATTGACTAAATGACTTTGAAATTATCAGTACAGAATAAATGTGAATTTGATTTATAATTATTTTTTCTGGCTCTAGTTCTTATTTAGCAACACTCCAAACTATTTGTTTTCAGGTATTTGATGGAGAATTTCAGGCAAGCCTAGTAAATAAATGGAAGATTAATTACTGTAAATAATGTGTTTGCCTCTTACTCACTGCCTGTTCATCATTCTCCTCCTTTAATGCCAGTGAGAGGGAACAGAAGTATCTCAGCTGCAGATCTGACACAATTGTCCTGCCATTTCAAGGTTGAATAGAGACAGTTGGGTCAAACAGATGCAAAGCCTTCTCTGATTCACTCCTGAAATATTCCAGTGAACCCATTTCCCTCTTAAGAACAGTAGACCTCTTGTTTCTAGTGAATGCAAAATTTTAGTGAATAATTTAAACCCACTTTCATCAGTCACTTCAGCCTTTTTCAAATAGTTTGCTCATGGTCTCAACAAACACATGTGAATTTGTATATGCGTTTGAGCACATGGGGTGTGGTGGCTCAGCTGGCAAGAGTGCTGAAACTGTTGGTTGCAAAGTCGGCAGCACCTTGGTTCGAATGCCAGGTGCCATGCAGCAGAGTGAGCCCCCATTGTGTCAACCTAGCAGTCTGAAAACATGTAAATGCAAGTAGATAAATAGGTACTGTCAGGAAAAGCGGGAAGAGAAACAGTGTTCTGTCCGCAGAAATGTGTTCAGCCATGCCGGCCACATGGCCACATACTTGCACAACACTAGCTCTTTGGCTTAGAAATGGAGATGAGCACTGCCCTTAGAGTCAGACATGACTAGCATGCATGTTCGGGGGGAACCTTTGCCTTTACCTTTGAGTGTACTAGCCGCAACCTGCTTCTGTTGCTTTTGCCGTATTAAAGACAACCTTCTACTGCTCAGATGCTTTTTTATCCATGCAGGGACTGTGTGGGATACAGAAAGGAAGCTTCTCTGTGTGTAAACACCTCATTGGTTATCATTTCTAAGTTTGAGCTCTTCGGAGTCACTGACACAATGGCATTATTTGCCATCCTCACTTTATTTTGGAAATAACTTGTGATCTTATTCTAACAGAATAAGAGTAAATTCAAGAGAACAGAAATATACGAGAGAAAAATCATTCTGGAATATGTTTGTGTAGACATCATTCATTTTAATGTGCATTCAGTAGCACAGCCTTGAGAAATTCCTTAGGACATACCAAGGCATCCTCATTATAATCTGTTAGACTTAACATATTGTTTATTTTTCAATGTGGTAATAGGTGTCAAAAGTAGAACACTTGAAGCAGCAGGGCGGCCAGTTTCAACAGCACGCCCATCTACAGGTGAGAAGATTCTGTCTGCCTGCCTGCCTGCCTGCCTGTTGTTTCATAGAAATGGCTGCCTGATAGTTTCTTAGAAATAAACTATCTATGTTTGTCTGTGCAGATTCTCAGTCATCTAGGTCGGTGGTCCCCAACCCCCGGGCCGCGGACCGGTGCTGGTCCGTGGACCAATCGGCACCGGGCCGCCTGAGGAAACCAGGGGAAACTCCTCCTCCCTTCCGTCCCTGATCTCTTCAGCACGCGCCCCGGGAGGAGGAAGGAGGAGGAGGAGGAGGCAGGGGAGCCAATGAGCGCTGCGCTTGTTGGGGGGCGGCCCGCTGCCCAATGGCGGGCGGCTTGTTGCGTTGGGGGGCTGCCGCCGCGGTCGCTGTTGGTGCTGTCGCTCCTCCTCCTCCTGACAGGGGCTGGAGGCGGCGGCGGCAGCAGCACCAGCAGCAGAAGGAGCAACAATGAACAGTAGGGCTTGAAGAAGGCGGAGGCGGCGCGCGCCTGCCCGCCAGGCGGGAACGACCCTTAGCCACTGCGGCGGTGGCGGCGGCCTGCCCACCCACCGACCGGCCCGCCAGCCATGGGGGTGGCGGCGGCTCCGGCCGCGGCGGCGGAGGGAGGAGGAGGAGGAGGAGGAGGAGGAGGCCGCTGAGGGGGGTTCTCTGTCGCGGCGCGGATGAAGGCAGGACGCTGGTAAGCCAGCCTCTCCCCTCTCTCGCTGTCCTCCCTCTTGGTGTGTGTCTGTGTGTGTGTGTGGAGGGCGGAGAGGGAGGGCTGGGGGGGTCACGGGAAGGAGCCTCGCCGTGTCCGCCAAAGCGCCCGGCGTGACAGCTTGCCTCCCCTTTTCCTCCTCCTCCGCCCTCCTCCTCCTCCTCTTCTCTCCCCCGGCAAGCAATGGAAGAAGGCTGGAGGAGCGCAGGACGAGCCGCCGCCGCCTTTGCCTCCCTCCTCCGCCCACCGGCGGCTGCGGCGCATCCTCCTCCTCCGCCGCCCTCCTCCTCCTCGCCCTCCACCAGTAGCAGCAGCAGCAACAGCAGCAGCAGCAGCCACGGCGGCGGCAGCGGCAGATCAGGCGCGAAGGAGGGTGGGCGGGGGGAGGCTGCCTCTTGATCTCTCTTTTTTCCCAACCCCCCCGCCACCGCCTCCCCCCTGCAATTACCCCTGCCCCGCCGCCGCGACCCCCCACTCCTCCTTCTTCTCCTCGTGCCCAGTGCCCCATGGCTTGTGGGGAGGGGGAGAGAGGGCGGAGCCGAGTGAGAGGGGGGCCGGCGGAGGGCTCACTCGCCCGGATGAACCCCGGAGGGTGGGGAGTGGGGGAGGGTCGTCGCCCGTGCGCCCGCCGCTCCTCCGCCTTTGGGGTTCGTCGCGGAGCCGCTTTGCTGCAGCGGGTGGGGGGAGGGGAGTGTGTGTGTGTGTGTGTGTGTGTGTGTGCACGCGCGCGGGTGAGTGTGGGAGGGGGACGGGCGTGGAGGAGTGCATGCCCCCCCCCCGGGCCACCAAAAAATTGTTGAGCATTTGCCGTCCGCGGCAAAAAAAAGGTTGGGGAGCACTGATCTAGGTGAATTTATCTGGAAGTTGAGTCATGGCAGCTGGACTTCTTTTTCTTGAGAGACTGAAACATTTTGGTGTTCATCCAAACAGCTTCGTCAGTCTGAAAAAACCTAGTTGGCAGTCTTCCATTTTATAGTTCACTTTGACCTCTTGTCACCCTGGTCTGAAATAGGCTTATAAAATGAACAATGGTCTGAATAGGCTTGTTAGATAGACAACAGCCTCCATAGCCTTAAGGTGAACAATGGCCTAAAGTGCTGAAACCCATAAAGTATGTGTCGTTAGCTATAGCCTTGGTGGTGAAGGCATGAAGTATTTTTGATTTGTTTAGGTTTTGTTGAAATCACAGCCTGATAAGTGGCAGATAGACTGTGCCTGAGCCCTCCACTTCTGTTGAGGGGTTTTCAATGCTCACATGAATGGCTACCCTGACCCCTATCTCAAACCACCTATCTTCTCTGTCTATTATGTGTACATCCTCATATTTGAATGAGTGCCCTTTGTCCTTCAAGTGGAGGTGTACTGTTGATTCTTGTCCTGAGCTGTTACCTCATCCTTCTGTTTAACAGCTGTTTAGTTTCTCCAACGTAGAGGTCTGCACACTCCTCACTGCATTGGACTGCATATACTATATTGCTCCTTTTTTGTTTTGGTATTGGGTCCTTTGTGTGGACAAGTTTCTGCCTTAGTGTGTTTGTGGCTTTGAAATAAACAGGAAATCCTTTTAAGCTTCTCAGACACTCCAGCCACGTACGGAATGACCAGATTCTTCCGTCGAGTCTGGAAGGCCTGGGGATATCCTAAGTGGGCCTTCAACAAAGCAGTGTGCTGACCCAGAAGAACAATGGATCAGCTTGAGACCCAGGCCTGACGGAAGAACCTGGTCATTCCCTACATGGCTGGGGTGTCTGAAAAGCTTAAAAGGATTTTTTTCAAAAACACCACATCCCTGTTTATTTCAAACCCACACACACACTAAGGCTGAGACTCGTCCTCCCAAAGGATCCAATTTCAGATATCTCTCTGTTTATTCTATTTTTCCTTTGTACACTGCATTATATGCACAATGAAGCACATGGAGAGGTTTGTGTGAAAAGGAGGATGCAGTACTAATTTTTAAGACCTGAAAGAGTTGTTCAGGTTGTAATTTTATGAAATGGGATGGCCTGGAAACAGGGCTCCTTCAGATGTGTGGAATTTCAGCTCAAATTGTACCAATCCCACTGGTGTTATACAGTACCTCTCTAAGTTATGAAGTTCACTTGATAACCTTTGGCATAGCATGGTTTACATATCCATTATGATGAATGGGAAAATCCCCACATATGTCACCAAACCCCTAAAAGGAAAGTGGGATACAGTCTTGTCCTAAAAACTTCCAGTTAGCTTCATGTCCCACAATATTGTTCAGCGTATTTAACTGCAAAGAATTAATTGTGTTTTGCACTTTTCAGGTAAAAGGCTTAAGAAACCTCTCGAGAAAAAAACAGGGAACAAAGGTAGGAGATGGCAAAAGCTATGCTACATGAAACAAAATCTCTTGTGTTAATTTTCCCTTTAATTTAATGTTAACTATCTTGGGTGTTCACAGACTGTAAAGCGGATATTGCTTTTCTGATTGATGGAAGCTACAATATTGGGCAGCGTAGATTTAATCTGCAGAAGAACTTTGTTGGGAAAATAGCAATGATGCTGGGAATTGGAACTGAAGGACCACATGTGGGAGTTGTACAAGCCAGGTACCAGAAATACATCCTATTTGGTACATCACTCCTTCTTGGGTGCTTTAAAGCAGGCATCATTTAATTAAGACCTTATCTTAATCTACATAATATTTGCTCTTGTAGTTTGGTCCAACTAATTCAGTCGGGTAATAATAGCCACTTTCTGCCATTAATCCTCCAAATTTGCTAGCCAGCATCATAGTCTTCCTGATTATTCTTGCAGCAAGACCTTCATTCATTCATTTAGCTGCTTTTCTCCCCATGCTTGCTCTCAATTAATTAAAACTATGTAGTGATTACAATTTAAGAAAC
>JAHTLZ010000016.1:17439767-17497668 GCA_023846285.1 Phrynocephalus versicolor | reverse complement strand
AGAGCCACCAAGATTCCCCTCTCTCACATCTGCACCAAACAAAATTAAAACTAGACTATGGCTGATACCTTCATAGGCTGCTGGTAGAAAAATAAAAAAAAAGTTTGTTGAGCTTTCGAGAGCACAAGCTGTCTTTATCAAAGCAGGTATAAAAGTCCATTCATGGCAAGGGATGTAATTTGCCAGCAGAGAGTTCTTAAAAGTTCACTTGGCAAAGATGGAGGCCAGGCATCTTCTTGGAAGGCTCAGCACAGCATGGTCCGATGGGCTGGACTTCACAGGATTCAAACAAAGAGCTGCATGGTCTGAGCACCTCCCTCCCTATGAAGGTATCACCCATAGTCTAGTTTTAATTTTGTTTGTTTTAATGGCTGCATGGCTCAAAACTCCTTTTTACTGCAATCTTCACCAAACAAACCTGCGAGGACAGTTGGACTAAACGAAGGCCTTCCTGTGGAGATCTTAAAAGTCAAGGAAGCTCATGTGAGGTCATAACTAGTGCTTTGATTTGATCCTGGAAACAGACAGGCAGGCAGTGAAGGTGTTGTAATAAGGGAATTGTATGCTGTGCCTAACCAACACCAGTTAGTAACCTGGTTGTGAACTCGCTGAAGGGCAGGCCTGCATAGCTCATACTGGAGAGAGCCAAATGGGCAGTAACTCAGGTTTATGTCATGGTGACTAGATCAGACATCCTAAGAAACAGTTGCAGCTGCTGCACTACCTTTAATTTTATGAATGCACTTCTGGCCACATGGAGGGGCAATGTAGCTCCATCCAGGGCAGGTTCAGCCCTGTAAGTTAGTTATCATGTGGCTTGCAGTCTCTGATAGATCTAAAATTCGTATTGAGATCCTAGCATTATGTTATTAGAACAGACAGGTTGTAGACATCAGCATGAGTTATGTGTAGGGGCCTGAGCCAAATAATACTAATCATGTGAGGAAAACAAAAAGGCCTGGTGTAGTTTATTGAAGTCTTGTCTGACATCACTGCATAATACCCTACCTGGTCTGCCTTAAGCTTTTTGCAGTGTTACTAATATGCTTCCTAATATTTCTTTCCAATTTTTCCATGCACCCTGAAGCCTTAAGTGTCAACAAGGCCAAAATCTGCAAAACAAACAGCCAGATACCATGCTTTATTCTTGTCAACAGAGTCCAGAAAATTGTGGTTTTTATATATTGTTCTATTATTGTTGTTCAGGGACCCACTTCAGCTAGAAGTTGTAGGATTATAGTGTGGATAAAATGGATTTGAAACAAAATTCTGCAGTGGACAGTGCCTTTTTTCAGTTATCCCATTACAGTACTTAGTCATGCCCTGTTTGACAATAAATTCTACCTTTCCACAACAATCAATAAGCATTCCATGACCACAAAGCATGTTCAATAGAGGTGGGCCCAAAGTGTGATGAAGCTCTACATACAAAGCGGTCAGCATGTCACCACAGGTGCTGTGCTTTGACTCCCCTCCATCCCCCTGCTGGCTGGACCACTCACCACCAGTCCTAGCATGGCATCAGGGGTCCTTCTTCTCTGGTGGCACTCCACTCTGAGCAGGAGCTCGGCCACCCCATCCCTGCCTCCTCCAGCAGTTGACCGCTTTGTCAAGGAGGTGGGACAGGAATTCTCCCCATGCAGCCCATGAGTGGTTGGCTGCCAGAGGAGATAGGGGGCCAACCAGCCAAACTCCTGACTAGAGTGGAGCACCTCCAGAGAAGGAAGGGTTCCAGCGGTGCATGAAGGCCGGTGAATGGGTCAGCCGCCCAGGGGGTGGGCGAGGCAAATTGCGGCACTTTGTCACACTTCATGCCCATCTGTAAGCTCAATCTTTGGTGGTATTTTTGGTGGGTTGGGGTGGGTGAGATATTCCTTCCTACGCCTGTTCTTTTTCTTCCTAAATCCACAGGCTTGTGGATACCATCTTTGTGTGTGTTGCTGGTGCACTTTCAGTTGCATGAATGTTCATGCTGCTCAACTTTAGCCTTTATAAATATGTAGAATGAATTGAGGCAGGCTAGCCAGCACCATGCCAGACTAAAACATGGCTCTTTCAGTGATGCAATGATCATATATGTCAAGGAGTTTTATTTCCTTTTAATGCATCACTCATTGTATGGACACTCCAAAACAATGGTAGTAAATTTTACCCTATAAAGACCTATGTGTTTGACTCCATTATATCCTACATTTCTCCCAGATCATGAGCCTAAGGTCGCTTATGGATTGTTAGCCACCGAGTGTGGCCTTTGGCCAGATGGGCAGGATAAAAATGCAAGCAAGCAAGCAAATAATAAATAAATAAATAAATAATGTGGAGGATGGGGAATGATACAAAATAGAATATTTAAAATACTGTGGAACTTGTAATATTGAAACAGAGGATTTAAATACCAGAAATTAAAGAAAAACAGCAGAAATAGAAAAAAAATCAAATATGTTTAAAAGAAGTGCCGCATCAGTTAAACATCAGTCAACAGCCTGACTGAAGAGAGAGGTTTTTTCTGGTGGAAGAACAGGAGGTGGAGCAGCCTTGCCACCCAGTGGAAGCAGAGGCGTAGCCAGGATTTGGAGCGCCTGGGGACAAAGTTCATTTTTGCACCCTTCATGCCCCCCCCCACATCGCACCCATCCAGCAATGGGGACGAACCCTGCGGGTGTGGAGTGAGTGCGTTCACGCATGCGGACGGGTACGTGCATGTGTGCGTGTTACCATGCGCACGCACCGTACACCTCTCCCACCAAGGCGAGGCGGAGGAGGAGGAGACCGCGGCCACCATGCTCCTGCCTGCCTGCTTTGCCGCTCGCCTGGCACGTGGTGGAGGCAGTGGCGGAGGGGGTGCTGTCGCCAAGCTTTAGGGGAATGGAGGACTGCTGGGTGGTGGGAGGATGCACAGCTTCCTCCTGCTCCCCCTCCAGGCGTCCCCAGATTGCTACGCCTGGGGCAGATGTACCTTTCTGCCCCCCGTAGAGAACGCCCCTGAGTGGAAGACCTTCTCAAAGCCTGAGAGCATCCCACAGATAAGGATGCTTATCCCGTCCTCATCAGCCATGCCTGTGAGGACAACTGGACTGAGAAAAAAGCTTTTTCTTAAGACCTAGAGAGGCTTATATGGAGAAACAGAGTCCTTCAGATAACTTGGATGTAAGTCATTTATGACTTTATAGGTCACACAGCCAGGGCCACTGTAATTGACCCAAAATGGCTTGGCAGTCGGTGCAACTGAAATAGCATGGAACTTATACGTTATATATTCATGATAATGCTTTTGAATAAGTGCAGTGTGAAACAGCAGCTTTTTTTTAACTGACAGAGGTCATAGATAGAGGTCAGTCTATTTTGACTTGAATAATAAGTCAATTCTGACTTATGCCCATCGTTTATTCTTTTAGGGTTTTCTAGGTATTGAATAATGAGAAGTGCTTTTCCATTCCCTTCTTCTGGGGGTCCCTTGGGACTTTGCGGCTCGGCCACGGCCTCACAGACTGGTTCTACTCACAGGAGGCACAGTGGGGAATCAAACTCTCAACCTCTGGCTTTACAGCCAGATAACTAACTCACTGAGCTATACCTTCTATTTAAACTTTCTTTTCCTGGAGAAGTCATTGACTGAACCTGTAGGAACAGCATGTGCTCAGCGACTGAACTGTGTCCCCACTACCCAACTTTAAAACTGTGCATCTATTTATTGGGAGTTGTTCATTCAGATCCCAACATCTGGTCTTGTATGATGGGCAAATTTCCAATACTGTAACTTCCCTGGCAGTTACTTCTGGGATAAAGGAAGAGAAAAAGCCTATAAATCTCTCTCTCACCCCCCCCCCCGATTTCTAAAAGTTGAACCATATGTGGGATTCCAAAGTGGAGTTTTTTTTTCCTGCCAGTTTCCTCAGCATTTTTATTTGATTATGAACCCTACTATATTCAGTACTTGTCAACAGAACAATGTCGGTTATGGTGTGAATGAAAAGCAAGAATAAGCGGATCACAATGATGAGTTATCTTATAAGCATTTCAAGCCACAAAAGAGCAGTTCCAGTTTTATTTGTTGACTGCATTAGCACCACAAGTGTTTCATCCAAGGGCATTAGTGTCATCTGGTGTCTAAAAAAATGAGCTGTTCTTCAGAAAACCATTTCAGAGCCAAGATTTTTTTGTTTTGCTTTGAAAGGCTGACAGTGGTGGAAAAACATTTAAGAGAGATCACAGCCGAGCAGGACTGGAATTGAAAAATAGCACACCTGGATTTAGTTAAGTTGTGCCTTCTGACGTATAGTCAATAATACATGGTCATTTTGCTTCTGTTAGTGCAGGTGGTGGGAGTGGGGAGAAGACTAGACCACACAGCAGGTGTTTGGAAACTGTTTATTCGAGGGAACCCAATGGATTTTGAGTACATTTTTTTCCTTTGGAGCATCCATGACAGATACACCTACAAACAAAAATTCATAATAAGGAATTTAAAAAATACATATCATTAAAAGAACTTTGCAACTTATTTCATTGTCACATTTATCTGAGAGGTCTGCTTTTATGCTTGCACAGAAAAGAGCATACAGTATATTCCAAACACATACGGCTGAGGGGCTAGCAATGGATTCAGGAGAAATGCATGCACCAGAATTCTAATACCATTAAAAATGCAACTGAAAACAGAAAACAGCTTTAGAGAGAGCAGAGGGAATTCAAAGCGGAGATGCTGAGTGTGTGTGCATGTAATATATACGTGTGCATGTGTGGGAGAGAGAGAGAGACAGACAGAAAAATATTGGTCATGCCTGTTGCTTCTCTGCTCCAAATTAGGATGTCAGCTGCTTTCACTTCTTTGGCATTCTTACTACTTATTTACAAAGGGAGACACCATAAACCGATGGTAAAACAAACTTTTAAAAAACTAACAGATTAAATTGTATCACTGGAAATACAAAGCATTAATTTTAGAATTGCTTATTACAACATGACTTTGTTCTGTTGTTTTGCAGTGAGCAACCAAAAATTGAATTTTACCTGAAAAACTTCACTGCATCAAAAGACGTTTTATTTGCCATAAAAGAGATAGGTTTCAGAGGAGGCAATGCCAACACAGGTAAGCACAAACAAGATCAGGCACGCACAAGATAAGAATAAATTTTAGATTACTATCAAGCAAAATCCCATATGAGGTGAACAATATAGTTGTTATTGTGGTGCCCTACTTTCCCTTTCTCCTGATGACAGCCCCACTATTAAACATGCTCTACAGACTGTATCTATAAAGAGAATCCACCCCACTGGATGGGAGGGGTTTTAATAGGACACAGCCCTAGGTAACATTTGGCACTGAAGTGGTTGAAAACCTAGACGTTGTTTATATAATTTGCTGTACTATAGAAGTGAAATATCAGGTTCACTGTCCAAAGTTCTTCAAAATAGAAAAACACTGGCATAATTGCAGAAGGTCATCTTTATATGGGAATGGCCTGCATTTAGGAAAATTGATTCTTACACATCAGTTCCTTATAGTAAGTCATCCCCCCGCCATTTTGCGGTTCATATACTGTAGTTCTGGTATATCGCAGAACCACACTATATGAAGTAAAGCCCCCCCCCCGGGGCAAGCTGCGTGGGCTTGTTTGAGGCCTCCTGCACTTACCCCAGGTTGGGCACTGGGCACTGGGCTTCCCGGGCCTGTGGGAGGCTGCAGAAGTGGTTTCTGGCGAACCGGAAGTGGCTTCCAAAAAAACGGCACTGCCTCCCAGATTGCTTGTAACCACTTCTGGGGCCTCTGACAGACTTCAAAGGCCTGTTGGAGGCCTCTGAATTGGTTTCGGGTGAACTAGAAATGAAAATGTATTCCAGATTGCCCAAAATCACTTCTGGGCCCGGGAAGCCTGTTGGAGGCCCCTTTGAGGCAGTGCCAGGCCTAGGGTAAGTGTAGGAGGCCCCAGTCCCAAGCCCGACCCAGCATCCTCATAACGTGGATTTTCCTTTATCACGGGTTGGGTCTCTCACCTTACTGTATGACTATCATTACTGTGGTTTAAACCTAAGTACCCATTACCTAGTGGTGTGCATGAGCCTTGCAGAAAGCTGAATAGCAAAGTTTCAAAACGAAGAAGAAACCAACTTTAGGATGCAATTATAATTGTGACATCATTATCACCATGCTGATGCTTGAAATAAGGTTTGATTAATTCATGCAGTATGGGTAGGAATATATTGATAATTTTTATACGTGCCCTGTTTTGAATGAGACATAACCATCATTCATCTGCTGGGCTGTGAGATCTTTAGATACTGACTTCAAACCAGAGCAGCTTGTACTTTCAGTAGAATATATTTTAAATTTCTCATTTTCCTCCCTATTAGGAAAAGCCCTGAAGCATGCGTCTCAAAGGTTCTTCTCTGCAGAGCATGGTGTACGCAAAGGCATTCCTAAAATCATTGTAGTTTTCATAGATGGATGGCCATCAGATGATATAGAAGAAGCTGGTATAGTGGCTCGAGAATTTGGTATTAATGTATTCATTGTGTCCGTTGCAAAACCTACAACTGAGGAACTTGGGATGGTTCAAGATGTTGGCTTCATTGAGAAGGTGAGAAGATAATTTTTATGTTTTGTATGAAGTTTAGATTGCCTCAAGCTACATTCCAGAATTTAGATAACATCAAAGGGAATGTCTGCTAAATTTTAGCAAAAAAAGATATTGGCAATGGAATTTGTTACGAGTAATCACAAATTATGGTATGCTGCAATGAATACTGAGTGTTAACATTTATACTGAGTAAAAAGTGTTAACATTAATACTGAGTAAGATTAACATTTGATGCAGCAATCACCATGCCAATATCTAAGCTATCCAAAGGAAGATTTTTATAAGTATTAAATTATGCATTTCTAAGAAAATGTGTGTTTTTTGTATAATAAAAATTGTTTCTTAAGGGAAGAACTGAGCCCCATGGATCACACATTAGTCCTTCCTTTTACCATCACCCTTCACCCACCCCTGAAATAAGTTAGATAAAACTGATTCCCTTCGTAGAAGTACTTTTAACCATGCCTTGTCATTTTTCATTTCAAAACAGGCTGTTTGTCAAAACAATGGCTTTTTCTCATACAACATACCGAGTTGGTTTGGCACTACAAAATACGTGAAACCACTGGTTCAAAAGCTCTGTGCTCATGAACAAATGTTATGCAGTAAGACTTGCTACAATTCAGTCAACATCGCTTTCCTGATAGATGGTTCCAGCAGTGTTGGCGATAGCAACTTTCGCCTCATGCTTGAATTCATCAGTAATGTTGCCAAATCGTTTGAGATCACGGAGGTTGGTGCCAAAATAGCAGCAGTTCAGTTCACTTACGACCAACGCACTGAGTTTGGCTTTGCAGACTATAGCACAAAAGATAAGGTTTTTTCTGGTCTTCGAGGAATCCGCTACATGAGTGGTGGTACTGCTACTGGAGAAGCCATTACTTACACTATCAGAAATATTTTTGGACCCGTGAGAGATGGAGCCAACAAAAATTTCCTAGTCATTTTGACTGATGGCCAGTCTTATGATGATGTCCGAGGGCCTGCTGCAGCTGCTCACAAAGCAGGTAAAGTGATGGTCACTTTCTGTACTGATAGAAATGACAATAACTCACCCCACTGTTTGTCAAGCCTACTGGTGAATGATAGATATTAATTACATTACATGCAAGTAAACTATAACAATTACATTTATTGATTGGTACCTTGTCTTTCACCACACGAAGACACAAGGCAGCTATACAGTGTAACTAACAGTGGCTAACATAGATTTCTCCAAAAGTATGTAGAAATTTTATGAGGGGGTTGAGCAGAGGTGGGGAACCTTCAGCCTTCCAGATGTTTTGTTCTGCAATTCCCAGAATCCCAAGTCTATATTGCCAACAACAAAGGACTCTGGGAATATCTGGAAGGCTGAAGGTTCCCCACCCTTGGAGTAGAGAAATTGTGGCCTGTACCCCATTCAGTTTTTTATGTGTGCATGTGGAGCTGCACCTGAGGAAGCTGCTGTGCTGATCTAAGGAAGTACTGGGCACATGGAAAGAAGCACATAAGCAGCACTTTTTCAGATAGCCATACCAGCCTCTGTGGGTGGAGTTCCCCTCCATGCATAAACAGGATACCGGACACTGCCTTTCCACTGAAGACTGGAAGTTACAGTGGCTATATCCTCAGAAAGCAAGTTATCAAGATTCCTTGGAGAAGGGGTTACACATAAGTAGGAAATTCCAGCTCCCCCCATAGCACTTACTGGCCCCAGATAGCAAGGCCAGTAATGGGGGATTATGGAAGCTGCAGTCAGAAGCCATATAGAGGTCTATCACCGGCCACTCCTGCTTGAATATCTGCAAAAATGTCATAATCTAAGCTAGGAGGGTGTCAAGAGAACCAAGGGACATTTGTGAGATATGGTAGCAGTCTGAGGGATACACTCTTAAAAGGGCATAGCTAAAGGGAAGGGCACAATAGTAAAATGGCTACTTTGTGTATTTAATTTACACTGATACCTCGTATAACGTAGGGTTTGTATAACATAAAATCCGTACAACGTAAAAATCTGGTCGGGAACCTTCGTCGCCTCCCCCCTTCACTGTTCATTAGCAGAGGAGTGCAGGCAGGCTGAGAGCGGGTGAAGAGGGAGGGAGGGAGGGGAGAGGAGGATGCCTCCTTGGTAGCTGCCGACGATGCCGTCGCTGCGGTAGCACCCGCGGGAGGAGCATGTGCCAAGCCAGGTGAGGAAATGAGCCAGTGGCCGAGTGGTCGCCGTCCAGGACACACACACACACCCTCCCCCAGGGCCGGCTGCGGTTCTTGCTGCTGGAACATGCTGCCATGTCCTTGCCAAGTGGGCCCGTCGTCGGGGCCACCACCAGCGGCTCCAAAGAAGTGAATGCCTTGGCCAAGCTGGGCAAGGTGCTGTAGTTGAACGTCCCGCACCGGTCTCCTCTTCCTCCTCCTCCTGTTGTGGCCACTGTGACTCCTAGCCTCCTCCTCCCTCCCAAGCATCACAGTCAGGACTGAGCGGCTCCCTACGCGTTGCCGAGGGGGCTCGGCATCTTTACCTCGCTCCCCTGCCGCCTGCCACACTCGTCTCCCCATCCGTCGCTGGTGCTGCTGCCGACGCTGGCTCCCCCCCCACCGCCGCCGCCACCGCCCATGACGGACGCACCCAGAGGCAGCCCGCGGGTGGCCAAACAGCTGTTTGGCCAGGGCTGATTGCAGAGTGCTGCCCAGGCGGGGCAAAAGCAGCACCACCACCACCACCACCATCCTCACCCCTTGCTGTCTGCGGGCAACGACGACAACAAAGAGGACAATCCGCACCAGTTCCTGCTGCAGCTCATCCTCTCCGGCAACCTCATTAGCCTTGGCTAGGCTTTTGGAACGGATTAAATCCGTTTTCAATGCATTCCTATGGGAAACCATAATTTGTACAAAGGAAAATTTGTATAATATAATTTCATTTGGAACAAATTAATTACGTTATACAAGGTACTACTGTATATTATTTTAAACTATTTGATAAAGTTGCTCAAGTAGTTTTGTTGTTGTTAATATACAAAACTAAAAATATTATTTTGCAATTCAAAAAGCCTCAAAATGCTAGTACATGTCAGTTGCCAATTTAAAAAGGGGGGAGGGGAAAGGGGAGGCTGCGAGGGACTCAAGGGACGCTCTCAAAATATGGGGAAATGTTCTGCAAGGATTATTTGGTGGACATTGTGCCCTTTGTTGTATTTGTAATTTTTAAAAAGGAAACAATGAAAATGTTAATAATAGTTGATTTATTTAAATAATTTAAATATTTAAGTAAAAAATTGGAAGTGACCTGGAACTGATATTCATGTCTACTTGAACTTTAAGCAGGCATTTAAACAACTATGCTTTTTGACAAATTTGTTGTAGGTATCACAGTCTTTTCTATTGGCATTGCTTGGGCTCCACTGGAGGATTTAAAAGATATGGCTTCTGAACCTCGGGAGGCACACACCTTCTTCACAAGAGAATTTACTGGACTGGAGCAGATTGCTCCTGATGTCACCAGAGGCATTTGCAGAGATTTCTTGAACTCCAAGCAGTGAATCAAAGGCTGGAGGCTATTGCAAATGCACCAAACAAGTCAAAATGGTCTCCCCAAGTCTAAGACTTCATTTTATTCTTGCAGCAGTGTTGACTTCGGTTAAGGGCCTCTATTCTTTAGACAAAGTTTTTATTAAAATCAGTGAAGCTTTTGCCTGAAATAAGTAGAACATTTGGCTTGGAAGTTATAATTGTATATGTATATTTACAGTATTTAATATTCTTCAGTTAAAGTGGTTCAAGTCTTCTATAGAGGAGTATTTCATATGTATTTTATGTATATACAGAAAATATACAGCTACTGTTAGCATTAAACACTAAATCTCATTCCAAAGTAAAAAAGAAAACAATTTAAGATGAATTCTATGAAGTGTAAAATATCTAGAATATTGTCAACTGAGATGAAAAGAATTTTGGTGAGTATGTAGTTATCAAATACATTACTAAAATTATATTTATATACCAGGTACCAGTATTATACTTAAAAGAGTTGCATGCAACCCAACATTTAACCTACTGTACTTGGAAAGAAATGAATTCTTTTCAAGTAAAATACTTAAAGAGACTATGCATGGAGTGTGCTTAACTGTTGTACATCAAAAAGGTTGATCATTCTGCTTTAATTTCAGAACACCTTGGTCATAAGAATGACCTGTTGTTTTTTAAAAATAAATCCTACATTGCAAATCCCTCATTGTACTGCTTGGTGTTTTAAACTTTTGAAACATAATAATGAAAAAAATGGTGCACAAAGTAAACTGGCAAGAATATCTAGTATTTTTGTACCTACTAGTTGTCAATTATTTAGTGTATAAATCAAATCAAGTATTTTAAGGAAAAATGGATTCTCGTCAGATTATTAAAATTATATTAAATTGCTCATTAAATCAGAATAATGAAGTTGGAAGGGGCCTATAAGGCCAACAAGTCCAACCTCCTGCTCCATGCAGGAATAGAAATCAAAGGATACTTGCCAGGTGGTTGTTTAAATCATTAACCTTTTTATACAGAAAATGCGCCTTACTTATATAACAACGGTTACAAGTTTTTGGGGACTCAAAGGTGTAGTATAATATGGAGCAGTAAAGCAGTCATTTAATACAAATGCAGCTATGTATTCGGTATCATTAACTGCTACATTATCACAAGATACAAAAAAGTGCCATAGTTTCAAAATGTTTATTTAAAAGACCACTATCAAAACTATTGAAACTGCCTTTAGCAATGTAATCTCGATAAATTTTCTAGCTATATTCAAAACCTATAGATACTAGTTGTTGCAAAAAACAAACAAAAAACTTCCCTTTACATTCTACCCTGAAAGGTTGGGTGAAATAATTTCAAAGATGAAAACCTATTGATTTTTCTTGCTCCTAGAATTGCAGAACCAGGAGAATGAATCTCTCCTGTGAGCATGTGTGTGCCTTTCAGAACCTTGTCCTGGAACATTCCACCTCAAAAGAACTTTCCATCTTCTCCTGACATGGAAGGCTGGGAGTGAGAGGAGAACAAAATGGTCACTGGTACTCCAGAGACCAAGGGCAGCTGCACTGTTTTCTCACCGAAACAGGAAGCCTACTCTTGTTTAGAAAGTCCAGATCATTATTAAGTCACTGAGCTGCAAAAATTGTTTTAAAGGTGCATCATGGCTCTTGGAAGCTTCTAAATGCCATTTGGCTTTTCAAAAGATAATTGGGAATGAGAGGAATATGACCATGTGTTAACCCCGCAGGCTTGTCCTCTAATCCACACACAAAAAGTGCCACAATAAATGTACTGTATTAAGTTTGTAAGGTCCTATAAAAGCAAAAGTGAAGTGCTGCTTATATATTGTCCCATAGAGCTTAACACATTATACAGGTAGTTTACAATTTAATTCTGCATGCCATATATCCCACCTCCAGTGGGTTTGGTACTTTGTTGACCAAACTTAGAAGGGCAGAATGCTGAGTCAACTTTGAGGAATGTTGGGATCGAACTCGGGTCACGAGCAGTCTTGACAGCAATACTGCACTTTAACCACCGCACTATGGGACTCTTATTGTACTCCTTGTTATTCTGCTGGCCTAATGCAAATCTTGACTATGTGGCTTCTTAACAGCAGGTGTTGAATTATTATCAGAGTGTTTGGGAAATACGACAGTTTTCAAACAAACCTCACCTAAAAGCAAGCAAACAAATTTAAAACAACCAAATTGCAGGTACAGCTATAATATAGTGTATTATGTATAATGAAAATGCTTAAGTTTCCCAACTCATAAAACAGATTTGTACTTGATTAAACTTATTTCCACTGTCAGAAATACATGTACATGCTCCTCATACAAAGAGGAGTGAAGGCTGATAAAAGCATCAGAGCTGTGTTTCAACTGAAGCTGTGCAGACGTGCAAAGCTATCAGATTTGTTTCTTTATTAAAAGCCAGTTTACAAGAAATTAATTGCAAAAATAGGTTACAGGTGATACCTTTATAGGCCACTATTAAAAATAAAAAACAAGGAACATTGCAAACTTTCGAGTTTAAATAACTTCTTCAAAGCAGGTCCCAGAAGTTCAGACATGGTAAAAGTTGTGCTTTACCAGGATGTAACTTTTAGATGTTCTTAAAATCCATGGCTACTGTAGATGGTACTGCAGCCAGGGCAGAAGTCTTGTAAGAGGCAGGAAGGGCAGTTGTAAAAAGCTGCTTCTTAAGTCACACCTCCATTCTTCAAACAAAGGAACATGGGTCATACAGTGCCCCTACTCCCTTACTCACCTCCATTTGGCACAATCCCATTTGGCCTGGAGGAGTGGAGGGTTGATGCAGGAGACCCATGTGCTTCATTCTGGGATTGGGGTAAAATTTAGTAAGTCCACTAGGTTTGCCATTTGGAACCAGATTGAATTAAAGTGATATTACCTAGTGGATGCAGTCTTGCCCTTTGGTGTTGAGAGTACCTGTGATTCTGAAAGTAAAGTACTGTATACTGGAAAATACGAAAGCCAATGCCTAATGATTGAAAGCTCAGAAAACAAAGATGCTGAATAGGATTTCTTAGTTGGCGGGAAACCTCTCTGACCCATCTTCTGCCAGCCTTCACTACTCAGACTTATATAAAGTGAGATAAAGCATGTATGTATGCTGGCTTAGCTGGAATAAACTGAACAGCTCCAAGACCCCAGCTTTTCTTTGTAAAATATACATCACAGAGGTGTTGACTATGTTCTATTTTCTTAACAGAAGAGAGTAGATTAAGGCCCCTGTATCCACGGAATCAATGTTCAGTTTTGCTTATCTGCAGTTTGCTACACCCTATATACAATAAACAAGGACACGCCATTGTGGCCTTTTCCTTGCTCCCTTGTATGTGATATATAGTGTTCCCTCATATCCACTGTTTCAGGGATCCATTGCAGAACACGGAACAGTCCCCTACAGATACAGGGGTCCTATTCTACACAGAGATTTACCAGAAATTTTACTCCATACTTTACTATTTCCAGTCTTGATATTTGCACAAAGCAAAACTGTTCAGACTTAATATTTATAACTGGATCCTTGTTAGTTTCTTGAAGAGGTGTTATGTTTTCAAATAGCCTCACCTACACTCATCAATATAGAATATTTTGCCAACAGTTAGACCAACTGATCTAGTTACTTACCCCTATATTCACTTAGTCAAATACATGCTCATTTAAAAGGCAAAGTAGATGCTTGCATGTGAAACACAATTCTGATATCCCAAACATGCATTATGCATACAGATTTACTGAAGTCAGGAAATGCATGTATGCAAATATGCTAAATGCAGAACAGAAGCTTGCAATTTTCAAAAATGACAACCCTTGTTTCTACCAGAACAAACATAAGCTGTTCAATGGATTTTTTTGTATTAATTAATGAACAACAAGCAAAGAGCAAACATCAGAAGTCATTTAACGTCAACCCATTGTTCGTTCTTTGATATGCACAGCATTATAACAGCTGCAATGCCTGAAAGCACAACTCTCTTACAAACTAAATCAGTGAAAGTACATGGAGAAAGCAAAACAGAACAGATCTGCAGATTAACGAGATACCTGGCAGGAACACAGTAACTCTCTGCCAAGAGCAAAAAGCTGCTGTGTTGGAGAAATACATGCTATCATCTGGAAGTTGAGTCATGGCTACTGGACTTCTTTTTTGAAAGATAGAAACGTTTCGCTGCTCATCCAAACAGCTTCATCAGTCATCAGTCAAACTAATGAAGCTGTTTGGATGAGCAGCGAAACCTTTCTATCTATCAAAAAAGAAGTCCAGTAGCCATGACTCAACTTCCAGATAAACTCACCTGGATGACTGAGAATCTTCACAGACACATGCTATCATCTCACATTTACCTAAGACTGGGTGGATAGTGTCTTCAGGCACTCCATACATTTGGTTTTTTTTAAATTCTTTGGACTTACCAAGTTGACACTGGCTCTCTAGGAGATGTGGGTAATGATTCTACCATTTTTGGATCACTGGGTCCTCCACATCAAGTTTTTAAATGGTTATTTGAAGATACAAGGGGACTTGTTCAGTTTTTAAAAAGCAAGCTTTTGTAATATGATTGAAAATGAATATATTACTTTTCTCCTATGTGCAGCCTTCCTCCACACATTGGCCAAAACTGCTCCATTTCCTGGTTTAAAAACCAAACAAACAATAAGGCCCCATCTGGGAGTTGAGTCATGGCTACTGGACTTCTTTTTTGAGAGATAGAAACGTTTCGCTGTTCATCCAAACAGCTTCATCGATCCCATAACCTGCTGAAACAGATCTGGATGAAAAGGAAATTTATTTATTTATTATTTATTTATTTTGTCCATTTTTATATTGCCCGTCTTCCCATAGGAACTCTGGGCGGTGAACAAAGGGGGCAAGACAAACCCAAAGGAACAACAAACAGTAAAGACAAAATAAAAGACACGATAAATAAAAGGAAAAAAGTATAAAATATCAACTAAAACAACTCACCAACGAAGTTGATGAGTCAATGACAAGATGGCAAAAAACAAACAAACCCTAAACTAGGTCACCAAATGCCTCCCTGAAAAGCAGGGTTTTTAACGCTTTTTTGAAGGCGGGCAGGGACTGTGCAAGGCGCAACTCGCTTGGAAGATGGTTTCAAGGCGAGGGGCCAGCCACAGAGAAGGCTGCTGTGCCAGCAGCTTCATTCCACTGGCCGTATGGCACCAGTTATGCTCAAAAGAGAAAAACATCTAGAGTAAAAATCGAGAACATTTTTTTCACACAGTAGCCACTTAGAGCAAGACAGTGATCAATAATTTTAACTGCAGGGTATCCAGTTATCATCGCTCTATAAGTGGAAGAGTCTTTGATCTGAGAGAAGGGTCCAGTAACTGGTAACAAGAATTTTGCTGATTTCCCTTCATGCCATTCTATGTTACTTATGAGGGTTCCTCACCCTTCTACCAAAGATGGGGTGTCTCATAGAATTAGCAGAAATCTCCTCTTTTAACAGAATTATCTACTGGATCAAACTCCTTCCATTAAGGGGAACAATTAAGTATGATGCATTTATTCATTCAAGCGTGTTCAGAAGAAATAATGCAATGGTTCAGAAACTACAAATATATAAAATCCGGAAATATACACAAATATACCTCTTTCCCCACTTTAACATAATTTCAAAGAAAAGCAAAGGTTATGTTTGGCAATGTTTATTAAAGAATCACATTTCATTTAAGCAATAGAATGTAGCAGTCTTGAAAAGCTGCCAGAAACAATATTTGACTTAAGAAAAGGCAATTATGAAATTACTTCCAATAAAATGAAATTTAAAAAACACACTCTTGCCTGTTAGTTAGTGAATGCTTTTGACTGGAAAAATAAACCCAAGAGAGCAATTCAACAGCATGGTTAAAAAAAACCTACACACACACGTAACTCTTAAAAGCCTCACCTTGGTCTCAGTGGCCAAGTGTTGCATTTTCCCTTTTATTTACAATATAAATTTAATGCATCACAATGCAAACAATGATGCCATTTATTTTAAAAAACACAAAAGTTATATGCAATGTATGATTACATTACTCAGTCAAGGGTACATTACTACCTTTTCCCCCTTCCAGTTCAATCCAAGAAGTACATTCTCTTTGCTAGCCTAGACATTAAAACATGGAAAAAGAATGGCCACTCTTTATAAGAAGATCTTTCAAATCTCAATCTTTATCAGCTGCTGTTCCAAGATATGCTCATTCTTAGTTTAATACGGTGCTGCTTTTCTCTTTACGGATCAGGGCCATTTACAGAAGCATGTTATGAAAAAAAAAAAAAGACTGCAGCTGGAAATAATCCTCATGGATTCCATCAACTACTGTGCTAAAACCAGTTAGACATCATCGTTTTAAACATTAATTGACAGATCCTAAAATACTTTTGTTATTTTATCAACCTTTTAGTGTAAAGGCACATTATCTCAATAATGAACGGTAGGTAAAAAAGGTCAAGCCTGAAACTTTCAAAAAGCTGCACTATTTGTTTTTCCCCCATTAAGTCACAAAAACTGCAAATCATATACTGTACACACTTCTATGCAATTATGCCACATTAAACTCTACTGGGCTTATTGTGGATGAGATATGTACAGTACAAGATTGCACTGTGAAATATGCTTCTAATTCAATAGTCTGGGGCCACTATACCATTGTTTCTTAAAAAAAATGATGACAACAAGCTGCCTTGCCATTGTTTCTTCTGTTTTAAAAATAGTTACCAGGAAAAGAAGTGCTTTCTTGAAACAAGTTCTTATAAGGAGTGGTACAGTGAGAAATTTTGATAAAATATTACAAAAGCAATGAATGTATGACGTACTTTTGCTAATTTAAAACTTCCATTTCCTAATTTAATTGTTTGGAGAATAAAATGACACATTTCAAAACTTTGCAACACAAAATATAGCCAACAGTAACATACAGGTACACCATTTATCATTTATTATATGCATTTTATATACATTTTTAAACAGCTGTACTCTTGCTATGTTGTACAATCTTAAAAATCTGCTGATTCATAGTTTGTAAAACAGAAAACTTACAAAACTCATCAAAACTTGCAAACTGATCAGAAAGATTTTTGTGGAAGACTAGAAAAAATACTTTATTGTCTTAATCATGCAGTTACACACACGCACGCACACACAAACTTTTAGTTACACCATAAACTGAAGCACGTCTGGAAAAACAAAAGCAGAAAGTAACTATTCCAAACACAGCCAATTTCTGACTCCTGATCCAGCTACTTTTGCATTCTATTTGAACCACAAATAAAAACATCTTCACTCCAAAAGTTCTGAAATGACCTTCTGGAATCAACTTTATTCCAGGTGCTTAACTGGAAAAAAGTCTGTCTGTAACTTTAAAAAGTATTTCATGTCCCATTTTAGTCTATTTTTAGACTGTTCAAAGAGTGCCATAATAGATATACAGGGCCCCTTAAAACACTACATAAAAAGAATATAAAGTCCAACAAAAAAGTAAAATAAATAATAGGCCATTAACCAGATGGGTAATCCTTGATAAATAATCTCGTAAATACAGTAAGATGTACAAAATATCACATAGTGATAGGATGCCAAGATTAATTTTAAAAGTTCATTGGGAGGACTGGGGGTACTTAGTTCCGTTGTGTTTCTTTTACACATTTCTTTACAGTCCTTTAGGAAGCCAGTAATTCAGAGATGATGAATTAGCATCCTGGATGAAAGGACTAAGCTGAGCTTTGTTAGGCAACAAAAAGAACTGTATAGTTATAGGGCAGCAAGATCTCTGTGGTTTAGGGTACTATAATGCAGAAAAAACATTATCCATACAATCTTGAGCACTGTTGTGACAGGCTAAATATATAAAAGACATATAAAAACTAGAACTTTATCCAAATATTTTGTGCAACTAATGCTAAATATTTTAAGTTAATTCCTTTTTCTTTAAAGCAAAATAAAAGTTCAAAATGGAATCTGTGGCATTTGACAGATAAACAGATGATACTAAAAGAGATGCAATGAAAGCCACTCTTGGAGCTCACTTTCCCTCTCCGCCCCCCCGCCCCCCACAAGAGCACCACATTCCTAACCCTAAGGCAGCACACAGAGTCCAAAATAAAAGTCTGTAATAAGATCTGACTCCACGTTCGTTTAAAGACACACCTAAAGAACAAACAAACGCTCAGTTCATATCCAGTCAAGGCTACAAATACTGGTTTGCCCCCCTCCCCCCAAAAATACAGTAATTACAGTTAAATGAATCAGCCGGCATTATCCACAAGATTGTGATTTGACAAATTAATACCTGCCCCAAACACAGTCTGTGCTGAGGCCGGTCACATGTAGTGTCTCATCTGTAACCTTTTCTGTGATGGCAGTGATCCATTTCCTATTTGTCCAGGCAAACCTGCTACAGAGGATGTAGGTTTGCTTTTTTATGTCACACAAATACCTTGGCAAGGGCATCAGCACCTGCACTGGCAATATATGCTTTTGATGGATGGAAAGCTACATCGTAAATGGATTCATCAAGCTTTTTCCTATGGGCTGTTATTTCTTGCACACACGTTTTGCTGTCCAAATTCCATAATCTAATAGAACAGTCATGGCCTTGAATGAAGCAAAAAACAAGAGTTAGGCTTTGAGACATGATGAAAATGCATTGTAACAATTATCTGCTGGCAGTACACGAGATTCTTAACTTACTTCCAGACATCAAGTAGATTCCATTAGGGTCCACTGCTAAACTTGTAACAGCATCCAAGTGAGCAACCATAGAATGGATCATTTTACCTAACAGGAGGTAGAGAAAACATAAGAACTACTGAGGATTCGTATTTGGAGAGAAATGCCAAAAAACCCACCAAAGAACTGCCTTGCTGCATAGCACTAAGGTCCATCTATTCTAGCATTCTGTTTCTAACAGTGGCCTGCTAGGATGTTCCAAGAAGCCCATAAGCAGGGCACTAAAGTCATGCCTTGCCCATAATTCTACCTTTCAACAGCAATTACGCAAGTACAGTATTTCAAAGAACCAGTTAATGTCATATCTGGATTCTTTATTATGCCAGTTTTACGCTCATCTCTAAGATCTTTGTAGAAACACTCATGTGAGACTTTCCAATTAGGAGGACTAAATGCTGGCTTTAAGATATCTTTGCAAGTAAAAAACAAAATCAGTAAATACATCTCCCACCCTCTGAACACATTTTCAAGATCTGCTGCTGAAGCTCTGAATCCAAGAAAATAAGCAAACGTGAGGACAAGGCATGAAAATGTAATTTGGAATGACAATTCCACTAGTAGTTCCTGAGCCACGATACAGGTACTTCCTGCTACAGCTTTGAAAGAATCATCATATAGTAATTGCCCTTTAAAGCAGAACACTTTTAACCATTTCAGGCAAAAATCAAAGAAAAACAAAACAAAACAAAACAAAAGACACAAAACATGTGGCACCTTAAAAACTAACTTTCATATTTTAATGTAATGTTTCGTGGACTACACGTCCACTTCTTCAGACATATAGCAGCAGAACGAGGTGTGCAATATAATAGGGGATGGGATACTTTTAACCAATATCAGTTCTGATAATTGCACCTCAATCAGAAAGCTCTTCCTGAGCTGCCAAGAGAAAGACAGTGAAGCGCATAGATGAGGAAGCTAGAACCTAGAAGGGTAAAAGGCAGTAAGGAAGCCAAAATGTAGTTCTGGTGTTTATCCTCCTCATGGTTAAATGTGTTTATGCAGGAGGGCGTAAAGGGTTAAGGCTCATGATCAATGAGGGAGTGTGGAGGCAGAGCCCACTTATTTAAAAGGCTTAGCCAGAGGGTTGTGAAGAAGAGAAAAAGTAAGATAGATAAGGTAAAGGAGGAGATTAGATAAAATAAGAAGAAAGAATGAAGATGAGTTAAAGATTAGAGAGGGTCAGATGTAAGATGTGAGACAGATGAGAGAGGTTTGAGAATAGTAAAAGGGCTGAATTTGAGTTTAAACTGCTTGGAGGAACGTTCAATTAATGGCGTGCAAGAAAACCTGAATTCAGTAAACATTATTTAACTTTATTTAACATTACAACTTGACTGGGACTCGGTTATATCAACTAGGTAACCCTGAATGGTGGTAGCAAGATTAAAAAGGTGTGTACAGGCCAATAATCCGTGAAACAACTGGGGGTTCTGTATGGTACAGTGATCTCCTGCCTATCGCAGGGGTTATGGACCTGACTCAACACGCAATAATTGAAAATCCACAATATGCGGATGCAGGTCGGGCCGGGCCTGGGGGGCCTAGCTGGGGGCTCTTGTACTTACCCCCAGCCTGGTGCTGCCTAAACGGGCCTGCAAGGTCCTTCCCGGGCCTTCTGGGGGCCACCAAAGGGCCTGTCTGTGAACCGGAAGTGACTTCCAGATCGCCTAAAATCATTTCTGAGGCCTCTGACAGGCCTAGAAAGGCCCTCAGAAATGATTTTTGGCAATCCAGAAGTCACTTCCAGTTTACCGGAAGCTGCTTCCAGTTCGCAGGGAGGCCCTATTGGGGCCTCCAGAAGGGCCTCGCAGGCCAGTGCCAGTCCTGGGGTAAATATGGGAGGCCTGAAACAGGCCTTTCCCCTCTTACACCTGGGGGCCTTTTTTCATATACTGTGGTCCTGCAATATAGCCGAACTGCAGTATATGAACCGCGAAAGGGCAGGGGACCACTGTAATGCCGCAGTAGTGAACATGAGCAAAAGGGTGTAGGCACAATGAAGAAGGCGGGAGTAGCGAAAAAGGAGGCCATCAGGGAAACCAGAGGGAGGTGGGCAGGGGCAGGTATTATAATAATGAAAGGTGGACAGTTCCAAGACAGCACATTTTCATTTCCTTACCCGTTTTATTGTCAAAAAATTTGATGTGTCTATCTTCATGAGCTGTTATTGTTACAGGAAGTGTTGGATGACTTACTACTCTGTTAATGTGATTGGTTGATGGTAAACCTGAGAATGAAATAGAGGGAACAATCAGCTGACGACTGCAAAAAATTATGTAAAATAGCCAATAACATGTTTCATGCTTATATTCCAAAACTATAAGGCTGGAAGCTGTCATAAACTACAGTAATATAGTTTTACCAAAGTAGTGAAACCTATGGTGTAAACTTTTATTATAGCTACATGTGTGACCAAGGGCTGGATTAACTTTGACCAAAAGACACATTGACTCAACTCAGGAATAATACACAGGCATAAATGACGCATCCAGTATAAGAACGTGCAATGGTGAGGTACATGCTCTTATGTTCCCTTCTTTTGTCCAGAAGGGAAAGGGATCACAATCTTGAACTTCAACATTTAAAAGAAAGTTTAAAGTGGTGTTCTGCTCTACACTAAAAGATATACTTTTCACCGCCTCCTGTCATGCACACAAGCAGCAGAAGATGGGGAATCTGAGCCCAAGAGCAAACCGCTCTCTGTGTTATGTTTCAGCCATTATTTTTCAAAGAGAACTTTAAATAAAGCATGTCTGCCAATAATTCATTTGGCAGATTTATTATGACTCAAGCACCATAGAGTTCATGTAGTATTTCATCAAGGTTATGAATAAAAGAAGAGGAAGTGGACACAGGAGAGCATAAAACTGCCACTTATAATCCTTTAATCAAGGAGGGGGCTAAGTATGTGGCCCAAAAACCTTTTTTGTAGCTCTCCAGAATTTTATTTTTAAGAAGAACAAATTGTGGTTTGTTATGGTCATCTAGAAGGAAACCATTCAATTGTTTCACTGAAGGTCCTCCTCCTAAGGTTTGCTAAAAGAGGAAAGTTTTAATTAGCATTTCTCTTAAGCCTTAGTAACCTTTTAAAAAAGAGGCTGGCATTTGTTATTTAAACTTAAGCTAGTGCTTGTTATTTCAACAGAAAATCTTTTCATAGTTATCCAAAAAGCCAGGAGAAAAGTTATATTCCTACAACAGTAACAACATTTGAAGTAAATTGTTCTCAAATGTGACATAAGATTGGCTTACATTTAATGAAAATTTTAATTAATTCTCAGTTGGCTGAGAAAAATATACAATAACACCACACATATACAAATAATAAATGCAATGCAACAGCAGATACAGTAGCACCTCTATATCCACTGATTCAGTTATCTGCGGATGGTGATCAGCCGGGGGGCGGGGGGGGAGGTAGCAAGGAGGAAAAAATAACTTACTTTTTGTAGAAGCCCTCCTCCTCGCTGCCGCCACGGGCCAACCAGGCACTCTCTGGAGGGATGGAGGATATCAGGGGCGGTGGCAGAAGTGGTGCCCATGCCGCGCCGTTCAATGGAAACATCCGAGCGGTGGTGGAAGAGGTGCCCATGTGGATGCCTGAAGGAAGTGCAGGCGCTTCTTCCGCTGCCGCCCAGATGCTCCTGTTGAGCAGCGCGGCGTGGGCGCCACTTCTGCCACTGCCCTCGATGTTCCGGGTGCAGGCATCCATGTGGGTGCCTCTTCCACCGCCGCCCGGATGTTTCCATTGAGCAGCGCGACATGGGCGGTGCTTCTGCCGCCCCCCCCGATGTCCTCCATTCCTCCGGAGAGTGCCTGGCTGGCCCGTGGCGGCAGTGAGGAGGGGGGCTTCTCCAAAAACTAAGTTTTATTTTAAAAAAAATTTGGGGTGGACAGGGGTTGCGGGCTGGAAGGGGGGCGCCCTGGATAAGAGTGTTAGCTCTTATCCACAGATTTCGGTATCTGCGGGGAGTCCCGGAACTGATCCCCTGCGGATACGGGGGTCCTACTATATTCTACTAGACATTATTACTTGCCCTTAGACCATGCCCCCTTTGCACATTCAGTTTTTGGACAGCTCGTCAACTAGAAATATAGTCTCCAAATCCATAGATGTTTCCTACTCCTGCCTTGAGCTAAGGTGTCAGAAAGCAAGTTTTATGCATCTCCTTACTTGAAAGTAACTGGGGATGGCATTCAGTGCTGGCAGAAAATCATGCCCCCTTCCCCATGTAGAGCCCCCTGAAATCCCCAAGAAGTATTCCAGAGGGTTCAGAAACCTTCAGAGCTGGCTTTCAGGCAGTTTGAATGACTCCAATGGGAGGAGAGGAAAAGAAGTATTATTCTAGTGCTGCAGAGTGTCTGTGAAGATTCTCACTCATTGGGTGAGTTTATCTAGGAGTTGAGTCATATCTCATTTATTGAGAGAGAAAACGTTTTGCTACTCATCCAAGCAGCTTCGTCATTCTGAGGCAATTTAGTGGCAAGTCCTTCATTTTATAGTTCACCTTCATTTTACATCCATTGTCCACCTAACAAGCCTCTTCAGGCCATTGTCCAACTTATGAGCCTATTCAGACGAGGGTGATGTGAAATGAAAGTGAACTATAAAATAGAGGACTTGCCACTAACTTTCCTCAGACTGATGAAGCTGCTTGGATGAGTAGTGAAGTGTTTCAATCTCTCAAGAAAAGAAGTCCAGTTGCCATGACTCAATTTCCAGATAATGTTGCAGATCTGGAACATTAATTCTGGCCTATGCCAGCAAAAGCTTATCAAGGCTGTTAAATTCAGAAAATAAACAACAGACATGCTGCTTCTTATCTGAAACTACAAGGTGAAGCTAGTTTTACACATGTGATATTCTGCCAAGGTACAGTGACTTCCAGGACCATCCAGTAAGTTCATAGCTAGAAATGACTTAAAAAAATAGTTTCCCAGACTCAAACCACTGCACAATATTGTGTTCTATGGGCCATCTAGACCTAGCACGCAACTGTTGGAGAAAATTAAAATGGAAGTTACCTGTGAACTAAGGCAAAAGATCTATTTGAAAGTGTGTAGTTCAATGTCATTTAAATTAAAATGTGCTAACTTTTGCTGTGATCAAGTTTCAGCTACAAAGATGTAAAGACAAAAATTTACCAGAATCAGTTTGTGAGGAAAGCATGACGAGTGACTGGGATGTTTCCAAATCGTAGATTACAGTGTTGCCAGTGCTAAAGGATGTCACCATATGAGCAGGATCACAGCCTATAAAATCAACTGATGTGGGTATCCCGTACTCTGGCGCAGGAAAGAAACAACATGCATTCTGTTAACAACAACTATTTGCTGAAACAGCATGACTCTTAAAATCATTAATTTTGTTGGAGATGTAGATGCAGTCTGAAATAGCCTGGCTATAGTAGTTAGCACCACAGTACAATCATATCTGAATTAAAATGATGCATTGTACATGAATATTGGGCAAAAAATAAACAAAAAACAGGTAAAATGGTGTTCACAACCCGGGGTTCGATCACAGGTAGAAGGTTCATGGTTGACTCAGCCTTCCATATTTCCAAGGTCGGTAAAATTAGTACCCAGCTTGAGGGGGGGGGCAATGTGTAGCCTGCACACTGTAATTAAAACTGTAAACTGCCAAGAGACTACTTGAAGTGGTATTTGGGGGGGGGGGCGGTATATAAGCAGAACACTTTGCTTTTGCTTTGTGGGACCTTAAAGACTAGCTGCTATATTTTAATGTGAGGTTTTGTGGTTTCCCTTCCTTAGAATGTAAAAACTCATTAAAATATAGACTTTTGTTTTTGCCTGATATGCTAGAGCAGGCTAACAAGGCTTCTTCTTCTACGAATTCTACATGAAGCTGCTCTTCAAAATGGTTTAGAGATGAAGAATGCCACTGATTACTGAGTAGCAAAGAAAGTCAGAATCAAATTATGTCTATCCTTGGTACACATTGGCTCTTGCATTGCTAACAAGCCTGTTTGATATCACTTTATTTCACTGTACTAATATTAACTAAGAGGCTTAGTGAGTAAACACTGGATGGAGCCATCTCCTGAAGAGGCAGCAACCCAGCATTTGACAGCTTTGGAGTTGGCCCTTCTCAAGATCCTACTAGGGACAATAACCCAAATAAGTGCTATTGTTACTATGGGTCATAAATTTCTGAGTGATAATGACCTCATCATGGAATTCACTGGTTTTTGAGATTTGTCAAGGTTTATCAAAAACTCAATTTTGTTAGCTCCTTGAAATCTGCCTCTTCACTTAGGTCTTTGGGGCATTCTATTAAGACTTACACATTTTGTGAGTAAAAGAGGAAATATTTTATCTTGCTACTGAGCAACTTGATTATTTTAAATTTAAAGGCTACTATTAGTTTGATAAGAATTTTGACAAGATAAGAAGGCTGCAGAACATATAAATATTGTCCAAAGAAGACTAAGATGGCAACAAATTGATATGGAAAAACTGCATTTATTTTACACCTCATCAGATAGTATTATTCTTGGCAATAGGAGATGTTCCTCTGAAACCAATATTACAGTTGTTTTAAATGATTATCAGATCATTTGTTCAAAAAGTAAACAATTATTACTTTTCCGCCCTACAATAAAAAGTTACAAAAATAAAAAGTCCCCATGGTTTGACAAGGAATGTTACATGATGAGGACATTATTAAGGAATCAAATGAGAGAAATTAATCATTTTCCTGATGGAAATGCATATATTAATATGGTTAGTACAAGAAGAAAATATAAAAAATTAACAACCCCCAAAAAATCTATTTTTGTTGCTAATTGTTGAGCAGAGTTGGAACTTGAGGCAACCAATAAAACTCCGCCAAATTCTGGCAACTAGTTTCAAGAAAATTAGGTGAATCTTCTTGTAACACAGAGATTTCAATAACAGCATCTGCATGGGAAGCCTTCTACCAAGAGATACATAGGGAACACGTTAAGATGGACTCTCCAACAACAACAAAAAACTTTAGGAAATATAAACGACTGCCCTAAATGGCCCCCAGTCACAATGCAGGAAATTAAATCTATCATACAAACATTAAAGAATAACAGGGCTCCTGGAGAAGATCTCCTACCCCCAGAACTTTTTAAGGAAAAGATAGATTGGTGGGCAACCATATTAGCCGGCCTGTTCGCGCATATAAATAATACAGGCTGAATGCCCAAGTGATGGAGCACATGTATAGTGATCCCATTGTATAAAAAAAAGGTAATTGAAAAGATCCTAATAACTATAGACCAATTAGCCTAAAAGACATTACAGCTAAAATTTATGCTAAATTCATCTTGCAGAAATTAGAAGAATGGGCTGATGAAAATGCCATATTTGCTGAAGAACAGGCATGTTTTAGACGGGGAAGGAGCACTATCGACAACTGTTTTATTTTATTACACCTGATATCAGAATACATCTCCAGGGGCGAACAGCTATTTGCGGCTTTTATAGATTTAAGTTCAGCTTTCACCTCTATTAACAGACTTATTTTATGGAGGAAACTCTTAAAGACAAATATTGAGAGAAGACTATTACACCTTATAATGGCTCTATATACAAATACAAATTTACAAGTTAGAACAGGCATCAATCAGGCCTTAACTAAAAAGATTGCCACATATAAGGGAGTACGCCAAGGTTGTATTCTAGCTCCATTTCTCTTTAATTAAAATTTATCAGATAATAAAGGCATTAGATTTATTTTTAAAACCCAATAACATTTTAGAAATCTACTTTACTGTTGTAAGCATCTAAGCACAGCTGCCATCTTAAACTAAATGGTTTGTGTTTAGGATGCTTATGGAACTGCTTTCTCCCATACCATCCAAGGTTCCAGTGCCTGATGCCTGATGGCGAGGCTGTTCTCCACCTCCTTGTCTGGGAGTGAAGTTAAGGCTGGCTGAAATGTAATTTTTATTTATTTATCGGATTTTTATACCGCCCATCTGGCAGCGAGGTCACTCCGTCCTTGTGGATTATCTTGCCTTTCTTGGGAGTTTCATTTGGTTTCCTCAGTCAATTGTCTTCTGACACATGGCTGAAACTATTTTAGTGCAGCAATTCCTTTTGTCTTCATGGGTTGTGGGTCTTTAATTTTTAAATGGTTCTCTGTATTTATTAGTTATTTATTTTAAGTGCAATCAAGTCTAACCTAACTTGTGGATTTGGCCATCCTTTCCTGGGCTTGACAGGTAGAAAGTACTCCGATGTGGTTCATCAATCCCTCCTTCTGAAGGGCCTTTGACGCCATGCAGCTTCCTAAGGTTGCCTCTTGTGCAGGGAGCCACAATGGGAATACAAATTACCAAACCCACTCCACAGCTCTAGTCCGCTGATCTATTTAGCCAGCTGTTTGCTATTAAGTACCCTGTCCTATGCAAAACACATTGGAAGGGTAGAATGGAAGGTTTCCAGTGAATAAATAATCATCATGTATCATGACTTTTGTAACTTTGTCAGATTTCTTCTTTTTCCTTTGAAATCACTTGCTTTGTTTTTTAAGACAATTTTTTTAAAAAGTAAACCCCCACACCAACTTCATAACTTACCCCTATTTCCATTGTAAGTACAGATGCAGGGCACTTTTTCAGGTGGATTCCATAATCTAACACTGCCATCTGCTGAGCACGATAATAAATGATTCTTTACACCACTGTAAGCAAGGCCCCAAACAGCATCTGTGTGAGCAATTAATGTGCCAGCTAGAACGTTTGGCTCTACACAAAACAATAAGAAAAACAGACAATCTTAAATCATCATTCAATGTACGTTGGGGACATACAGATTTTGTCTAATAATGGTTAATCTATCTAGATTAAAGTAAACTATGAAGTATCAAGAGAAATCTTACCATATGTATCATAAGGATCGACATTAGGGCTAGGCATGTTCCACCACTGAATAGTTGCATCAATGCCACCACTGAAGCACTCTTCTCCATTAGAACTAATGGCCAATGACAATACAGGTCCACTGTTTTAAAGCAAAAACAACAACAAAGCATTAACATTCAAATAGATGAAAGATTAAAAGCTGATTTTAAAGTCAGGATATATTATCAAGATTACTAAGGATCTTCCTTGTAAAAATCATCAACAACACTTTGGCACACAGGTGCTTGGTTACACTTTTTTGGTTAATTTTCCAGACAAATGCAGCTTCTGCAACATTCAATATATTGTTTTAAAACATAATATTTTCAGGTCCCTATATATTTCTTAAAGGGTGTGGTGGCTCAGCGGGCTAGAGCACTGAAAACTGTCAGCTGCAAAGTTGGCAGCTCAGGAGTTCGAATCCCGGGCGCCACACAGCGGAGTGGGCTCTCGCTGTTAACCCCAGCTCCTGGCAACCTAGTCGTTCAAAGGCATGTAAATGCAAGTAGATAAATGGGAACTGCTGTAAAAAGCGGGAAGGTAAAATAGTGTTTCCTTGCATCCATGCTGGCCACAGACTTGCACAACACTGGCTCTTCCAGCTTGAATACAGAGATGAGCTCTGCTCCTAGAGTCGGACACAACTAGCACACATGTGTGGTTGGGGGGGGGGGGGACCTTTACCTGTATATTTCTTGCTAAACACAGGCCTTTGTATTAATTGACAATATTAACAGACATCATCTGTTTCTATGTGGAAAAAAATGATTAAGTTATCACAAATCTAATGTTTAACATGGTTGGAGCATGATTTATACTTGAAATATAATTTGTTGCTTTGCCATAAGGTTAAAAAATATCAAGCTCAAAACTGAGCATCAATACTTGAAGCTGAAAACATTTTGTGCCTGTTAAATAAATGTTTGGGAAATAGAGAAATGACAAATACTTACATATGAGCTCTAAATGTGTAGATAGGTTCCACGTCTAAAGAGGCACTCCTAAAAAAAGATGCGAAAAAGCCACATGTGAGCATATATACCAACAGTTAAATTTCAGAAGCTGCCAGAACATGAAAGACTTTTAAAGGATTTAAATGTAACTTGCTTTTTGGCAGGAACTGTTTTTTGCAAGTTCCAAAGTTTTAGAGTATGGTCCTCAGAGGCTGTAACCAGCACAGGCTCTACAGGATGAAAAGCTAATGCCCGCACACCATCAAAATGGCTGCGTAGTGTATACTTAGGATTCCATGTTTTCCGAAAGGCATCTTTGTTGGCTGGCAACTGAAATAAAAAGGCATAATATGAAAATATGTTTGAGAGGTGTAAAACTAAATATTCTTCTCCTGTGGATTCCTTATTTGTATTTAAATGAAACAAGCATACGAGCAATACATTTTCATTTTCTTTAAAAAAAAAAAAGGTTTGCCAACTACACCTCTTGATATCGGTCAGAAGCTGCCAAACGATGCTTTGTACCCTGACAAAAACCCACCTCCTATTTTCCTTTATCGTGAATGCCTGTATTTCTTAGAGCACAATAGGAAGAAGAAACACATGGACACATGGACCTACCAGTGTTGGGATCTACAACCCCCATCAAACTTTGTAAGCAATAGGGTGAGGAGAAATAGGAGCAGAAGTCCAACGTCTGCAAGCCCATGCATTCACGGACAACCATGCACACCTCCTTTGAACCACCTTTCTGTTAAATTATCTTTGCTAGTCTCCAAGTACTATTTTTTCAAGACTCCCACTGCAAACCTTCAAGAGAGCTTTAAGGCTTGCCAGGCACTCAGACCTGCTAATCCTTAATCCTGGATCTCTGAAGCAGATTCTGGGAGACACAGAGGACTGCACAGAGCATCAGCAAAGAATGTGGGCCAACCCTCCACACCATCACCCCTGTTCTGCCAGTGGGAAGGTCCCATGAATTAAATGCTGCTCACGGGAAATGTGGATTTGAAAAATACTTACAGCATCTTTGAAAATTAAAATGTCAGCTACAACACACTTTCTATTCATTTTGCAGGTTACTAACAAATAAAAACTGACAATCTTCTTATTTCATGTATGTTAATGTACAATTTATTTATTTATATCCCGCACCATCTAGCTACACGGCTACTCTGGGCTAATAAACTAACAATATTAATAAAGGAAATAATTAACAGGCACAGACCCAGTTTCACACTAGCAACAATTTGCTGGAACATTGAGACCCCTCTCCTCTTTTCTTTGTGGTGCCTCCCAATGCCTGTTGCACGCCACTACAGATAATTGGGAAGGTTCTTTAAACTTCAGAAGAATACTCTTGAATTGGTTCCCTTGGCAGATGTTTTGTTGGCTCTTAGTTAATTTTTTAATAACCGGAAGTCATAGAATTTTATTTATTTACATATTTGATTGATCGAGTGTTTGGATTTGTATACTGCCTGTCTAGCCTAGAGGGAATATAGGACACAAAACTTGTATATTCTAAACAACTGTTATTCTCTTTACTGTTAGATGAAAACAAAAATGAACTTACATCATAACTATAATCTGCATCATTAGCTACAGTCAAGTCCGCAAGGTCCCCAAGGCCCAGTACACTTAACAATACGTCATCTGAACCCATAATAAATGACTTGCCCCCTCCAGATGGAAATGTTATTGGCTCAGCTACAAGAAAGAAAAGACATCTTGTTAAATTATACAGACACAGTTTTCATGATGTTAATACAATTAAGCAAAATAGTATTTAACACGCACCGTGCATAAGACAAATGCTATTTAATATCTAAACAGCTGTCTAATTTTCTATATAAGTGTACCAACTAGTAAATCCTTCTGTATTTTTTGCTATTATCAATATGATGTCGTTCTCACCACCAGCCAGGCATGACAGGAATTCTAGTCCAAAATATGAAAAGGAGAGCTGCTAAAATACCTCAAATACTTAAATTATGCCAGCCAGAAGCTTATGTCCTTTTAATGCTTCATATCTATTTCACTGACTTTGAACCAGCAAGAATAAATATGGTACCTAAATCACATCAGTCTGGTGTTTTACATTCACTTGCCCTTTCAGAAGTGACCTCTCTTCATTCTCTAATGTTTTTCAATGGCACTATGAAAAATGTGTGGATGCCAACACTATAAAAGAACTCTATTTACAACAGTGTGTCCTTCCTGTCTGCACTTAATCTCTTGGCCAACTCTGTTCCAAACAACACATTTAAAGTCCAGCACAGATTCTGAAATCCGCCTTCGGTCCTTCCTAATGAGAAAGATGGGATATTTTTAAAAAATAGAATAGAATAAATTAAATGTAGTCTGCCCAATCCACTAACTGAAGTAATTCCATTAGCAGGAGGGCTGGGTAACATTTAATATCTTAAAACAACCAAAATACTGTCTTGAAGAATAATTAATTCTATGGGATCCTTATTGATTCCAATAGTGTACATTGGAAAGGGTTTAATCTAGACTACATTATCTTCTTTCAGAGAAAGAAGGGATATGAATATTTTAAATAAATACATAACAGAATTTCACATACAGGATATTCTACTTGAGAAAGGCTGAGGCCGTTTTTACTGTACAGCCCCTGAAAAACTGGTTTATACCAAAAAGGTATAGCAACGATCCATTACCCTTTAAGGCAGTGGTTCCCAACCTTCCTAATGCTGCAACCCTTTAATACAGTTCCTCATGTTGTGGCGACCCCTTCCCCTGCTTGGAAGAGGCCACAACCCCCCTCTGGCAGGCCACTGCCGCAGGTAACATAGAGAACTGCCCTCTACAGGTACCCTCGGCCAATCACAGCCTCCGGTGCCATTGACTGACATCCCCTCAACGTATCAAGCTGTAAATTACTCTTTCCCCGTTTTCTCCCCCTCCTCCTCCAGACCAAAACCATTTATGCCTTTTTCTTCACTGGCTCATGGCGACCCCTGTGAAATGGTTGTTCGACCCCCAAAGGGGTCCCGACCCCCAGGTTGGTAACCATTGCTTTAAGGGGAAGAGGGAATTGGCAGTAAGCAACCACTGGATCTTTGTCCGTTAGACTGAGAGCAGCCAACTCTGGAACCAATACAATGTCTTTTAAATCCTAAAAGCTATGTGTGATATATGCTGTTATGTCAAATTTGAATTACAGCAACCCTAGCAGAGCTTTTAAGGGAAGTGAGATATTTATGGAGTGGGTTTAGCAGTTTCCCCACCTTCTCCAAATTGTAGATTTTCCTGGCTGGGCAAGGATTCAGATCCTGGTCTCCTGAGTCCTAGTCTATTACTCTGTTCCCAAGAGCACACAGGGTATTCCACTCTCTCTCTCTCTCTCTCTCTCTCTCTCCAAAGTTAGCAGGCTTTTAAAATCACTCATTTAAAGATACATTCCCTCGCAACTTTTTACCTTCCTTTTCAAACACTCTGCAAAAGAAACAAATTGGTTCATCCACATATATTTAGAATTTTCAAAAGGAGATCAGTGTTCATTGAAGAAAATTTTATTTGACCCAACTCACATTTTCATGTGAGCTTTAGTTTTCAGTTTTGCTTTGACAATAAATATAGAAAAAAGTATACGTACTAAGCTATTTATCCTATAAACATCATCTTCATTTGATAAACACAACTTACTGAACAAGCCTCAAGTTAAAACCTTTTGAAAGCATGTACATTTTAGATATAGAAAAAGTAATTTACTTTTCATATGGATACAAGAAATCTATGATTTAAGAAAAACTTTAGTCTTCTGCGTTTTCTATGCTTTGTAAAATCTGTATTTTCTGGTAATGAAACTTGTCTAAAAAAACAAGAGCAGGTAAATAACCAGGAGAGTCAAACACATGCACAGCATGCAGTTAAAAACTAGATAAATAAAATGAAATTAATATCATGCACCTTGGCCTTTTATTTGATTATACTGTATAGTCAATAGCAGGGAAGGAAGGCAAAGTGCAAAACAAGATGCTGCTATTTTGACTATCATGCAGTGTGCCATAAAAGGTGGGGGGGGGGTGTCATCATGAGACAACTGAATCTTGCACTCCAGCAAAGAATGGTTCATTTCCCCTATGCATCACAAGCACACCCAAATCAGCTGCATTGAAAAATTGGACTTTACAAAGATTACCCTAGTTGCCCCAGTACTCCTCAAAAATATTTCTAAAAACACTGTGAGATATTGTGATTTCATTCTAGTCCTGTGTACATAAACAGAACAACACTGATAATATCTGGTATCCACAATGTACTGTTTGGGAGCTAAGACTGTCTACAGATTCAAGACAAAGAACAGCAATAGCTCTTTAATAGAAAACAATGTTGAAAAGATTATGTGAATATGTTTTCTTGACATGTATTCTGAACTCCACAGACTGTCTCCTTAAACATCATCATCTTAAAGTCTGCGAAGATTCTCAGTCATCCAGGTGAGGTTATCTGGAAGTTGAGTCAGATTGACAAAGCTGCTTGGATGAGTAGTAAAATGTTTCGATCTCTCAAGAAAAGAAGTCCACTTGCCATGACTCAACTTCCAGACATCTTAACGATTTTGTGTTGCAATCTATGAAGACCAACGGGGGAAAATATTCCTTACTCATTCACTACAACAGTTATTTTAAGGGCTGATTATATATTTGTAAACAACAAATGGCATCTTCAGGTAAAGCATTCAGTTCAGAGGGACTATGCATGGTTTTAAAATAAAACCTTCCAAAAACAAAACAAGTAGGTGAATTTGTTGTACCTTCCTCGGCTCTTGCACCTTCATGATCAGTCATTCTAGAAGAGGGTGACCTAGACTGATTAATGACTCCTGTAGGGATGTGGGGTAGCTCATCATCGCCCAGATCAGCTATCATGTCGTGCAGTTTTGTCCTGTTGACCCCTGTAAATTAATGTCAGCAGCAAAGATTCATTTGATTGCTACCGCCTGACATGACTGCTATTTACATGTCCAGATTGCTTGTTTAATGTGATCTCACTCTAATCTATCTATCTATCTATCTATCTATCTATCTATCTATCTATCTATCTATCTATCTATCTATCTATCTATCTATCTATCTACACACACGCTTGCTTCCATAATGTTGTTTTGGAAAATGAATTAAAATTTAAATTAATTGTTGAATTTGAAAAAGAGGATTTAGATTTGTCTTATTCTTTGCTTAATTACTGTGTTCTGCTTATAGAGGAAAAAGAAAAATGTAAAAAAAGCTTCAAGAAGGCAATCCTTGAACAACGCACATATATAATTAAATACAGTGCTTACAATAAAAGCTAACATCATTGCAAAGGCACAAAGTTGGCTTACCAAAAAGGATGAGAAAAATAGAGACAATCATGTGATTTGGGAGGCAACAAACATTTAACTTTCCCTCTTGTTTTGTTTTTTTAAATATTTGGACAATTTAATTACATTAGATGCAGATGTAAAGAATATATGAACTGTTTGTACTAAATATTCTCTCCTTCAAAATGATTCAAATGAAGCCAGAACTGCCCAGGTAATAATTTAAAATGAAAAACCATAAACATAGAGAAATCTGGGCAAAAATCAAATAAACAAAATTGTTTCTTTGATTTTTTTCTGGAATTCTTGCACAGACTAACAGAGTTATCTCTTTCAAAATTTAAACTATGAAAAACAGAGAAAAAAATCAAGCTAGGAGGTAGAAACCTTTCTCTAAATTCAAACAGTAGGACCACTAAAAGAGTTTTCCTGCTCTGCTGGAGAGCTAACCACTATCCAATCACTTTAGGAACTAAGGTGACTTTCCCCAATACATTTACATTACACTTTTCACAGCAAAATTCTTACAGCTCTAGCAAGCATATGCAGCAGTGAGAGAAAACAGTGGGTGAAATCATGTCACTTCAACTAACACCCTAACACTGATGGCTTCATCAGCTGTGATTTTTTAGAAATTAAAGGCCCCTGATTCCACCCTGAATATTCCAAGGTTCTCTTACGTTTCCCTTTCATCATGGGGAAGCCACTAGGCCAACAACTTCCTCATGACAAATGTGGTCTCAAGGAAACCTGAGAGGGTGGGCCAGATACTTTTAATTATTGAAAACTCACTGCGGCCAATCATGGTATCAGCCTTACCTGGTGTAAACTGAGCAACTGGATTTTAGCCTGTTTTATGATTTTTCAGGAGTTGGAGTAACTTTGTATGAAGACAGAAAAAGGCAATGTTATGATTTCTTGCTACATTTAAAAAGGAGTCCTAAATTGATACACTAAAGAACCTACAGTACTGTATATTCTTTAGAAAGCATCTAATACTAATGAAGTATGTGTGAACTTAAATTCACTGTTGGAAGTAATGAATAATTTGGTTATTTACCTCACATGCGAGCGTAAGCAGGTCCCACTCTAGACTCAACTGATCAGATACGGTAAGTAGGTTTTCACCAGGAAAAAAAGACAAGATTGGCCAAGGCTAAATTTTTATGTGGTGTTTAGAATTATGTAAGAGAATCGCCTTTACTTTTAATCACATATTCTGACATCAGTGAAAACTTAGATCAAAACAGACAAGGCATGTGAGCATACTCCCTAGCTGTATTATAATTAGTAATAAAAGTCTCAGCCTCTTTGTCAAGAGAAAAATAACATCTAACAAATTTAGATGGCCTCGTTCTAATCTAAAACTTCCAGTTTCTAGTCAAGTTCCTTAAGGTTTCTTTCTCTCAGAAATGTTGGTGATGCTGCATCAGCAAGAAGAGATGAAAACGGAACCGAGAAGAACAGGGACAGCTCTGCTCTTGTGCATGCATGGTGAGGGTGGAAAGGGTGGGGCTTTTGTTCTCTACAATGTTCCAGATGATAAGCAATATGGGGGGGGGGAAATAGAGCTATGTCTGGATCTCACAAAGAACAAAAAATAATGACAATAACTGACGGCAAGGCTTTAGATACAACCCTGATGGAAATAATGTTAACAGTATGTGCTACTGATCTAGTGAAACCAGAACAATGAGGATGACATAGCAACCTGGCCAGGCATTCTTCTTAACAGACAGTTTTGGGATGAACGTGTGAAACCTTATTGTGAACTACTGTATAACAGGCTTGTAGCACAGTGGTTAAACTACTGTACTGCAGCTGTAACTGTGCTGTACTTCAGCTATAACTGTGTTCGCAACCTGGGTTCAATCCCAGGTAGCCAGATCATGTCTGACTCAGCCTTCTATCCTTCCAAGGTCAGTAAAATGATTACCCCAGCTCGCTTGGGGGGAGCAATGGGTACTCTGAATAAATTGTAAACCACATAAAGAGTGCTTTAAGTGCTATGGGGCGGTATAGAAACAGAACACTTTTACTATATAAGTGAAGGATCAATGTTACATTTCATACTTTTTATATACTTTTGTAATGAATTGAGTGCTATGATCAAATTGCTTATGCCATTTTCTGGAATAATTTTGGAAATTATTCCAACTCAGAAGTATATTTTTCCTGAGAATATATGGACAGTATAATGTAGATATAGACTATGTCCTCAGTGTCCATAATGACAGGGCAAGGGGCTAAGGGGCACATACAAACATATCCAAGTTGTGACATGAAACAGGGAAAGCTGAAGATTGATATCCTACAAGTCATGCACCTACTCTACTGTCCACCCTTTTAAAACTCAATCTTGGTGTAATCACAACATTTTGCAGCGGTTCTCAGATAGAAACTTCTTAATCTCTTTATCAAGAGAAAAATAATACCTTCAATGTTGCTGAAAATACTAGTAGTTATAAAAAACACAAATAATAGTTTCTAAGGCTCTGCTTCTAGGTAGGCTTTTGTTTTGTCTAACACTTTTGCTTGAAGACCACTGGATGTGAATTAAATCATGGTATATGATGCATATTGGTAACAAAAAAGACTACTGTATTGCTTGATGTCTTTTAAATGAAATCTGAAGTCCTTTGTAAGCAAATCTAATTTGTGTAATCCTCACTAGGGAAATATTTGCATAACCCTCACTAAGGAAATATAACTTGTTTCTATGTTCTCTGAAATTCAGCATCCTTTGACGAAGACCTGCAAGAAAAGGAATGCAACAACTACAACAAATACCATATTTTTCGCCCTATAAGAAGCATTTCCCCCCCTCAACAGTAAGGAGAAATGTCTGTGTGTCTTATAGAGCAAATAAACCTCCACTGGGAGCTTCCAGAGCAGCTGCTGCAGAGGCTTCTGGACTTGGTGGAAGTCTCAGCCTCAGCTGCAGCCCCAGAGGAGGGTTCCCAACCTTGCACAATTGATTTTTTCATTGAATAGAAGAGGAAGAGTAAACTGACCTACCAGAGACTACCAAGACAGGAAATGGGCTAGAGAGTAACCACCCACCATGGGGACCACAGAGCTGCTCTTCAGGATGGGCTGAACGAGAGAGCTACACCCCCTGGATTCACATTCAGCCCATCTTGAAGAGCAGCTCTGTGGTCATCATGGTGGGTGGTTACTCTCTAGCCCAGGCCTGTCCAAATTTCGGCCCTCCAGATGTTTTGGACCACAACTCCCACAGCCATTTGCCATTGAAAATACAGGCTTGGAAGTCTGGGAGTTGTGGTCCAAAACATCAGGAGGGCCGAAGTTTGGACATGCCTGCTCTAGCCTGTTTCTTGTCTCTATGGTATCTCTGGTAGGTCCATTGACTCTCCCTCTTTTACTCAATGAAAAAAATCAATCGTGCAAGGGATTTGTTTTTAACAGTCAGGTCAGAAAGCCTCCACTGGGGCTGCAGCTGAGGCTGGGACCTCTGCAAGGGCCAGAGGCTTCCCAGCCGGGTTTCCCAAGAGTAGCATAGCTGGAGAGTAAACTGGGGCTGGAGATGTACCAGGAACACAGTATGTATGTGTGAATATTTTTTTCACACATGCATACCTCTAAAAACTAGGTGCGTCTTATGGTCCAGTGAGTCTTATGGAGCGAAAAATACGGTGATTCAAAAGCTGCAGTCTTTCTGAAATTACAGTACAGTAGGACCCCCATATCCATGGGGGATTGGTTCCTGGCCACCTCACGGATAATGAATTCTGCGGATAAAGCAAACACTCTTATCCAAGGGTACTGGGGTGAAAGCAGTGGGAGACCCCACCAGCACCCCGGGGAACCATGCCTTGCTGCTACCCCATCTCCACAATTGACCTGGTGGGCGGGCGGGCTCTCCATGGCCGTGCAGCTGCCTCCTAGTTCGGCCACTGCCACCGAGCTTGTGAGGGTGTGTGGCCCCTTCTGCCTCCGCCACCGCCCAGCTACTGGGCGGGTGAGCATTCCAGAGCAGCATGGCTACCTACTCCTACTCCTCTGCCACCATTCAACTGGCAGGCAGAACGGTCGCTCCTGGGTCATGTGTCCGCAGGCAGGCGAGTGCTTCTGAGCCATGCATCTGCCTCTGCTGCCACCACGGGCAAGCACTCCAGATCGTCAAAGCCACCACCTCTGTTATTTCCGCTGAGCTGGTGGGTGGGCATGCAGCCTCCTCCTCCACCACCGCTGCATTCCCATTCGCCTTCTCCTCCTTATAGCACCAGGGAAACCATCTTCCGTTTTTGGAGTCATGGCTTAACGAAGTGGCGATGGCAAGGAAGGAAACTCGTGGACAAGGCCACTGACTGGCTGCTGGGGTCCTGGCTCCATCTCTTGCCCAGGCACCGCAACATTGCTCAGACAGGGAAGGCTCGCTGGCATGGCGCCTCAAGGATGAGAAGGCAGAAGGAGCGAGAGAACAGAGAGAGGGGAGCAGGAGGAGTCCTTAAGCAGCAGGAAGCCACAAAGAGGCTCACAAGGAGCAAGGTGAGGGGGACGCCGCTTCTGGGTCTGCCTGAGCTGGGGAGGGAAGGGGGGAGAGAAACCAGGACAGACTTGCATGGCACAGCCGTCAGGGTGGCTGCGAGGCAACAGATGCCTTGCGGCCACCCGCTTTGCTACTCAATTATTTTTTATATATTTCCCCCTTCAATCCGTGGATAAGTGAATCAGTAGATAAGGGGGTCATACTATATATATGGATATGAATTCTTCTACTGATTAAAGTTATTAGTATTGTTGGAAGTCCAAATTACCTATGTAGAAATGAAACATGAACTGTAATTTTGTTTTCTTTTTCATTCTTCCAAAAAAAGTTAGCAAAAGGTAGAATTCCTAAGATAAATCAGATGAATTCTGTAAACTTTATTCTGCTGAAATGTTTTAGTTATTTTTGTGGTTTTATCATCTAGGAGAATGTACCAGCTCTTCCAAGTTTCAAATGGATAATTTTTGGAACTACCCTCCCCCTACAATTCTTAGTTCTCTGAAGAACTGCACTGTGAATCTTTTTTCTCTCAACTATTTATGTTTAGCAAAAATTGTACACTATATATCAGTGGTGGCGAACTTTTGGCACTCCAGATGTTTTGGACCACAACTCCCACAGTCTTTTGTGATTGGCAGTCTAGGCTTAAAATTCTGGGATTTGTGGTCCAAAACATCTAGAGTACCGAAGTTTCACCACCACTGATATATATGCTACATATTTTAGGTCATTGCACATATCTATAGCTCTTCAATAATGAATTAAAATTTATCTGTATGAAGCAGTTTAGATTTGGAAGGATGGGCTGAAATATATAGTGAAAATGAAACTATTTTACAAATAAATCTTTGTAATGTCAGCACAGCATGAAGCTATATAACAGGCCAGGAAGAGGCAAGAAATGCCATTCAGAATAGGATAATTAGTACAAGGTTAGGTAGATGACACAAACAACATGCAACACGGTTTAAACATTTAAAAATGCATGCATAAATTCATTTATATTAAAGTCTACAATAAAAGAAACCCAGTTATATTTTAGAATATTAGAAATTCCTTTGAAGACCACAACTTCTAAAGCACATATCTGGAAATAAATCTCTTTGATGGGACCTAATTCTCAATGACTAGCCGTAACTAGTATGTAAAAAAAAATCCATGGAGCAGTCATTAGTCTTACAATTCTGTAAGATGTTATCTGGATAGGGTATCCCATGCTAAAATCAGCTTTCTATTTATGTGGCCAAAAATTCCTACTTCTTTGCCTTTCTGCAACTTTTACAGTCTAGCTGTTTTGGTAGCTATAGTGCTGTGCCTCTATATCTGGGCAAAATGTCTCTGCTTGTACTTGATGTGTGGTCCTCTCATTTACTCCAACTTTCCATCCTCATTCTGTCTGATCCCACCACATAATGTAAGCGTCATTGTTCTAAGACACAAACTGGGAAAGGCATGAGTGTTGCTGATCATCATCATCATCTCAATAAATACTTAGTGAAGGAAGACACAGCGTCTTCCATTATCATATTTAGCTTGGAAGAGATTACACTTCAACACCTGATTTCAGTTAGATGTCAGGGGTCCATGGCATTAGTTCCTTCCTACTGTCAAGCAACCTTTGAGTACACCATGAGCTAACTTTAAGGGACCAGGGGAAGGGAAAGCTTGGGCACTTTCATGGTGATTTTGTAGAAGCCCCACAGAAGGTTTCTCCCTGCTTTCATAAAAGCCCAAGGCAAAGTAAAACCAAGTCTAGCTCTCCTGTGTGTCTTCTGTCATTCTCTATAGCCCAGAAGAAACTGAAGGAAAACACTGTGCCCCTATTTACAAAGTCCTCTACATGTACCAGAGAGCATGGAGGATGGCTTGGGTTTGCAGAGCTTTTTTTGAAGAAAGGGTTAGAAATGAAATGAAACAAGACTTCACGTCCTTGGAAATATAGAAAGAATTGCAGGGACCGGATGGGGTAATGGTGATGATATAAAATTGATGGCTGTTGCTATGGATGAAAATTCTATTCCTTCATTATATTCCTTAGGAAACAAAATACTATGTTTGGAAAAATGTCCAAGTCCAAAGAAATACTACAAAATTTAACTGGAACTATTTTCAAAGCATCATTGCCTTTACAAGTTACTTTTAGCAGGCACTAATGCAGCAATACATTTTCACATTCCAAGCCTAATACTAGACTCCAATTTAAAATAAATTCATTTTAGAGAAGATTCTGGTCTGCAGATTTATCAAATGGAAAGTTAAAGTTGGTTGCCCCCAAAAACAAAATGTTAAGATGGAGGGGGGGAGGGAGAGAACACACTTTTAAAAAACTGCTGTCTACATGATTCAGAGAATTGTTTTCAAGATTCAGAATCTGCACTTACTCTTTACCCCTTTCTTTCCCTTTCGCTCCTTCTTGTATTGTTCCTTCAGTTTAGTTATTAGCCCTTGGTCTACATCCCAAACCTCAGCAGTTGGGGACAGGTCATCTTTGTCTACATGCAGCATGTTATTGAAAGAAAAATAAATCAGCAATTGGCAATCCAAGCTGTTTGTGAATGTTACAGGTTAATCAATGGGAAGTGTTATTCATTTACATTTCAGTATTGTAAAGGTGCAGTTTATTATAGTTTTCCAAAGTGGCCTAAAATTGCCATCGGTTTTCTTCACACAAATCAGCAATGAAGAAGAAATTTAAATTTCTGTTATCACTGATGTGAACAAAATAATGGATTACAATTATGCATTAAATTACTGCATCTTTAGTGAAACAATATTAACAAATCATTCAGCCAGATTTAAATAAGCAAATTAATATTTTTCATGCAATGCAACTAGAACGCAAATTGGACTGTCAGGACCATTTTGTTCATGAAACCACCATGCATTTTTGTTCTATTCTAATTCTACATGCAATAAAATCTACTAAGTCTCAAACAGATCAGAATATAAACACAGTTTAGGGATATGTCCATCGATTATTTAAATGTTTAACAGCAACTCAAAATATTTTGACAAAGCACATAATTCTTTCAGATTTTTACTTGCTGTATTTATGACATAAAAAGTACACCAAGGCAAAAGATAATTTATTCTGAAACCCATCTATCCATAACAAATGGGGAGGTGGTGAACTGAGGGGAGAAAAATAGGCTTGTCAACCTTAGTATTTTAGGAAATTGCCGAACATTTAAATTAGAAAACATATTACATGGAAACTCCCCTGAAAGGTCTTGTGTGACTTTTGGTTTAGCTTCTGTGGAATACAGGAAGCTGGAGTAGATGGGCCTTTGGCCTGATCCAGCATGGCTCTTCTTATGTTATATTCTGTTATGCTGCACACACAGCCCTTTAAATTCTAATACTTATCTTAGAGCATCAATATGAGCACAAAGAATAAAAAAGGCTGCAAAACCCAAGGCACTTATATCCCACAGCAAGATAATGGGCATGTTCAATATAAGAACCTCTTATTAGCATCCACTAAGGGGGACACTTGTAAGATCCAAGGGCAATTTAGCACCCCATCTGCTTGAAACTAAACCTACAGTAAAATCAGTGTACTTACATGACAACAACTGGATTGCTACTTAGAAAATGACAGTTTTAAAGTCTCTGTTTCTCTCAACAGAGGGTATAGAAGTGTTTCACAGTTGATTTCCTACACAACCAAGTATTTTTGTTCATTTAATTTTGTCTATGCAATGTTCAAAAATAGCCCACCCTCTTAGGATAATTTCCCTCACGATGCAAGGAAGAAGTAGGGAAGGCACAAGCTCCTTCCTCTCCCCCACCTTTTGCCAGTGAGAAACTAGTAAAGGACCAGGTGCCCCCCCATCCCCACCTGCTGATGAAAAAGCAGCAGCACAAGACAACACATGTTGCCCACCTTAGCTTTAAAGAAATAACAATGATCCAGAGAAAGAGCAGTACTCAATTGGGTGTAGAGATATTGCCTACACACGGACAGGGTTCAAAAATGTTTCATTGGAAGGGAATTGTCAATGTTCAAGCACATTTTACCAAAAGGTAAAATAAAGTTGGCAGAAAGTGATCATTTTGACAACATGAAAGAAGCTACCCGAGACACTGGACGAATGGTAGCCAAGAAGCCATTCCAGGCAACAGGTGTAAGGCATTATTTTCATGTCGAATGGTGATACAACATGCAAACAGACTCTTTATTCTAAGGTCTGCTGAGTGAAATCTGTCACAGCAGGGGTATCCAAACTTTTTGCAAGGAGGGCCAGATTTGGTGAGGTGAAAATGTGTGGGGGCTGACCTTTCAGACGCATTTGGCCCCCGGGCCAGACTTTGGACAAATCTCTATAACATGCAAGGATATGGGGATGATGCTGTGGCAACAGAGCCAGGGTTGGGTAGGCTGGGCAGGTGGCTGGGGGGATGGGCAGAGGCAGGGAGGGCAGGCAAACCATAAAACTGCAAGCTGACGTCTCCATCCAGTATGGGGAGGGGCTACCTGGCGGGGATGCCTGACAGGCTGAGCCAGTGGGGAGAAGAGGCCGTGGGCCACTCAAAATTTGATAACAGGCCGCATTTGGCTCCCGGGCCTGACTTTGGACATGCCTGTGTTACAGCAACCATTACCTCAGAAAAGGAGGCAAACCTGGACTGAGGTCACATGCCCCACTTCCTTTGCTTGCTGACTGGAGAGAATTGTTTTACAACAACTAACTCCTCTCTGACTGTCACACAACTACCAGGGGAAGGCACTGAGAATTTAGCAAGAGGGCTAAAGCAGCTGCACAGGCTGAACGCTGCATTTGTAACTTAAATGGGCTTCTATCACTGTAGGAACTGACTGTTAATTTCACTAGCAGATCAAATCTCTACCCATATGATAAAAATGATGTTTTAGTGATGTTCTCTGAAAAAAAAATTACTATCAATCCCTCATAAATTAAGAAAGAGAAATGAAAAAATATGCTACTGGGGCAACTAAGGGTCCAGTTTGGGTTATAAAACAACCATATTTATTCTCAGCTATGATGCTGTGTTTTTAATAAATAAAAAAAACAGGGTTCTTGAAAATTTAGGACCAGCACAAGTAAGGTCTATTGATTTCAATGGAAAACAAATTAAATCTAATTCTGATAAAAGCGTAAAATACTGCTATTTATGTCATCACATAGGTTTCTCATATAGACTAAGAGAATCTTCAACTATTTAGAGTATTTTTACCAATTTTACTAATAGTAAGTATGTCTGGTTTTTAACATATGCTTTATGCAGTACAAGTCTGTCTTCAAATGAAAAGCAGGATAGCACTTTAAATATTAAACAAATTGAAAATTAACAAGCACATATTATCAAACTCCATTTAGAAGCATGAAGAAATAGGACATGTGGCAAAATGTAATAAAGTGATACCTTGCAAGACAAATGCCCCTTAAGATGAAAAACTTGTAAGATAAATGAAACTTCCAGAAACAGACATACTTCTCAAGACGAAAATTCCCTATGAGATACCTCACAAGATGAAAATCTGTTCCACATTTTGAAACAAGTTACCCAGGATGCATTGCACCCCCATAGTTTGTGGAGGGGTGGGAGGAGTTTTTTCATCAAGTTTTGGAGTGATTCTGGACATTGCTTTGCATCAGTTTTTGGACTTTTAGAACTTGGAAAGTAGGAAACTGAGGTTTCCTTGCTTTCTTTTGTGTTTCTGCATTGTTTTCCATTGCACTTTTGGCAGGAACGACCAAAAGTGTCTTGGAGCTTGCTTTTGATCATCTTTGCACTGCTTTCCATTGCACGGGTGGTGGGGTTCCGGCTCTGCATGCCTTTAAAGTGCACTTTATAAAGAGGTCTGACCTCCAGAATGGATTAAGTGGTTTCCTGTTCATTCCTATAGAAAACAGCATTTTGTAGGACGAATTTCTTCTAAAACGAATTGACCCGTAGAATGAATTAAATTCATCTTGCATGGTACCACTATATAAGCAAGAATGAGTAACACACTGAAAAGATTCCAGTGCATTTAAAACAGTTTTAAACCTACTGTTCTTTTTAATTCCCAATATTTATAGCATCTGGATGCCATAAATTATGGGCTAACTGCTGGTGCAGATGTGTACAGACAAACATTGCTATTTCGGTTGTACATTGGAACTTCTTACCCCATTCTGTCCCATCTCCTGAACTTCGTGCCTCGCCAGCTCCCTCTCCATCCTCAGCTGTGACTAAGAAATCAAATTCTTTCAAGGCTTCTTCTGTGTCTGGGTCATCAGTAAGGTCAGCTGCCAGACCTTCATTTCCAATCTATAAGTCAAATGTTCCGGAATTAGCACTAGGCACAAGATGGTTGAACAGACGTTGATAGCATTTCCTCACTAAAACTACATTAATTAGTATGTATAATAAACTGGCACGTGCAAACCACCAATCTTAATTTAAAAATAAAAAGAGGCAAAATACCACACCACATAAATTGAATCCAATTACAACAGGGCAAATTTTCATTTCCTTGCAGATGTCCAGATTAAGATAGTTATAATCAACGAGGGTCATGCTGGGGAGCGTTAACTATATTTCATTAACTATAGTTATAATTAATGAATTATCTATACACTGCACTAAGATGTTTAGATTGTTATGCCTAAGAAAACCTCTCAGCACTACTAATATTTATTTAATATAACCAGTGCCCTTTTTATGATTATACATGCCTTTATAAGCACATGTAAAGGACAATAATAATAATGGCTTATACCCAATCTTCAATAACACAGCTATAACAGAGTCTCTAAATACATTGACAGCAGTGCAACTTGCAAATTATAATTTATTTTAAAAAAATTATATACTTCCTGGGGCATACTAAAACAACTATTGCTCAGCTGTCTGACAGATACAGAAAATATGGCACATTTTAAAGGACCTGTTAGAACACTCTTTTAAGAGTTACTCTGACTTTCAGAGCAGACAATACCAGTCTAGAAGGACAAATATTTATTTGCTTCCTTTATATCGTACTCTTTCTTGAAGAAGTTCAAAACAATGTACACAGTTCCCCACAATTCTATCTTCAAAATCAAAGGAGGCAAATCAGACTGAGAGACGGTACTGGTCCAACAATTAGAGATGGGCACGACTTAGCGGTATTTTCATTTTCGTTTTCGTTTTTTCATTTTCGTTACGTAACGAAACGAAAACGAAAAACGGTTCAAAAATGGACCGAAAACGGAAACGAAACGACTAATTTTGAGCCAATTTTTGTTTTTCGTTACTGGAAAAACATAATGGAGCTAAATGGGGAGAAACGAAAAAAAATTCGTTTTCGTTTTCTCGTTTTCATTACGTAACGAAACGAAAACGAAAAATTTTGAAATTAGCTCATGAAAACGGAAACGAAACGAAACGGACCCTAGCCGAAAACGAAAACATTTTTCTGAGTCGTGCCCATCTCTACCAACAATAGAGTCTGCCTGAGACTGATTTGTGAGGCAACTACCTATTTTCAATATTACAAAAAATGTTATAGGCATTTTACTCATTTTCAGTCCACTTGGCCAGAAAGTGAGAATGCAATTCCAGAACATGCTGCTTTAAACCTTCAAATGAATGCAAACAAATTTATGCCAAATATTTGTGAGACTACACTGGCTACATGTCAGTAGGGGAAGATAATTTCCAGACAATTTCAATATACAGTACTCATATATAAGGGTATCAGTTAAAGCATCTGTATCATTGGTTGCTCAACAATACAATAAAATTTAGATTTTTTTTACTTTGTGTTTTTTATTTAGCCTGTGTTTTTCCTTCCCGTCTGCAATGTCTTCTATCATGTCACTTTCTTCTTCTTCATCACTATCATCCGCATTTTCCAAGAAATTAAATGTTTCAAGAACATCGCCAGGGTTCCTACGAAAGAAAATTTCTTACTATAACAACAAAGCACTCTGTTCAATTTCAAATTTAAATGATGTTGTCATTTCAAATGGGGTGGGCGGGGGGGGATTCATATGTTCAAAGTCAAGCAGCCAACTGAGATTTTTCTAAATTATAATCAGTTCCAGATTTAAAATTAACCAAGTATAAATTGCCAGCTTGCTGTAACCACTTCCAGATTTAAAATTAAAGTCTGCAATCCGGCAGTGATATTCTGCCAATGGAAGCAATTGTCAATAGAACTGTGAGAAGGGTAACATACTGTGACCTCCTCCCTCTCCACTTCAAGTCTGCCCTGGAAAGATGGGATGCCCTCTAGAGCGGCCAAACCCAATCTTTTTGTTGGCCAGGACCATGAACACAACAATATGAAAGAAATATAGGACAAATTGGTCACATATCAACTATAATGTCACTGAAGAATGCCCTTGCTAAATATTGGCTGAAATCTTGTTGGCATAAGTATACCTCCAGAACGGTGATAAAGTCAACAACAGCAGGGTGTTTATGTCTGTAATTAAAGACTTCCCCTGTCTTTCCTCCGGCTTTGTCCAACTTCTGAATAACCAGTTTCATTGTATGTGGAAGCAACAGGAGCCAGAGAGAAATGAGAAGTCTCAATTATGGAAAATGTGCCAATTTTTATGACATCACCACCCTTCTATAGCTGTTGTTATACCAGTATCGTTAAAACCACTAGTTGTTGCTTGGGGGGGAGAGAGAAAATATAACATTAAGCAGTAATGTATTGCTATCTTTGCAATAGTCTCTATAAACAGTTTATTACAGTGGTGCCCAAACTTCAGCCCTCCAGATGTTTTGGACCACAACTCCCACAGTCCTTTGTCATTGGCAATACAGGCTTGGGATTCTGGGAGTTGTGGTCCAAAACATCTGGAGGGCCAAAGTTTGGACACCACTGATTTATTATGTTACTCATTTAGTTTGTCATGCTCTATGTTGACACTTGCTGCATTTTCTATTAGTTCCTTTAGTATACACCGGACAGTAAGGTTAGTGCAGATTGCCACCTTTACTCGTATGTGTTAGAAACTTCACATTATCTCAATAAATCTCCCCTTTAAACTATTCATCATTTGACAGCAGCTTCACCTTTTTTCTAGAAATATTGAAGGAGCTCTAAATCTTTCAAATTTTAAAATACAACTTAACCTTAAACTAACTACCGTACTTGGAAAGGTGGAGGCAATAGTAATTTTAAATGCAAAACTTACACAAAGGGTACAGTGACTTCCTTAACCATTCGCAGAACTTACAAAAGCAATATCATGAAACTTGGAAATAAACACAAGTTTTCACAATTCAAAGAAGCTGAAGACATTGAGTTTTTCTTTTGACCAGAAAAAATCATTTCAAATAATTTTGAACAATGACTATATGCACTCAGGTAAAAAAAAAACAGCTTTGTCATGAAGTGGGTGCCTGGCTTAAGTCTCTGCCAAATGCATCATAAATAAATGGAACACAGAGCTTTCAGAGGAATGGATGACAACACGAATGTAATAAATTTCATCCCCAGGTATCTTTGCTATTTATTACTTAGTTACAGAGAATAGTGACTTCATAAATCCTACCTTTTCATGTCCTGTCCCTTTTGTTTTGATGCAGGAGATTCTCCTCCATTAAGAATTTGTTCCAAATTTTTAGTCTCCACTGAGCCATTTTGTTCTGAACTTGAAAGTCCAAGTAAAGATCTCACCCTCTGTGACCGTACATCCAATATTGTATCTGTATAACCAACTTCCTGAAGGTATCTAACAAATAAGGGCAAAATATTATTTTGATACCAGCATAAAAGCCAGCAGTGTAAAGCATGTATCTCCTTATCAAATTGTTCTAACAAGTCTTTGTTAACTTGATGGCCTCCAGCTTGCCTGGAGAAGCTGCATGTAAGTAGCAACCACTTCCCTGCAGATACATTCTCCGTGAGTGAAAGACAATAGGGAGGCTTGGTACTCCACTCTCAAACTGAAGGAGAGAACTAGATAAGTAACAAATGAATAGGGACTGCAAGAGAAATTTACATCAACATGCACAATCACATGATGGTGTCAGAACAAAGACATATGGCATGGGTATATAAATGAAACACTTACTGTCTCAATAACTGTCTGCCTTGTTTCCAGGTTAGCTGACTATTATGAGGTACTGTAGGAACCTCTGTATCTTTGGTTTCTTCTGAAATGCAAAGAAAGCTTTTAACAATATTTTTACTACATGTCCTGTATGAAGACGAGTACCATCACTGACTTATCTTACCTTGTATTTGACAAAGAAAAAAAATGTCGTTAATTAAGATCGTGTTCCACTCTGGTGGTTTTGTTTCAATGAACTGATCGATTTCAAAACTGGGAGTTGAAACAGTGATGGGCTAAAATGCCTGAACAGAACAATTAAAACACAAAAACCAGACACCCTCCTGAGCAATGACTTGAAGATTCATAGTGCTCTTAAAGGGTTCCCTGATTTATTAGAATATACAAATTCTGTTTCTAAAGCATGTTCAAAGACTTCAAAACCAATTCCATTTTCAATTCATACCATTGCCAAAGTGATTAACAGGGGGAAAACATGTGTACAGTATGTACTCTTAGGAGTCTTGCTTTGTAGTGGTTAAACTTTATTACTGTAGCCCAGATTGTGCTCACAACCTGGAGTTCAATGCCAGGTAGCTGGCTTGTGGTTGATTCAGCTTTCTATCATTCCAGGGGGTGGAAAAATAAGTACCCAGCTTGCAGAGGTGGTGGTGGTGGGGATGTATGGCCTTCATAATTACAGTACATTGCAAACCTCCCAGAGAGTGCATTACGTGCTATAGGTAGATAAGCAGCACACTTTGCTTTTTTGTTTGTTTGCTACTTCAAAGCAGATTATAGTGGAAGTTCACAGTTTTAATTGCTTCCCCATTAAGTCCCTATTAATGAGAAAGTAACCCTAAAACTCCAACACACAGAGAACATTTCAACATGCATTAACATTTGCTTCTACACAGCCGGGGACTTTTTCAGTTGTTCACTGCCCAGAGTTCCTTCGGGAAAGTCGGGCAGTATAGAAATGGAGATAATCAATAAATAAATACTGAAATTTTACTAAAATAATCATGTGTGTATCTACTTTTAATTACATTACTCTAGTATTCTCAGCCTAGTTCCTGAAATCTACTCCTTTCACTGTGTCATATTTTTCTTTTAATCACCTTGCCTTCTTTTGCTCTTTTAACAGAGTCTGGCCAGGATCTATTCAAACTGCCTGCTCAATAGGCCATAGTATGAGTAGTACTCCACTAGAACAAAAATACATCTCACTGCAAAAATATAAGCTGGGTTTTCTCAATAGGAAGCTCCTATAGGACTCTGCTTTTGCTGGATGTGGCTGTACTCCCTCTGTAAACATCAATGCTCAACCCGGAGATGCTCCTGGATTCCTCTCTGACTCAAGATGCCCTTGTTTCAGCAGTGGTCAGAAGTGCCTTGGTTACAGTATATGGGGCAGGGGAGCTACTGTATTTTAGGAACTGAATTACTGGTAAGTTGGAATTTCCCCCACTTCCAATAGAGAAGTGCATCACTTCATTTTTAAAACATCATCTGACATCTTGGCGATACAACTACCCTGCCTTAGGGTGGTGATGTCATCAACAGGCAGTGATTTTCAGCAAATGAAACGTCCCTACCTGTCCAATGACATGCCTGACCCTTAGTACTTCTTTTCATTGCACGGAAGCTATGAAAAGCACAGGCAATTGTGGAGTGAAGGTGGGAGTCTTTAATTACTGAAAATTAATGCTATAGTGTGGAATTATTAGCAGGGGAAGATTTTCAGTACCTGTCTATCACTAGGAAGCAAGCAAATCATAATCACAAAATACTAATGACCCCAATAATAACCACATAATCAGCAAACATTGGACATAATATCAAAAAAATAACTGATAAAGGATAAAGACTATGAAATATTTAAAAATATTAATAAACAGTATTAGGCAGAAAAAACATGGCAGGTTCATTAGAAGAAGAAAAAAAAAAGCCTAATCAATTGGCAAGATTATTCCATGGAAAGGTCATAAAAGCCTTGTGAGAAAAGCCAAGGTTTAACTTATCTCTTAAAACCAAGAAGGGCTGGGGCTAATCATACCTGAAGTGGGAGCAAGTTCAAAAGTTATTTGGAGACCCACAGAGAAGGTCTGGTTTCCAATGGCAGATTTCCCAGCCTCCCTCAGGGTCTCCACCAGCAACATCCCAGTATATGAGATATAGTGGGACTGGTAGACATTTTAAGGGAAGGGTAGCAAGGTCCTAAACCATTTAAATGTTAGCAGAAGCATGTTGAGCTTGGTTTAGAAGCATACAGCCAACCAGTGCAGACACACCAGGATAGGTGATGCATGAACGAATCCTGATGTTCTAGAAACTAGCCTGACAGCTACAATCTGTGTCTGCTACAGCTTCCAAACTGCTTTCAAAGGCAGTCCAACTCAGAGATTGTTGTTACAGTCTATTCTTGAGCTTACAAGTTCATGGACCACTGTAGTTAGCGACTTCCCATCAAGATAGAAGTGAAAGTGTGCAATGGTAAAATGAAGACCTGGCCATGGCTGATATCTGGATTTCTATTGATAGAGCTGAGTCCACAACACCTGATCCTTCAAAGGAACCGTGACTCCAGGCAGACAACTGTCAGGACTCCCATTCCCCCCCACTCCCCACAACACCAGGACCTCCATCTTGTCAAGATTCATTTTCAACCTGTTAACCCTTTGTCAGTGGCCAGGCCGTGCTCTAGGGTCTGCACAGCTTCTACTGCTGAGGAGGAAAAGGGGTAGTAGAGGTGTGTCATCACTGTGCTGGTGACAATAAACTCCAAATCTTTGGATTATCTCTCCCAGAGGCTCATAAAGAGGTCAAACAGCATAGGCGAGATTATCAACCCCTGTGGGACACCACACTGCAGTACCCATGGGGACGAAGCAGCTTCCCCCAGCTGGACCCTCCTGGACTGATCCTCAAGGAAGGAGCAGAGCCAACATAAAGCTGAACCTTCAATCCCCAAGCCTGACAAATGGCCCAGAAGGATATTAAAAGCTGCAGAAATCCATGTCACACACACCCCTTGCCAGTCTCCCCAAGATCACTGAGCCACAGAACCAAAGCTGTCTAAGCCCCCTGGTACAGCCTAAATCCTGACTGAAAAGGGTCTAGACTAGAGCCTAAGTGTTTCATCCAAGATTGTCTGGAATGTTCCAGTGGAAGATTCAAGTTTTTCAGGGATGGGGGAAGATATTCCTCCTTCAGGGAGGAACTGACAGCCTGACACTTCACTGTATACTCTCTGGTAGCTTTTGCAATTATAAACTTCCCTTCTATGTTCCCCATGACGTCCATGCAATGGAAGGGATTACATAGGAGTTGGAAAAGCCAAAGAACTCAAGCAGGAAATTTTTAATTACAGGAAATCATATTCTGCTAGTGATATCTCTTCTGTATGCATGTATTCCAAAACAGGATTTCAGCCCATATTTCATAATGGGGTGGGCAAAAATTAAACTGATATAAATCACAAATTAATTTTTTTTAAATTTAAATAATCAAAAATATGATTTAAATCAAATCTAATTTGTTTCATAATATAATTGTTTTGCAAAAAGAGCAGAACTGTATCAAAGATAAAACATTCCATTTAAAATGAAAATGAAAGCAATAAAAGCTAGAACAAAAATGAATTCATTTTTATTGTAATTATAAAACTACAAAAAGATAGTGTTAGAGCAGATTGCGAAATGACATATCTTCACATATAACATGGCCAATAGAAGAAATAAAAATAAATGCAAATGAAGTATTACCTGATTCAAATGTTGGCATTTTTAAGTCACCTTGGTTCAGTTCTGTGCCGTATTTTAGTTTATGATATTTTGCCCTTAAAAGTTAAACAAAGATACATTCATCAGTAAAATTTCCCATTTTTACAATGAGCCAAATTTTTACCTGTGTCCATACGAAGAAACTAGCTAAACCTCCTCACAATGTCTGCATGCATTTTCTGTAAAACCATCCCTTATAAAAGCACTGCATGTCTCTACTCTCTGGAGAAGCTTTTCAGAATTGTGTATGGTATTGATGATTTTTTTTTTCAAAATGCCACTGAAATTCTATTTTAGCATTTTTAGGGTTTGTCTTTGGCAATTACATTGATGGCCTCTCCTCCTAATACAAATGCACACTTGTCTGGTATTCATTAGTTTAATTTCAAGATATTTGATGAGTGTAAATTATGGTATGGAAAATAGTAACTGGCCAAATCACCACAAATGCACTGGTGAATGAAGACCAATCTAACATCACTGATGAAAGGAAGTACAGATAGCTGTGCTATGAAGAATTCCCTTGTGCAATCCTCCTTAATATGGTACTTTGCAAACTATGGGCTACTTGCTCCCTCCCCCAACTATTTCTGAGTACTAGGGTTATCTCTTTTTAAATGAGAGCCATAGGTATATCACTCAATAGTCCTTCCTAGTTACAGCATCAGCAAAAGAGATTCATGTGACACTTGACTGAAAAATTACATGTTCTGTAAAGAAAAGTGAATACAAATTTATTTATTTATTTCATGCATTTGTATACCGCAGCCTTTTTCCACCAGGAAAAGGCAAGAATAACAAAAGAGCAAGCCATTTCCGGAAACAAACAGGAAATGCTAGCCTGAACTGATTTTGTTTTACCTTGAAATGCTAAAGGCCCTGTCTTTAATCCATGCACAAAACAAATAATTTCTCAGTGTATTTTCTAATATTACTTTTTCACCTGAGCAGCCTTCCTCATATCATAGTAACTTTCAACAATTGTGTTTGGTTGGTTAACTGTAAACAGAAACACAGAAGATACTCTTTGAACCTAAACATTTCCCACATTTCCTTTAAATAGTGGTTAATATAGTTGCAAGAAAATGTATGTGAACCTTTTGGAATTCATGGTGTTCTGCATTAATGTGTCATATAATGTGATCTGACCTTCCTCTAAGTCAAGTGTATTGACAAATAAAATGTGCCTAAAATAATAACACAAACAGATTTCTGATCTTTCTTGTCTTTATTGAACATACTAATTCAACATTCAAAATACTAGTGGGAAAAGTCAGTGAACCCTTGGAATCAGTAACTGGTTCACACACGCACACACACCAGCACCAATAACCTCCGCCAGATGCTTCCTGTAGCTGTGGATCAGACCTGCACATCATTCAGGAGGAATTTTAGTCCATTCATCCTGGCAGAACTGCTTTAGCTCTGTCATGTTCTTTGGATATTGCATGTGTATGGCTCTCTTCGTGTCATTCCATTACATCTCTATTGGGTTGAGGTCTGGGTTCCGAAAATGCTGGATTTTCGTTTTCTGAAGTCCTTTTGTGGTGGACCTACTCTAGCATTTTGGGTCATTGTCCTGTGGCCTCACCCAACTTCTACAGAGTTTCAGCTGCCGTGCAGAACTTCTCACATTATCCTGAAGAATTTTTTTATACACTTGGGAATGCATCTTCCCCTCAATGACTGCAAGCTGGTTGGGCCTTGAGGCAGTAAAGCTCTCCCAAATCATGATGCTTCCTCCACCATACTTTATGGTTGGGATATGTTTTCATGATGGAAGGCAGTGTCCTTTTCACATCAGATGCAGTGCTGCATATTCTTTTCTAATAGTTCAGTATTTGCCAATACCATTGTGGAGTGTCAGTGTGCTCTTTCGCAAACTTCAGGCATGCAGCAATGTTCTTCTTAGTAAGCAGCAGCTTTTTTCGTGGTGTCCTGCAATAGACACCATGCTTGTTCAATGTTTTATGTACTGTAGACTCACAAACACAGATGTTAGCCAGTTCCAATGATGCCTTCAAATGTTTGGCTGTCAGTCAGGATTGTTTCCTTACCTCACTGATGAGTCTTTGTTGTGCTCTTGGGGTCATTTTGACTGGGTGTCCACTTCTTGGTAGGGTAGCCACAGTCCCAAAGTGTCTCCATTTGTTGATCTTTTGCCTAACTGTAGACCGGTGAATTTCTAAAGTCTTTTAAATGACTTTGTAACCCTTTCTAGGTTTGTTTAAATCCACAGTTCTTGATTGTAGATCCCCTGAAAGCTCTTTTTGGCGAGGCATGGCTCACATAAACGTATTCTTGTGCAGAGCAAACTCAAAAGATTTGAGTTTACTCCATACCTCCAATTTTCTTAACAAGACTGCAGGTAAAGTATGCTAACACCTGACTCCAGTTGGCTTTTTTGAGTTCAACTCAAAGGGTCAGTTACTTTTCACACTAGCATTTTGAACATTGGAAGAATGTGTTCAATAAAGGCATGAAAGATCAGAATTTTTGTGTTATTATTTTAGGCACATATTTGTCAATACACCTTATTAGGGGAAGAGCAAATCACATTGTATGACACATTAATGCAGAACACCATGTCCTCAAAGAACGCTGACGATCAGTAGCATGATCTGGTTTTTATCCAAAGCCATTCAAAATAGAGAAGCTGTGCTTCCACTGCAAACCATTGGCTTATATTCTTGTATATTGTATATACAATCCTTAAAAAATGGTCTGTTCATCTACTTATCATCAGATGTCCTATCAGCTGAGGTCACAAACATTCTAATATTATATATACTGTAAAGCAACAATTTAACACTTAGAAGCAGGAATTTTAGCCTTTTTTGCATTTTAATTGCAATTCCCAGAACAACTAACACTTCAAAAAATAATTCCCAAAGAAACATTATTACTGTACTCCCTATGGGAGTAAGAATTTGACCAATAAAGAGTTGGTGGCGATCCTAACAGTAGCTGCAAGTACAGTATAGTAATTGCTCATACTTGAAAAGATGCATATGGAATTTCCTTCCAAAGATATTTAAACAGTATATGGCAAATGGAAAAACAGACCACACGAGCCAGAATTCTTCAAGGAGAATTAAAAGTAGACGATTTCACTAAAGCTTGGCATCCCCATTGGCCTCAGAAACACAATAAAACACTGAGATGAATATGCTTGAAAGCCAGCTAGTATACTAGACTGCCGTCTATTAAGTTATAGAAAAATCCTACGAAACTTTATATATCGAATTATGGGGGGGGGAATTGAAATACAGACACAAATAAAGTTATTGATGTATATAAGATGAAAATGAGGATAGGTGATTACATGGGGCTATATTTTGAATATGGTTATTTTGTTTCTCTTGTTATTCTTGTGAAATGTTAATAAAAACAAAACAAACAAAAACCATAAAAATAAAAAGAGCAATTCTCATAACAGCATTAAAGTTTCAAAAGGCAGAAACTTTTCAGAGCTGAAATTTCAATAAGACTGTCTTACAACTGTCACAATTAGATGACTTTCAACAAAATTAAGAATACATAATAACATGAGAGGTCATTTTCACAAGTTTTCAGGCCAAATTGCTATCTATGTCTCACTCTGCACAATCAATCTCCTTGCTTTAGCCCAAAAGCTAGCACTTTTGTGCATAGTTTGCTGTGTCAAACATAACTCTAATTTGATAATTTTTATCTCCCATTCATATCAGTCAGTACTACTTGATCTTCTAAATGTACCCTACTTATGTCAATTGACTGCACAATAATTATGAGAAAAATTCTGATCATTGGCAAGATCTCAAACAACATACTGGCAAGTTTCAATACTCTGAAATGCACCCAATGGGCTAAGGAAAACAGTGGAAAATTAAGTTACATTAGGCACCAGATGTCACTTCCAGTGGTGCAAAGTTTCAATGTACAAGGATAAATCAGGGGAAAGGAATTCAAACTTGGACTACTGCTTTACTTTTTACAAAAAGGATCCCAAGTCTTACCAAAAATAATCTATGGTATCTCTAGGTGCAAAAGATGCCACTTCATATGATAGGCGCAAATCCAAATTAAAAAGGTAAGTATCCAAATGCTATAATGTGAATTATTTTTATTAATATCTCTAAATATTGTAACCATCCACTTTATATAAAATATTTAAATATTAATTGCTCAGTTCAGAAATATGTTACAGCACACATACCTTTCTTGTTTTAATGCATATTCTAACATTTTTATTCTTCTTACTAAATCTTTCTTCAAGTTTTCTTGACCCTTTCTCTCGCCTTGCAAAAATGCTATCCGTGCCTGAAAATAAAAACAAGAAAATTATAGTTTCTATCCAAATCAAGTTTCCATTCAAGTCTCATATAAATTATCACTTCTGGTACAATCACACACATATACCCATATGTCAGCTGAACAGAACACAAATGTGGGTTACAGTGGACCCTTGTATAACAAACAGCTTGTATAACATAAAATTTGTACAACATAAAATATTCTGGAGATAGGGGAAATTTGCTTAACAGAATCGCCTATGGGGGAAATCCGTACAACATAAAAATGGGATTACTCCATTTTCAATGCATTCTTATGGGAAATTTGTATAAAGAAAAATTTGGTTAACATAATTTCATTTGGAATGAATTAATTCCTTTATACAAGTTACCACTGTATTTCCAAATATGTGAGAGCACTCAAGCCTATCACACTGGACTTTAAGATGAACGGACAAAGTCCTCATCTCAGTCTTACCACTTCCCAAAGTTTCATTGGTGAAGATATGAGAGGGGTTTCTATGGCTATCCCGACTTCAGATGCCCCTTCCTTGGTGGCTGACTAAGAACTTTTTATGGCAGATCTTTAATAACTGATACCTAATGGCAAAGTACAGCGGTACCTCGCAAGATGAATGCCCCGTGAGACAAATCCTTTGTAAGATGAATGAAATTTCTGGCAAAGCCCCCATTTACTCTGCAGCTTAGTCTGGGTCTCTGCACTGAAACGTCTCAGTGCAGAAACCAGGCGAAAGAGGGCTGGCTGCACCAATGCACGAAGGGGACAACCAGGTGAGTTACCCCTCGCCCCCTCGCAGTTAGGACAGCCAGTAAAAGGAGCAAAGCTTTCGCCCTGCCCCAACCCAGCTCCATGCAGTCCTCCACTGATAGCTGATTTTGACACCTGTCAAAATCAGCTGTCTGTCCAGCTGCCTAAAGGCTGCCTTGATCGAGAGGGGGTTGGGACAGCCTTCCCATAGGAATGCATTGAAATAACTGTAACCTGTTCCTTCGGAATGGAATTGGTTTTCAATGCATTCGTATGGGAAACGGTGCCTCTTAAGATGAATTTTTCGTAAAATAAACGGACCCTTAGAACGAATTAAATTAGTTTTAGGAGGCACCACTGCATTTAGGACCCAGTGTGCTAGGTTTGTTGTATTTTTAATGGAAATTATGACTTGCTTTTAATTAAACTGTTTTCAAGTATTTCAATTATATATATATATATATATGTATGCATGTTAGGGTGGATTCGGGTTTCTTCCCGTGTAGAAATCTG
>JAHTLZ010000016.1:17400677-17425053 GCA_023846285.1 Phrynocephalus versicolor | reverse complement strand
AGAAGAAGAAGAAGAAGAAGAAGAAGAAGAAGAAGAAGAAGAAGAAGAAAGGCCGGGGAGTTACGGAGACCGGGCGGGAGAGGCGCCTCCAAAGGGCAGGAGGAGAGGGCGCAGCGCGAGAGACAGGCGGCGAAGAGGGTCTGCCGGAGGGAAGCCGGGGAAGGTGCGCCCCGCTCCCCTTGACGGTGTGAGGGGGGGGACATGCCTCCTCCCCCCTCCCTCCCTTGGCTTCAGCCTCGGCTCCAGAGGTGAGCAGGTGGCTACCGCCGCCGCGTCCTCTGCTTGGTGGGCCGACCGAGAGCTTTTTTATGGACTCCGCTTGAGGAGCGGCTTATCGGGCGTTTCTCTCTCTCTCTCTCCCCCCCCCCCCGTTCCCGGACCCGCGCTCTCCGCTGCGGTCGCTCGGGTCCGGCCAAGGTGAGACGAGGCCTCGCCCTGTGGGGCTGGCGCCTGGTGGCCGGGAGAGGCGGGTGAACGTGAGGGACCCCCAGAAACCCTTCTCGAGACCGGAGGGGGGTGTCATTTTCTCTCGGCGGAAGGGCGCCCTTTGGAGAGGCAGTGGGGGGGATTCCCGGCACGGTCCCGCCCAAGCCCCTGCCCCAGGCCAAGCAGCGCACCCCACTCCCTCCCCCACCCCCGCGGCCACCTCCGCCCGACCACCTGCGGCCACCCGGGGAAAGAGGGAAGGAGGGAGGGGAGAGGAGGGGCAGCAGACACGGAGGGGGGTGAGCCGGGGAGGGGCACCCTTACCTGGCACCTGCACGGGGGTCCCCCACCCACCTGCCCCCCTCACCCAAAAAAACCTAGCGCCATTGGAACGCATTAGAACGGATTAAATCCAGTTCCAATGCATTCCTATGGGAAATTAGAATTTGTATAACTTGTATAACGTAATTTGATTTGGAACGAATTAATTACATTATACAAGGTACCACTGTATATGTTACATACATTTGGCTGTCACAGGAAGGGTGAGCTGTTTCTTGAACAGAAGTCAAAGTCTGTCAAGGGACACAGGATGATCTGGTTTAAATTATGGTTTAATTAAAAAAAAGTTTTCACTTTTATTTTTGCATGTGGGTAGGTGTGTTTGGTTCTGTTCTGTCCTCTTCACTAGGCCTCAAAGCACTGGAAGAAAATACAGAGCAACAAAAATGAGTCTGATTAAATTTCATGCCCATTCATTGAAACATAGTCCCACTTCCTTCTATATATTTTCCACCTCTTCAATTTACGAGAATGAGGTTTTTATTTTATTTTTATTTAATACTGTGGAGAGGAAATACGAATGGTTAATTCTGGATTTTTAAACATTGCTTTGTAGAGGCTTTTTTGTTCCACATAAACTAGTAAACAGTTCAGGAGATTGTTACTACATTTGTTACTTACAATTACAAATAAATATTTAAAAAATAAATTCTATTTGTAATAATTGTTTGCATACACTATATTTTAACATGCTAGTTGTGATAATTTTATGCCAAATCAAGTTGTCCATAGTCATGTTTTATCCCCCACCCCCCAAAAAGACGGGGAAAACCAAGCTTTTTTTCCAAGCTTCAAAATTTCCAGAAATTTTACATCTCTAATCTCTACTGAGGCTCTTAGAGATCTACTGGAACTCGATTGATCAGCCAGTTTCTGTTTTCCTCCTATCAAGACTCCCTTGGTAATTTCTTTTTTCTTCAATTTCTTTTCTTCTTTGAGAGCCACAACAGAGCATCCTCAGAGACTGAAGTTCTCTACAGGTGTTTTTGTAGCCACTCATTCTTTTGAGCTGAGACTGACCTGTTTGTCCTATGCAGAAAATAAAGGGTCACTGCTAATAAATGAGTCAGATCATATTAAAAGATGAAAAAGCAAATAAACACCTGATCTCATGGCTGACATCATTGGGATTTTGATGGTGCTGGCAGTATGCATGCAGAGGCACAACTGGAATCCAGATTTGTGACAGGGTCTTGTTCCCGTCTTTCTCTATCTCCATATTGTGTTGCCGGTTGTGTATAGTTGTTTAAGGTTGGGCAGTTGTTTGTAAGCTAGTAAGGGCTATCACTGCAAAGTCTGGGAGAGCTAAGTACTGTTATCCAAAACAAGTTGCAGGTTACTGATTATTTTAGTAGTCTCAAGTGGGTTATGTTATTGTTGTTGTTGTTCAGTCGTTCAGTCGTGTCTGACTCTTCGTGACCCCATGGACCAGAGCTTGCCAGGCCTTCCTATCTTCCACTGCCTCCCGGAGTTTGGCCAAATTCATATTGTTTGCATCAATGATACTGTATGTAGGTAACTGCTAATGGTATTCTGTCATCCTCTCTATTGTACTGCCATGTATCAACCGATTCTTTGGAACTTTTCCACCACGGTGAGTGAGTCAACAAGTCAAAGCCCAGGATCAGCTATTCTGTCCCTACTGTCTGCACACTTTCTTGGCTTGTATTACGCTTATGCTAGTTGGTTATCAGTGTTCTCATCAGCTTACTACAGCTCTTTTTCCATAAACCATTAGGCTAGTTGGTTGGAGATGCTGGAATATGATGGAGATGATCATTTTAGAAGATTTAGATGATCAAAAAGAAGGCTGAAGGGGGATATGATAGCCAAGTTTAAATATTTGAAAGGATGTCATATTGAGGAGGGGACTAGTTTGTTTTCCATGGCTTCAGAGATTAGGAATCAGATAAATTGTTTCAAACTACAGGAAAAGAGATTCCATTTAAACATTAGGAAGAACTTCCTGGCAGTTAGAGCTGTCCGGCAGTGGAGTGTACTGCCACAGACGGTGGTGGAGTCTCCTTCTTTGGAGGTTTTTAAGCAGAGGCTGGATGGCCACCTGTCGGAAATACTGTGATGGGGATTCCTGCATGGCAGGGGGTTGGACTGGATGGCCCTTGAGGTCTATTCCAACTCTATGATTCTATTCTATGATTCAGAAATGCCTGATCTAACATGTGTTTTGAGTCTCTGTCCTATGTTTCTTAATCTAGACACAGACAAGGCATCCCATCCCTACCTTTAAAACAGAAACTATACGGTATCACATTGTTTATGCTTCTCTGAATCAGACAAACTACAATTTGAAAGATGAGGCAGCTCTGTAGAATCTTGTGACCCCAGTAATAGCATGATGTTCTTAAAATGAACAACATGTAATGGTACTATTAATTTAACAGCAAGAATACAAAGCTTCAGACTTAAAAACATACAGTATACAGATACCATAAAGGAAAACTGTCTTGTGCTGCCACTGATTTCTTTCTCTGTGTCGGATCATTAGATCTAAGGTATTACCCTGATCCTTCTTTGAGAGGACAAAAAGCCAGATATAGGAGTTCCTGAAAAGCTGAAAACCATGTTCAAACCAAAGAAAACTTTAATTTTTTAAAAATTTATTTATTTATTTACAGTATTTATATTTATATTTATATCCCGCTTATCTACCAAAGGTACTCTAAGCGGCTTACACTGGCCAACAGGCGCCGATAAACACAGTAAATCAACAAAATATAATAAACAACAGAATATAAATTTGGTAATTAAAACCCCGGTGCATCCAACGACCGACTGTAGACTAGAGATGGCGGGACCCCAACAAAGGGGGGGGGGAAATCAGGGCTCGCCAAAGGCCTCTCGAAATAAGTAGGTCTTTAAAGCTTTCCGAAAGGCCAGCAGGGACTCTGCAGAGCGCACCTCGCTAGGGATGGAATTCCATAGGGAAGGGGCTGCAACCGAAAAAGCCCGGTTCCGGGTGACCGACTTCCGGGCTTCTCGTAAGGTGGCAACCCGGAGCAAGTGCGCCCATAAGGTTACTAAATAACAAAATAAAAGAACTGTTAGCAGGAATGTAATCTCCAGTATTTCTAAACCAAATGGGGAAGCTATAATGAGATAGAAATAAAAAACCAGAGAGTACAACTGTAAAACATTTGGAAATAGCCCTAGAGTGACCTAGTAACACATACTATATCAAAGAGGAAATCTTTATTCCTTTAAGGTGAAATCTTTGTTCCTCAAATGCCTGTTGTAGTTGTGTGCATATTAAGATATGGCTGAAGTATTCCTTTTCTGGCACTACAGAAAATACAGGTAAAACAAGATACTTTCACTGATATGAGGGTACACCTGGTCTCAAAAGAAAATATGCTGGAATGGAGTAGTGGCAATCGTACACTAGATCCAAGGCCCACAATATTCCTGTAGGGACTTATAAATGGACCATACAAGTATGCCTGATGGCCACACTGTTGTCAACAGGAGGGAAATTCAAAATAAAAGATACTGCTGGGGATCACTTTGGATGTGGTGGGATATTTGCCAAGTCGCTTTCCTTGATTCCATATAGGAAAGTTCTGTTCTTCTAATGCTCTGTGCGTAAGGTTCTACTATATGGCATACCCTGTGCATTCTACAAGATATATGAAGGCCAGATCTAACACACTTTTCTCAACAATGCCTACATTTCATGTGAACATGAAACCTCAGGTCCTTGGATAGCAAAAAGGCCACCTTTCTCGTATTTTTCAGTTTTTATACTTTGAGCCTAACAGATTTTAAGTGCTTAACTAATACTGGTCAAAATGAAATCTCAATGGATCCTTCACTTTAGACATTTGATTCTGGATGCAAATTTTGGTTCAGATAACCTCATAAGAAAGATGCCAAAAGTTAACTTTCTTTTAAAAGACAAATCTGCCAACAGCATTGCCTAGAAATCATGGAGAACTGTCATCAGTAACAATCCCTGCTCCTACATCAAAGAAGGATTCTTCATTTGACAGAAGACTACATAACTTTTGGAAGACTGTCTCCCTGCAAACAAGAACATCAGAGAGACCGACTGCATGACCTTAAGACAGGTTAGGACACATCCATTTAGGTTCTTGAAATCCACAGAATCATAGAGTTGGAAGAGACCTCAAGGGCCATTCAGTCCAACCCCCTGCCATGCAGGAGTCCCCATCACAGTATTCCCAACATATGGCCATCCAGCCTCTGCTTAAACAGCTCCAAAGAAGGAGACTCCACCATCCTCCGTGGCAGCATATCCCATTGCCGAACAGCTCTGTCATGAAGTTCTTCCTAATGTTTAAATTTAATCTCTTTTCCTGTATTTTGAAACCACTGCCCTGCGTCCTAGTCTCTGAAGCCATGGAAAACAAACCAGCCCCCTCTTCTATATGACATTCTTTCAAATATTTAAACATATCTATCATATCTCCTCTCAGCCTTCTATTTGTAAGGCTAAACATTCCCAGCTCCCTAAGCCACTCCTCATAAGAAATTTCTTTCGGACCTTCAACCACCTTGGTTGCCCTCTTCTGGACCCATTCAAGATTGTCAACATCCTTTTTAAACTGAGGTGCAAAGAACTGGACACAGTAATCCAGGTGGGGTCTGACCACAACAGAATCAAAACAGTTCTGCTTATACACCGCCCCATACCACTTCAAGTAATCTCTGGGCAGCTTACAGTTTAATTGCAATATGCAGGCTACACATTAGAGTGGTACTATCATTTCCCTTGATCATAGACACTATCCTTTTGCTGATGCAACCAAGAATCACATTGGCTTTCTTGGACACATCACACTGCTGACTCATGTTCCATTTGTGATCCATCAAGACTCCCAAATCCCTTTCACATGTACTATTTTCCATCCAGGTGTCTCCCATCCTATATCTGTGCAATTCAATCTTTTTACCTAGATGCTGCACCCTACATTTCCCTCTGTTGAAACCCATTCTGTTAGCTTTGCCCCCAGCACTCCAATCTGTCAAGGTCCTTGGGGATTTTCATCCTATCCTTCATCCATCCTATCCAAGTTTCAACTTCCTTGAAAACCAAGCATATTAATCACAAAAAGCACATATGCAGTTTTAAAAATACATCACAACCTTGTAACACAACCTGCCAAATTAAGGACCCACAGGTATAAATAAACAATGGGATACTGTTTGTTTAAGGCTGATTCATGTTTCTTTACAGAGCAACTTTAAAAAATACACTTCAACCCCATTTTCCTTACAGTCTGAAAGATAAACTCAAACTTAATATGCAGGTACTTTTACATCTAGGCATCCAACTTCACTGACTGATGGCATAAGGGAGTGACATCCTAAGATAACCCCCTAGTGCTGTGCAGTACATGCTCAGCAGGGAGATTTTGGATGTTCCGGATGCCCAAATGAGACTGCCTAATATTCTTATTTGCTAGAAACTTTGATTTGGTACATGTAAGCAAAGTCACAAGGAATGAAAATCGAAGAAATCTACAACCCACTTGGATCGATCAAGCCATCATTGGGCCTTCCATATTTTTTAAGGCGACGGGGGGAAGACCATTCATTTAGGTACAGAAACCGAACAGGAGGCGATACACCCCTCCTGTACCGGTGGAAAGAAGGCGGGTCCCTTGATCAGATCTGGCAAGGAGGATGCTGGTGATTCACAGCTCCCATGTTAGGGGTGTTACGCACAGTTCCTCCATGGTGCTCTCCCCAGGTGTGACTTTTGTTGCCTTCCCCCTTAGGAGCCTCCTAAATGTCCGGCGGGGCTCCCCAGCCGCCGCAGCCAGCGTTGCCGCCGGAAACCCGGGGAATGTCAAGGCCCGAGTCCTGCCTGCAGGACAACTCCCCCCCCAAACACACACACATAAACACACACCCCAACAACCCGGGATCCAGAGAGTGCTTCCGATCGGGGGAGGCGCGGAGGGTGGACGGCGGCGGGAAGAGACGGCCACCCTCCTTTTCCGCCCCCCAGTTAAGTTTGACAGGGCCCTTAGCAAAGCGGGCGCCATGCTAGATACCAAAATGGCTGCCCCGGGGAAAGCGGCCCAACCCGAGGGCAGCCGTGGAGGGGCTTCGCCGAGCGAGCGAGCGGGGCTCGCCGGACCCGCCAAGCGCAGGTATTCCGCCCTCTCCGCCGCCCCCCCACGACCCCCCCGATCCCCATAAGATACCCCACCCCCAGCGTTTGGTCCCACATCACCGCCCCAAAAGCGGGCGCTCCCTCCCCGGGCACCGGCCCGTCTCGCCCCAAACGCGCCCTCTCTCTCTCTCTCTCTGTGTCTCCACATTCACACACACACACACACACACCCGAGACACGCGCGGCCACTCTCCCCCTTCGCTTCCCTCTGGGGCTCACCTGGAGCTCGGCCCTCTCCACTTCCCAGTGGGCGCGCTCCATCTCGAAGCGAGCCCACTCGTGCTGGATGTAGTGCAGGATCCCCGGGATGGTGTAGTGTTGAGGCCGGGAGAGCTCCGAGCCGCTCCCGGGGCCGGCCGACGCTTCCTGAGCCCCCGCCGCCGCCGCCGCCGGGCCTTGGGAGAGGGGCGCCTGATGCTGCTGCTGCTGTTGGGACGCCAAGCCACCACCGCTGTTGCCGCCGCCGCCGGGCCCCGCGCAGCCCGGGTGGAGCAGCGGCGAGTTCACGCTTCCCGCGGCGGAAGGGGCCAGCGGTTGCTGCGGGGGGGCTCTCGGGGCGGCCCCCGCCATCATCCCACCGCCGGCGCCGGGATGTTCGTCCATTGTCTGTGGGGAGTCCTCTCTCCCCCCCACCCCACACACACCCGACACACACACACACACACACACGCCTTTCTTCCCCTTCCCGCTGGCTTGTCTGCGGCGGGCTCCCGATCGGCGCTGGCGTGGAAGGAGGGCCGAGGCCAAGCGGAGGAGGAAGAGAAGGAGGCGGGTGTCAGAGCAGCTCGGAAGCCCTACCACCGCCACCGCCGCCGGCCGCCATTACAGTCTCAGCTCCATCCTCGGCCGGACAGATTCACTCCGCTCTCTCTCGCCAACCCACACCGGGCGGGGAGGGGGGGGAGAGTTGGGACGCGGAGCATGCTGGGAAACAGCACCCGCCTTGCTCGGGCACCCTCGCCGCCTGGGAGCGCGCATGCGCGGCCGTCTGCCTCCTTAAAGGGAAAGGGTTGGGGAAGTGGACGGGGCCCCCTGGGTGGGATTGTGGTTCCCTTTGCCGCTTCCTCTTCCACCGGTTCCGGCCTCCCTTGTTCCCCTACGGGTGGGTGGTGCGCGCGGCCGAGAGCAGGCTGGTCACAGAGCCGCTTGTGCTATTATTCCTGGTTTTGGAGAGTGACTGCTCCCCGCCTGTACAGCGCCTGATGCCTCATCCTTCCTAAACGAGTAGTAATCACCTGTAAGTAAATACAAGTGGTATCTTGTATAAAGGAATTAATTCGTTCCAAATGAAATTATGTTAAGCAAATTTTCCTTTATACAAATTTCCCATAGGAATGCATTGAAAACGGAATGATCCCTAATCGCGACCATTTTTATGTTGGGCCGATTCGCCCCATAGGCGATTTTGTTAAGCAAATTTCTCCTATCTCCAGAATTTTTTATGTTATACAAACCGTTTGTTATACGAGGGTTCAATGTACTCAGGAGAGGGTTTTAGTAGGAATCATAGTACAGTACTATAGTATGGAATGGTAGCAGTCGGGAAGAGTATGCAGAAAAGGACACTTGCTCGGTGCTCCTGAATGTTCAAAATCGTCCATATATATTCGATCACTCTGCAATTCTTCTAATTTAGGGCGGTTTCAGAGGTAAAATGAAAACTGAGGTTTTTAATTTCTAGCTCAGCCACTGCTTGACACCATTAGTTACTGTAGTGTAGGGTAACTGCTGAGGTTGACAGTTAGGGCCTTGCAGACTGACTTTCTTCTTCAGAAGAAACGCCTCCTGATTTTACCAGGTGCCAAGTTCTACTTTCAGAAAAGTGGTGCAACTGCCAATAATATGTGCAACTAATCTATAAACTGCTCCTCCTGGAGATGTTCAAATTGGCACTTGACACGGAAACATTTGGTCTGTTTCTTACTTTTGACAACTCTTCTTTGCACTGGGGATGTTGATTTAGAAGATTGCAGAAAAGGGGTTTTCACGCTTAACCCACTTCCAAAGGCTCTCTCATTCATACCAATTTCCCCATAGCTTATAGTTTTTCAGTAGGCTGCTAATCTTTGCTGCTGCTTCAGCTTACTTAAAATGGTCTCCTCAGGATGAGTTGTGCCAACAAAAGATTCTTGGCATTGCAATTACATTCTTTGCATGGCTACATCCAACTACTTGAGATGGGTGAAGAGACTACTTCCCCTGCAACATATAACACTCACACACTCCCCCCCACCCCCCGCCCCCTGGACATGAAGCATACAGTATTTGGTGTTGCCACTGTTGGTATTATTACACTATCACCTAAGCAAGACAGCCAATAATAGAAATTGGAGTATGGGTAGCCAGCAACATAGTATCAAATTACTGCTATGAGTATGAGATTAAATTCAAAGAGGTTAGCCTTTCTGCAAAAGGAGGCAGAGCTTTATGAGTGATCCCTTGAGGGAAGCTGTGAAAACTGTCACTGAGTCGTTTAACACATGGTTAGTCAGAGCACTAGAGAACATAACTACTTTGGCCTTGAGTAAACTGCTTGAAATCTTTCTTAAAAGAAACATTCTGATATATGAACTATATATAGGAAGTGTTCTATTTCATTGTAAAAAGAAAGCTTCCATTTTTCTTTCAAGGCATGAACTTAAAATGAAGGAACATTGTGCTGATACATAATAGCCAGTTTCTTTAAATATAGAAAGTATCCTTTTTTACCCTATGCTCTTGATCATGAGGAAGTCCCATTAAAATGCCTCTTGCTCCTAAAGAAATTTTGAATAGCATATGGGGTCTTGAAGTTAATAGAAACGTTTTGTATACAACCATTTCGTATATCATGACCTTTTCTGCTCTCTTTCTTAATTCATTCTTATGTAAGTCATTCTTCTACTATTTAATACTTCACTTGGCAAGTAAAACAGAAGAGGCCGTGCCAAAAAAGTCACCTACTTTTGCGCAACCAGCCAAAAAGTAATAGAACAGTTTGGCAGAAACCTTTTTTCTTTGGCCCTTGATGTGGGACCAGCAGGTAACCCTCCAGTACCATTCAGAGCTACTCATAGCTACAGCAGACCGCTAAAGGAGAATACACAGACAGTATACCTAAGTTGTACCTCTTGAACATTTCCACCTATGGGAGGAAAGTTCTAGTTAATGCCACAGTCGACTGAAAAGTCTCAGCAGCACCTTGTCAGTTGACACTAAACAGGCTATCACTGCCTGTTTTTAATGTTAAAATGTCAAATTAAATCTGGAAAAAAGACAGAACAACTCAGTAACCGCTGGAATGTAAGCAGTGTTATGCTGTTCCTCTCTAAAAACTGAGTGACCTGAGAATGGCAATTTCAGATGAGAAATGTTTTTCTTTTTATCCAACTCCAGCTCACCAGAGGTAGTTAATACGGAATACTTTGTGCTATGTTAAGTAGCTCTCACTTTCATTATTTATTTTCTATAAAATAAAGACAGAGCCACCATGAAAACTGAATATCATTTAAGATATTATATTCTAAATTGTGGCTAAATCACTGTAAGTAATGGCAATTTCTTTCATCACACAAAAGATTTACCATTGAATTTGCACTTAAAGAGAACCTGTAGCCAGTCACTTCCTAAATGAAGATATCTTCATTTTGCATATTTTTACCACATAGAATGAACAAATTAACAACCTGCCTTGATGTAAACAGTAAATTATCAACACAGTAATTAATTTAAATTGATAGGTAGAAGATTTATGGATGCATAAAAGGAAACACTTACATGACATATAATTAACAGAACTTATTTCCATAGAATGTTATCATAGATATTAGTGGTGTTAAAAAGGTTTAGGTCATTACACAGAGTAGTGGAAGTGTAACTATTAGCAACAATAACTATAGCCACAGGATTTCTGTCCAGAGATTGTGTACCAAGTACAATGCAAAAATTGTACATGGTGAAGTCATAGTTTCTAGCCTAAAGGTGGTTTGACACCTATTGACATTGCCCATACTGAATAGTCCACACATCTTTATGATTGCATGTTCCTTTGACCAACTGTTATGCTGAAAATAGATTTCAGAGCTCAACATCACGTATTAAGCTCCACTTGTATCTGTCATTTCCAGATATAAGAGCAGCATGTGTGGAAAGCAGTGGCCACCCATGTTTTTTTTTTTTAAAAAAACCTTCACAGCTGCAAGCCACTGGATATAGTAAATAAGTATCAGGTTTCACTACTCTACAAATCCTGCAGCTACAAATCTCTCCTCTATAATGAACGAACTATGTAGTGTCCATTTTTGGCAATCTAGACCCTCTCCCTGTCTCCACTCTAACTCTAAAGTGTGGCTATGAATACAAAACCAAATGGTGGTTGTTTTTCAAGATACATTCATTCTGGTAGAGAACACAAGAGAAATGAACACATCCAAAACCAGACATACAAGTAAGTTACAAAGACTCAGTTGTCAATTATTTATATTTATTTTGTTCTGTCCGTAAAGCTTTGGAATGTCATTTCCTAATAATCACTGCTGTTTCTCCTCATAGAAATTTCATAGCTAAATGTGAGATTTTCAGAAGAGCTTTTGACTTGGAGGTTTGAATTATTGTGTCATTATGAAAAAGAGTTGCATGCTATAATGACCTTAATATACTCTGAGCAGTTCCTTTATTAGGATTGATCTGAGTTTTGCATTTGTTTAGAATATATTGTCTTTATAAATTGTCACTTGTTTAAATAGAACAATAATCATTTTGCATGTTGGTGGTGATTCGTAGCTTGAAGAAATCCAGCTTCCATTTATAAGTAAAATCTAACATTAAGTAAACGATTGAATACATAAGACTTTGAAATAATGCTGGTAGTGAATCAGACTGGGGTAACCATAGTTACTGTGTACTGTATAATGCAAGTATTGCATGAAGTGCAAGAGTAAGCCATTTGCTGGGACATGGTTTCTTTCAGTTTAGCTTGTAGGGTTATATTGGTGTAAATGAATTATCCCGTCTTCCTCTGTCTACTCTTCTTATTTGATATGCCCAAATGGATTACAGTGGTACCTCGACTTACTCGTGCTTCGAGAACTGAGGGATTTGACTTATGAGCAGAAATCATTAGGAATGGAATTCCAAAAAAACTCAATTACAAGTGGAAATCCATGTTTGATGTACTCAAGTTAGCTGCAGGCCATTACATGATAAGCCACCAAAAGGAATGTATGAATTGGGGATTATATGCTGTACCAAAAAAATGGCAGTATAATATGAACGTTACAATCCCTGTGTAGTGTTATCAATACTCTTGAACATATTTTCTTGGCAGGATTATAAGTTGCAGCAGTGCAAGTCACTCTCTGCACTTTTATAGATCTAAATTATTATTTATGTTTGGAAAGTACAGTATGGTCCAAAAATTTTGCTGTGTATTGTGGAAGAATCAAAATGTAATTGCAGCAGAAGACTTTTAATCAGGCTCGCCAATAAAGCATTGCATTCATATATGACATTTTAATTAAAACTGCATTAAAATAACTCCATGTTTCCCTCGGTACAGATTTGGTTGAGTCAGTTTTGTATACGCTGTGTATTAAAGTATCAGTATATAACAGAAAGTGCAAGAAGTTGGTTCTGCTTGGCTTGGACTGAAGAATTAAAGATTAAAATTTTTGTATTCTCAAAGGCTTTTATGGCTAGGATCTGATCGCTGTTGTGAGTTTTTTGGGCTGTTTGGCCGTGTTCTGGAAGTTTTTTCTTCCTGTCGTTTTGCCAGACTCTGTGGCCGGCATCTTCAGAGGGCAAATAGCTCAGGGAACTAGGAGTTCTCTCTGTGCTCTGAAATTCTTCTTTATTTCTAAAACACATAGAAGTCTTTGTGTCATTTAGGCAAGACATAAGTAACTGTTGCTATATTGTTATAAATAAGGTGGCAAATCGCATAGTACTGGACATTGTTTGAGAATACAAACATTTACCAGTAAGTCATTTTTAAGAAAAATTCAGGCCATCTTCATCAATTAACATGAATTTACTTGTTCAGGTAAGTTAGATAATGTGAATTTGTTAGTCAACAACATTGAACATTTTTGAGACTTCAAGGAGAAGCAAATTATTCTTCTGAGGTAAAAAGAACAAGAGGGAGGACAGCAATGCATTGCAGTGGTTCTAATATTGTACTCTATCCCAGATTAGAAGCAAAAGATAACAGTGATGATTCTTAGATATCCCATTGAGGTTGTCATGACAGCCCTTGAAAACAGTGTCTGCTACTCCCAAATGTTACTTTAAACCAGAAAGTTGTGTAAAAACATTACCCTTATACTTCTGCTGTTGACTTTTTCTAACATTTTTTCCTATCTAAACTTGAGCATTTTGTACATAAAACTCCTTGGAAGAGTCAATAAAGACATGTCTGAAGGCTAAATACAGTTAGTCACCAGATAAGGCCATCTATAAAAACTGAAACCATCATTTGTTATTGTTACTTTAATCTGGGTGGGGCTGATGACCTATATAATATAATCCGAAGCAATGCTGGATAAATTAAATCACCACACCTTACTACAGATCTGGTTTTACAACCATTGCTCATGCTGAAAAGATACTCAAATGGGCAATCTTGTTTCCAGATGGACTTGAATAAATGGGAGGACTACTCATACAGCTGGATGATAGATACACTGTAGATGGAGATTCTGTAGTGGTGGTTGCAAAGGACTACTTTGAGAGAGATGGTATGGGAACATTTTTACTGTATTTCCAACATGATTTGACTCAGCTGGGGATTTGCCCAGTGATTGGATGGTAGATACTGATGATATATGCTCTCCACAATTGCTTAATAATGTCAACTGTGTGAAGGTACTTATGTGTTCTGATTCATTCATACTAGGTACCTATAAGGCAAAGAAGGCCGGTGACTGCAGTACCATGGAAAGCTTCAGATAAACAACTTGGTCCCACAAAAACTGAAGAAATTCTTAATGTACATTCATAGGAACAGGTACACCTTAGTATAATCTTTAAACTGAGTAGTGTGGGGGATTGCCTTGGGGTATACAGAGGAGTGCCACATATCTAGATTGGCCTTCATATGTTTACACCAGGGGATTGCTAGGCTGTTAGGCACAGACTGAAATTTCCATTCATGAATATAAGTTGTACTACTGATATTACTTGAACAAATGACATGGCTACAGAACGTAAGACATCATTTAGTTGAGCCTAGAGCAGCAGCAGAGTAAAGCTAGGGATAACCAGAGAATGACAGGTGCCAAGAAATTACAGCTGCCAAATCAGAGGATGGAGAGGGAACTAAGATACTAGCAGGCCAAACTGGAAGTCTGACTACTGTATAAAAGAGAAACTTGAGAAATCTTGGCATGGTGTTGGGCAATGTGGAAGGTGGAGCAAAGAGATAATGAGGAAAACTGCAACATGAGAGAAAGATTAAATCACTCATATGTGTTTTTTTACTAAGTAGGAAGGTTATAAAGTAGGCTACTGTGGAAGTCGGTTGTAAATTCAGAAGTGTATTTTGCGGTGAGGAACTGGGGTCAGTAAAGGGACCAGTAAGGACCACCCTCCTGCTTATGTTCCCTCATAACTGGTATCCTACCCTCTGCTGCCTGTGGTGCTAGAGATGACATACTGGGTGTATGAGCAGGGTGGTTGCCATTGCTCTCGTCTTCTGCTGTGGGCTTTCTATTTATTGGCAACCGGTTGGTCTAGTTTTGGACTAGTTTTCTGTGTAGAAGATCTCTGGATATGAATGGCTGTGCTTAGAGAAAAGTCTGCACATCATCCCAGCTTCTGCTTCCATTTTGAGCAAGGTTTGCTTTAAATGCTAAAATGGTCTTTCAGGTATCTAACTTTATTACTGAAACTAAGTCTCTTGTGGGAGACTGGAAGCCGTTAGTATTCAGCTTGTGTAATTTTTATGTGGTGGAAATGCATGTGCTAGGAAACTGGTTGCTGTGATCTCAAATATCTAATGGCAAAGAGGAGCTAAGATTTCTGTCAGTGCCCATTCACCCTATCTTCTATAGTGGCTTCTGCTGTAGAGGTCTGTGAAAAGTGGTTTATGAGGAGAGTTGTGGTTCCCAAGATTGGGCTGCAGTGCCCAAGAGATTTGACTTTTGATTGGAATGGGAGTTGTAGTCCAGATTCCTGACCCATTGGCATCTAAGTCTGGGGGTCTTTCCTTCCAAACCAGTTCTTTTTGGAAGATGTGTGGAAAATATGAAAAAAAATTATGCCTGCTGCAGCAAACATAGAGGTAATAACTGAATAAAATCATATTAATCTTACTCTTAAAACACTGTGTTTATTCATGACATTTGGCTTGGTGGGCCAAAAGGATCCATGGAGGTAAATTGTTGTTTTTAAGTTTTCTATCCACCAACCCCCCTCAAATTACAGGACTCCCTAGGGATCTTTTCAATTAGGAAAGGCTTCGGGTTGCCTTGAAACAGGGAAGGGGGAGCCTTTAATTTCTGAAAATTGCTTCTGCCGGTCCCGTCATTAGGATATTTAGGCATTAAGAGCTTTCTTGACCTTAGGATTTCCATAGTCTTCCACAGATGGGAGGAGATTGCTAGGGAGCCTCGTAACTGGGAGAAGCAGAGATAGAAAAGTTGAAATTAATGATTAATATTCATGGCTGATGACTTCATCAGGATTTATGTGTGTGCATTTGTGCGAAACAATTTCAGTCAGTATTTCCAAGCTCTGCCCACATGTTGCATAATAATTCTTGTCCCTGACTAAATAAGTAGACCAATAAAAGTTTTTGCATGCAGAAAATTAAGACAGTATATACTCTCTATTTTCTTTCTTTGTATGTTCCTGTGGATGGCTGTATTTCTGCAGCATTAATGTAGAAGCAAAAATTTAAAAAAGTCCTCATCATTCTATTTTCTAGCCTTTTGATATTCTGCAGAATGCCATTCTTCCACAGTAACTCAGGCTACGTGCTTTCCTCCCACATGCTTGCTAAACATATCTCCGTGCTAGAATTTGGTGGATGGGGAGGGCTTCTGTCTGCTATAATTTCTGTGCTAGTTATGTATTTAGTACTTAATGTTCTCTGACAGTAGCTTAAGGCTCTGTAGGTTTCCACATATCACCTGCCAGGCAGCTGTATTGGATGGTTTGTATGGCTTCAGAAGCCTTACTTGCCCGACCCCATAGTTCTTAGTTGAGAAAGTTTTCCCTTGGGCCAATTCACAAGATAAGATGCAGCATTTTCTGACAGTTCAGTGTCGTTTGTATTTCTGACTTCTTTCCCATCAGTTTCAGGATCTCAGAAGGCTATTCCAAGGAGATAATGCAAGATGATCAAGTTTTTCTTAATGGTGAACAAGCAGGGCCAAACAAGACTCTCTCGTTATTATGAATACATGGACCTTCATAAGCGAACAATGTTGGAGACTGAAGTAATTAAGCATTGCCTTTCTCGTTCAAAGGAACAAGTATGTGTTTTTTTTCTCCTGTAGATATTGTAGACCCAGACTATATGGTAGTGGGCAGGCCAGTCTTTTTGGCGATTGCAACTGCCCAAATCCCTAGCCAATCCATCAATAGGAGTTCTAGTATTAGAAAGTAACATTTCAAATCTGAAAAAGGAGTTCATGTATATGCACATGTACTGTTTAATCTTATCATTCACTCTCTGCTTGTGAGTCCTCTTCCAGCCTTTTTTTTTGTCCCAAGCAGAATTTTTTAAAAAGGGAATCTAGCTAGAAAGAAACTTATGCTAGAAGAAATTATCTGGGTTGAGAGAGGAGTAGTTGTGAAAAAGGCTTCATCTTTTTATGCCTATGCAATCTCTGTGTTTATTAATTTAAATCCAGTACTTTACATTGTATAAAAATGTGTTTCAAGGTTGCACATTAGGTGCCATTTGGAGCTGATATTTTCTGTTCTTTAGTTTTACTTCTAATGTTCTAACTAGCATTGGTCTGCTGCCTATAGATCTACATAATCTCGAGAAAACCATTATTTTAAAAAAGAATTATCACTAGCCATAGGCTTCTTATAACCAAAGGGAGAGGGATACCTGTGCCAAAATTTGGGGTGAAGTGCCCCCATTATTGGCCAGTCTTTCTTCATTTGTGAACTGTTGCCAAGGCAATGGAAACAAGGTTACCTGAAAATTAGTGCTTTAGAGTCCAAAGCCAGTCATGTTTGCACAGTATCTGTGAAGACTTCTCAGGGTGGAGTGGGAATGAATTTCTGACCCTGGCATCTCATCAGGAGCCTCCTAAATGCTATTGTCTCTGATGGGCCCTTGAATCAGTTTAGATCTTGTTAAGAGACGTGATAAGTTAGCCATCAACATGTTGCCCAATTGCAAAAAATAGATGCAGAAAATGTGCTTTATGAGAAGATGAGCACTTAAGAATAAGGAAATCCTGCACTCTCCCTCACCCTGACTGCACCTTATTGTTATTGATTCTAGAAATGCTCTGAATAATATATAGTTTTACCCTTCCCTCTGTTTGTCACATTTGCAAGCCATTTGCCTTAGGAACATAAGAACAGCCTTGCTGGAACAGGCCTCAGCCCATCCAGTCCAGCATTCTGTCTCACACAGTGGCTCACCATTTGCTTCAGGGTATTCCCAAGCAGATGTCTTCACCTGCTTAAGATTCCCTGCAAATGGCATTGAGAGATATCCTGCCTATCTCTCCCACCCAGAGGTTGTCCTTAGGCATTGTTCTCCATGAACTTGTCCAATCCTTTCTTAAAGCTGTCAAGGCTGACAGCTGCCACTACTTCTTATGGCAGGGAGTTCCACAGACCATTGATCCTCTGGGTGAAAAAGTATTTTCTCTTATTTGTTTGAGATCTAGCACCCAAAAGTTTCACTGAGTGCCCCCTAGTTCTAGTGTTCTGTGATAGGGAAAACAGTTTTTCCTTATCTACTTTGTCCACACCGTGTATGATTTTATAAACTTCAACCAGGTCACCTCTTAGGTGCCATCGTTCAAGAGGGAAGAGGCTCAGCCGTTGCAGCCTCAGATGGTAAGGAAGGTGTTCCAGTCCCCTAATCATTCTGGTTGCCCTCCTCTGCACTTTTTCCATTTCCATAATATTCTTCTGGAGGTATGGTGACCAGAACTGTACACAGTACTCCAGATGGGGCCTCACCATAGATTTATAAAGAGGCAAAATGACACTAGCTGACTTGTTTTCTATACCCTTCCTAATTATCCCTAGGAACTGGCAAATAAGGTAAAAAAAACCCCATACAAATTGGTTATTTTTCATTGTCTTTTCACTTTGGTCACTTATTCATGTTTACATAAATTGAAGACTACAGTGGTACCTCGGTTTATGAATGTAATGCATTCTCCAGGATGTTTTGCATTGTGAACAATTCTTAATCTGAAATGCAGACTCCAGCATACACAGGGGCAGTGCTATAAACCTCTGAAAAAAATTCATCACAAACTGAGGCAATTTTTTTCCCAATGGATTTTCATTTTTAAACTGAGAATTATGTTAACCGAGGCATCTGTAAACCAAGGTACCACTGAATCTAGATTTTGGTGAAGTAGACAATTACTGTAACTAACTTTCTACAATAGGTAAACATATATGACCAAATCTATGTAACAAATATTAATATTGGCACTTTGTGTCTGTTTTTCAGTGTTCCTTCATTGAATACAAAGATTTTAAGCTGGTATATAGGCAATATGCTGCTCTTTTCATTGTCGTTGGAATCGATGAAACTGAGGTAGGTTGCTTGCTACTGAAAAATGTAACCATGGACCGGGGTGCATTTTTCTTATGTGATCCTCTCTCTTTACTTCATTCCTTCCCTCTGAACTCTGTTCCTCTCACCTCCCTTGTGCATAAAAAGGGGCGGAAACCCGCTGGCCTTAGAGAGTGATCTTCTTCTATTATCTTTGATTCTAAGGAGGACAGGGAGCAGGCTGTTTAAAGCCCAGGAGGCTGCTGTTTAGGTGTGAGCTGTGTGTTGAAGCCCAGGAACCTTTCCCTCGAGATGAATTCTAGTAACAGCCTCAGAAAGTGCTGTATTGTAATTTATTCTTGAATAGACAGGTACACAGTTGAGCTGTGTTTCATAGGCCTAATGGAAAAATGTACAAAGGAGTAAGAGTTACACTGAGCCCGTCTGCTCTCCGCTGTGTCATTAGCCTTGCCTACCTCTTGAATATGTCCCCCAAAACACTTTATAAGTTAGAAAAGCGCTTTCATTTGTGAGGATTCTCAGTCATTCCGGTGAGGCTATCCAGATGCTCATTCTGTAAAATTTATAAATGAGTGAATTGCAGAACAAAACCAAGATCTCTACTTGTAGATTTTTGCTTACCATAGTTCACGTTAACTTGTTTTTCTTGGTCTTCATGCAAGAAATGGACATTGTTACTCCACTGGAATTTGTCCCCAGGCTTACTGCACTCAGCTGCCCTCCCTCCTAGCTCTGAAGCCTAGAGAATCTGGCCAGTTACTGGCTTATTCTCTGGCATTATACTCTGCGTTGCAGAAACTTTTGTTTTGGGCACTACAGTCAAGCACAGCAGACCTGCCTAAACGTTGACCTCTGGCACTGCCAGAGCCCATTATGAAAAGGAGGAAAAAAGAACGAAAATGTGAAACCATCTGCTTCCATTTTTTGTTCTGGGGCCATAGAGATTTTGACTTTTCAAACAGGTTCATCTAGAAATAGGAACCAAACATCAGCTGGGGAGTGCTATCTGAGATAAGATTATGGATGGGCATTTAAGCACAGTTGGCTTGAAAGAATATAGCTACAGAGTTGAGACCCCCTTGTCCTTATACTTCAAAGGTGGTAAAGTTCTTCATACAGAAGTTGAGTCAGGGCAACTGGACTTCTTGTGAGATTGAAATGTTTCACTACCCATCCAAGTAGCTTCTTCAGTCTGAGGAATGTTGGTGCAAGGCCTCCAATTTATAGTTCACCTAGGTTTCACACCACCTCTGAGTATAAGATACTAAAAGACAAACACTTGTTTGCACCTCACCCCCCTGCCCATACCAAGACCACAACAGGTCCCCTGGTTTTTGGTGTAGCAGGAATCAGCACACCTCTGAATAGTCCACAGGTTTCTGATCCTGACCAGACCATTGAAAACATCAAAGTCTGTGTCCATGAGAAAGTGCTATGGGAAAAATTTCATTATGTTTGGCCCAGAGATGATCCTCACTAAAGCTGGCAGGAGAGTGTTTACAAGTTATAAAGTGAATGTCACCAGGAGGAACCCCAAGACAAAGTATATTTTAATGATTGATATTTTCCCAGATAATCATCATCAGTACAAATTCTGTGACAATAAATGGTATCAGGAAAGACTGAGCCAGCAGTGGTGGAAGAGTTGTACATCTACCTAAAATCACTGGCCACAGAGGCACCCTGAATGCACCAGCTGGTGTAGTTTCAAAAACTGATGCTCACCAACAACCACCTGGATCCCTTTGGACATCAGGCACCACAGAACCCTGAGGAGCAGCTGCCAAGCGAGCTCAAAGACATGATGATAGAAAGCTCATTTGAGCCGATCCCCTGAACTGAGCACCATGAAGGAGACAGAGAGCGAAGGAGGAGAGGGCAAAGGAGCTCCCACCAAGGATGCAAGGGGGAAATGAGATATCTTTTCCACAAGATCCAATAAATCAAAGGGGAATTTAAGCCTTGATTTGGAATGCTAAATGACCAAGAGAAGCGCCCTATCTGAGCAAGAGAAAACAAAGGAAATGGTGTACTGAAGGGATAAAAGGGTGATAGACTCATCGGAAGAGAAATCCTATGACAACCTGCAGTTCTAGAAAGTGTACTGAAAGCTGCTCTGAAAGCACTTGGAAGAAATACATCACCAAAAGTAGATGGTATACAGATAATACTGTTACAAGCCACAGAGACAGAGTGTTCAAAATCCTAATAAGGATGTGCAATAAATATGGAAAATCCCAATAAGGATGTGCCAACAAATATACATTCCAATACAGACCATTCCTCTGATTCCCATTCAAGCAAAGTCATGCTCAAGGTGTTGCAACAAAGGCTTTTACCTTATATGGAACAAGAAATGCCTGATATTCAAGTTCTACTCTGAAAAGGAAGAGACATAAATATATGCTGGCTACTGAAGCATACCAAAAAATTCAGAAGATCAATCTATGCTTTGTTACCTCCTTCCAGTTTCAAAAGGATCCATTAATCATTTACCTCTGAGTAGATTCACTAGCCAATGGTATATCCACCTGAAAAGTGTTGTGTCCAGCCCACACCTAGTTAGCTTGATAATCAGAATATCATGGGGGCACATTGTCAAAGGCTTTGCTGAAGTCTCGATGGGAGGTAGGTAGGTAGGAAGGACATTATGCTGTAGCTTATTTCAGATGAACCCAGATATGTTAGTGGATTGAACTTTGTGAACTTGCAGGATTCCATAGGTCTACCCATTCTCAGCCATTACACCTACACACGAAAATTGAAAGGAGACAGGAAGTTGGACTGAAATACAAGAGCAGGCCCAAAGCATTTGGAGGATCAGATGCTGCTGAGAGTTAGGTGAAACTAGATAGAGTACAAGGAGTAATACTGAATATATCCCAGTAGTAACCTGTGTTAGGATTATAAAAATGTTAGCAGACTTGTTAACTTTTTCCTTTTGGTGTGTTCTCATTTAATTTCAGAATGAAATGTCAGTGTATGAACTGATTCATAATTTTGTGGAGGTTTTGGACAAGTATTTCAGCAGAGTGGTAAGTGTGACTTGGAAGGAAATACAAACACCTGCCTTTTCCAGAAAGCTTTGGGGAAATTAATTATTCCTATTAGTTGATAGAAATACCGTCCTGAAACACAAAGTCTTTTTTTTTTTTTAATGTGAAGGGCACAGCCCTATTGAAAATGATTGTTATTATGTGTTGTTAAGAGGTTGTTCTTATGTTCACAACTTTTCCTGGCTTATTGTTTTGTTTCTCCAGGCTCATCCTGAAACGACTCTAGTACAGATATTCTGATCAGTGCCGATGTAGCTTATGGCAGTGCAGCATGGACTGCCCTGTAAGAAAAAGAATCCCATGCCTCTCATCTAAAAATGCAGTTAGGACATAGAAGAGAAGAGAGATCATCTTGTGCATGAATGAAATATGTACTGCACTGGTTGGCTCACCATTAATCTTTTAAGCAATAAATAAGCTAACACTTCCCGTCCCTACGTCATGTCTAGAAAGCACATGAAGCACGAACCATAGATCTTTCTAGACAACCAACATTATAACCTTGGGTACTGCCAGTCTCTTGTTTGAAGGAGTGATGAGCAGAACACATCAGTCCTGAGAAACCTTGCAGATGTTCAGTTTCTGAAAAACAAATGTAGGAAGGATCATCTCTCTCTCTTTCTCTGCTTTTGCTCGCTTTAGGCTTGCTCCACCCATGGAGGAAGATAAATCAGAGTATACATATTTTAACCCCTTGGATTTATTCTTATCAAAAGTTATGAACAGAAGCAATGTGTGTGTGTGTTTGTGTGTTTGTATGTGTGTGTTTGTATACACACACGCACGCACACACACGCACACACAGTGGTACCTTGTATAAAGGAATTAATTCGTTCCAAATGAAATTACGTTAAGCAAATTTTCCTTTATACAAATTTCCCATAGGAATGCATTGAAAACAGAGTAATCCCTAATCGCGACTATTTTTATGTTGTACGGATTCGCCCCATAGGCTATTCTGTTGAGCAAATTTCCCCTGTCTCCGGAAGTTTTTATGTTGTACTGATTTTATGTTATACAAACCATACGAGGATCTACTGTATGTATGTGTGTGTGTGTATATACCAGGGGTCTGCAACCTTTAAGACATAAAGAGCCACTTGGACCCATTTCCGACGGAAAAAAAACCCTGGGAGCCGCAAAACCATTGCGACATTTAAAACAAATATAACACTGCAAATATATTTTCCCCTCCCCTCGCTCCTGGCTTTTTGGGCGCTCGCAAGCAACACACTCCCTCGCGTGCTCCTCGGACACGCTGCGCCCCGGCACCGGGCTCGGGTGGGATGGGAAGGAGCGCCGGCGGCTGCGGCTCCTCCGGGCACCCCCGAAGGGCTTCTGAGAAGGAAGCCAATGAAAGTTGCTTCTTCGGCACTTTGGGCACCGGGAGAGCGAGCAAGCGGGCGAGCCCGAGCCGCCGCCGCCTCCCCCCACCCCGCCACCCTGTCCCCGAGGGTTTCCATTGAGGCGCGCACCTGCCTCAAGTTCTCCCGCATGTGCAACTGGGGCGGCTGCGTGTCCGCCAGCCTCGGGGAGGGCCGGGCTGGGGGGTGGGTGGGTGCGCAGGAGGCACATTCTCTGTGTTGGAATGGAGTGGAAGGCAGCTGCTGGGCAGGTGGCGCGCCGTTGGCCTCCCCGGGCAGCCAGGGGCCCCTGAACAACTTGAGCCTGGCGCCCCCACCCCGCCGCCGAAACCGGCTGACTCCAGGAGGGAGCCGCTGGAAGTCTAATAAGAGAGACCCCTTGTCGGGCCGGGGGGGCGGACTCGAACTAGCTGTCACGCCACGTCCCTCGACTGCCAAGTTGATCTCGCGCAGGAAAAAGAAAAGCCGACTTCCTCCGTTGCTTCTCGCCTCTCCACCGCTGCCGCCGCTCCCCCCGTCCCCGCTCCCACTGCCACCAACCCCTTGCTTGTTGGGCCAGAACTGACAGCACCGGGCAAGGAAGCAGGGCGGCGGCGGCGGCGGCGGGGGTGGGGGTGGGGAGAGAGAAGACTAGCCGTGGCCCCCTCCCCACGCCACCTTTCTTGAGGTTCCCATTCCGCCCTCGCTGCCTTCTGCCTGGATCCTGCAGCCATGGTCTGACTCTCCCCCCCACACACACTCCATCTTTCCCTCCTCCTCCTCCTTCTCCTCTCGCCGCCACCCTCCATGGAGGAGGGAAGCGCAGCCCAAGTGCGTCGTGCCCACACCACTTCCACTTTTTTTGGGGGGGCAGTTTTTAAAAATCTTCCAAAAATAGTACAGGAGGGAGAGGAGGGGAATTTCTAATCTCTCTCTCTCTCTTTTGTGGAGACACGCCCCGCGCGCGCACGCCCACTCCCCCACGTTTTTGGAGCTTCATCCCGGCCGTAGTTTTTTTTTGGGGGGGGGCTGTAGTGAAGCAAAAGGAGAGAGAGAGAGAGATGCCAACTGCACATGTGCAATGCTTGGAAGGGGAAGGGGGGAAGGAAGGAGGGTTTTCTCTTCCTCCACGTTGAACCGTCCCTAAACGCTGCCCCCCCAGCACACACACACACACACACACACACACACACACACACACACACACACGTCCCTTCTTCCCCCTCCCACCAAACACCCAAGCAAGAAATGAAGGGGAAGGGGGGGAAGGAAGGAGGGTTTCTCTTCCTCCATGTTGCGCACACACACACACACACACACACACACACACACACACACACACACA
>JAHTLZ010000016.1:17348351-17393624 GCA_023846285.1 Phrynocephalus versicolor | reverse complement strand
TAAATAAATAAATAAATAAATAAATAAATAAATAAATAAATAAATAAGATATAAATTTAACATACGATATGACCAAATCTCTGGCTTGTCATCCCTGGCTATTTTATTGCTTGATAAAATTCTGTCCAAAATCAGCAAGGGCTTCGGTTGGGCCACTGTTGTCTGCTGGGGAGTGGAATTATGCAACCAGCAAGCTTTTGAAAGAGGGCACCATCCCCAAAAGGGTTCGGCAACTGCTTTGAACACTAGCCAACAGCTAAACAGGCAGATGAGGAAGGAATAGGCTGAGTGGGAAGGGATTGCCTATGATTGCCCGAGCCACTCGGTTCTGAATAGGATATGAAGTCCTTGCTGGTGGAATGCAGAGTAGCTGGTTGGGGAATGCTGCCCTCGCAGGGAGTGGCTAGGTCATATCTCTCCAGGAGAAAGAACAGATCTGGTTGAGCTTCCTGTTATGATATCAACCTCTATCTGCCCCCACAAAAGGTTTTTTTTTTAAACACTGAGCTGTAAGTTGGAGTATACATCATATCAGATCCTGAACCAAGAAAACAGAAAAAAACAGATTTTTGAAATGCAGTTCCTGCCTGTTTGTTAACTGAGTGTTTAAAACCGCTGCGTGGTTCTAAGGTGTAAGAAGTATTTAATAGAGGATGTGTGTTAGCTGTGAAGCTGACAGGTTAGGAGTAGTGAAAGATTTTATCTCTGTACAGCTGGGTTCTTGTGGCACAGAGCATTTAATACATCAAGTGCTCCTTTGCTGCATAAAGAAAACGCCTTCAGTAGTTCTATATAAGGATAACCTCTCAGGCGCTTGTGATGGTTTCGTGATAGAACTGTTCTCAAGTTAATACATGCCTGGAAAGATAAAGTTTGACTCAAAGCTAGATTACATGTCATCATCTGAGCATATAATATTGGGAGAGCACTCCCCCCCCCCCCAACATTGATGCCACCTCATTTCCACATTTATTTAAATGTTCTTTTTCGTCCTTCCCAGAGAACCTTGGAGACTGGTGTTCTGAGAAAAGTGGAGAGGGCTGTGTCAAGGAATTACTCATTTCATTTCATCTTGGTTTGCTTTCGGGGGCAATGCCTCTAGTGGGGTAATTCTTTTTAAAACATTACAAGACAGACAAAGGTGCCCAACCCATGAAAAGAACCGTTTTGCTTTACTTCCTTGCTTCCGTGTAGCGAGTCTCTTAGTTTTATTCTCTCCCGTGCCTATCATTTAATTTCCTCTGCTCCAATATTCATGTCTATTCCCACAAGTTAAAAACCTGTGAGTCCCTCTTCTTTATCTCTTGCCTCACCTTCTTTTACACTGGTTGTCAAGACTAACTTTTAGTTGGCAACTCTGAGGAAACCCATTTTGAGTTAAAACACATCCAGATATTTTAAGTGGAGAACTCAGAAGGACCCAGGAAAAATAGCGGTTTTTAGGATTCAATATCTTGAAAAGGTTTTTAGGAGAAATAAACAAAATGAGCTCAGGAAGGAAGAACTGATTCAGAGATGCAACCTACACCTTTATTTACATTGGGAGCTCAAATGGTACCTGTATTAAATTTTATGTTTCTAGCTCTTATCATTTTGGAGATCTTTCAGGAAAAACAGATGCATGGGAATATTTATAAGTATGGGAGAACACAGTTTTCTCTGAACACCACCCAGAGCAGATCAGTACCATTATTAAAAATAGAAACCTGCACATAACAGAAGTGTAATATGAGAATGATTTCACTTGTTACTGGTATTCTGTGGCACAATTTGCTTAAAAGGGTTGTGAATTTGTGAATTGAAGAGGCCCCAAATGGGCAACTTTTCAATTGATCAATACACTTTTTCTGGCGTTTTAAGCAATAATATTATTAACTCTCTCACAAACATTGGTGGGTTTTTAAACCTTGCCTTAAATTAGTGGTATGAACATTTCTGACCCCAATGAGAATTCAGGTATATTGAGGGGTTAGATCAAGGTTTCACAAAGTGTCTTATTATAGGCTTATTATGTGACAGTGTGTATCTGGAGAACTTAAATGCCACATTTGGATCTGTTGTTGGTATATGTCATGAAGTGGCCCGCCACTCCATGAGTGACTTCCCAAATGATAAATTGGGATAAGCAAACCTTAAGGACAGTCAAGTTATTGTATGTCACCTTTATCAAAGGATTTAGCATCGATTCAAAATACAAATTGCTAGAATAGTTCAAGTATTATTAGAATAGAGCAGGTGTTACCAATAGCTATTCCACCTTTCCAGGACCCTTTTAACTCACCTGTTTTTATACAGCCATTGTTTATTTGTACATGAAATATAAATCAGAATATTGTAATTTTGGCAGTTGCTGAAAGTCTCATATTAAACATTTGTGGATGTATACATTGTATTATCCTTAACTTGATGTGTATACAGATAATGTTCAAATTAGACAGAGTACATATCATTTTGGATGAAATGGTATTAAATGGTTGCATTGTAGAAACAAACAAGACCAGAATTCTTGCACCTCTTCTTGTTCTCGACAAAATGTCTGAAGGATAGAACATGCCACTAAAATATGTATGTATCATTCTCTAAACAATTGACCCCTGAGGATTCCATGAATCTGACAACATTGTGAAAGATCTGAATGTGTCGTTTTGAAGTGAGCAAGTGCTCAGGCTGTATTCTCTCCTTGTGAAGACTTGAACTACTTGCCTTTAATGAAATGTTTTGCATATCCTGTATGTTTTGCGTAATCTGTAATCCAGGAAAGAAAGAAAAAAACGTACATAATGTGTTTTCTGTTTGACTATCAGAATTTGCAACTGGATGAGAAAAGGCTATAAAATGCAGTCACACCTGCTTGACATTCTATAATATTAGACAGCTAGGTGTGCTAAAGCTGCAGAATGGATTATCTGAAGTATGTGTTGCATCTAATGAAACAGATTGCAACCTACCACTTAACAAATTTGTTAAGTTTTAAAGGTGCCTTTTTGCTGCAACACAAGAGAAAGCTACCCTCCAAAGGTTAGCATCTCTTTGTTATTAGCAAAGAGGTTCCAGTATTCACTAAAGCATGCAATCCTCTCTCTCCAAGAGATTCCCCAGCAGCCTTGTGAAGGAAACTTTCTGTGACTAGATCCTTCAGTGGTGCAGCCAGGATCAGGCCAGAGGACAAAGTTCTATACAGTGGTACCTTGTATAAAGGAATTAATTCGTTCCAAATGAAATTGTGTTAAGCAAATTTTCCTTTATACAAATTCCCATAGGAATGCATTAAAAATGGTGTGATCCCATTTTTATGTTGTATGGATTCTCCCCATAGGCGATTATGTTAAGCAAATTTCCCCTATCTCCGGAATTTTTATGTTGTACAAATTTTATGTTATACAAGCTGTTTGTTATACAAGGATCCACTGTATAGCCTTCCCCCCACCCCCTTATCACAAGAACTAACACATGTAAAGCTGAAGGTATTCTCTCTACATTCTAACACAGGAAATTTCAGTGAAGCCAAGTAGAAGTCACATAGCTGCATTCTGTAATGTATTGATCTCCAGCAATTCAGATATCTTGAAAGAAAGACCTGTCACTTTCAGCAGAAACTGCAGCTATAAATGTTACTCCCTGAGCCCTTAACTGGTTGCACCAAATTGATGGAGGACATGCCTTTATTTTAAAGTAATTTCTTCATGTACATCATTGACCCTAAATTATCTTAAGCAGCTTTGTTTTTTCTTTTTGGTTTTGCTTTTCACATTCTTGACCTCGAGATGGTTTGGATCCCTGTCAGGCGCCGGCACCAGAAGGCGGCACCCAGGAGGAGTGCCGTCCTCTATTGTGCCACTACGAGGGGACATGGGGATGCACGTGGTTCCAAGAAAGTGGGGAAAGAATGAAGTGCATGGTAGATGGCGCAGGGATTTTGGAGGGATTCCTAGTGGAGGAAGAAAGGGATCCAGAGAGAGGAGGAGCCAAGGAGGCGGGAAATGTAAAGGAGGAAAAAGGCGCGAAGGAGGCAGAGGGAGGTGGAGGGCGAGAGGACCGTGAGCCAGTCAGAGGTGGAGAAATGGCGAGTCTGCATATTCAGGGAGGTAGCGGGTCCTTGGAGGAAGGCCCCTACCGAGGAGATGGTGGGTCCCTGGAAGAGGCCACCTTCCGAGGGGCGTGGGCGAGCCACCTGGAAGGAGCCTACAATGGAATGGACACGCCACCCCTGTTGTGAGACATTATGCATTGGCTGGGGGCCAAATCTGAGGAGGCCCACAGACGCAGAGCGGTTCAAGAAGATACCCAGCCCACAGAACTATTAACTTTGCAAATGGACGCTTGGGCTTCGCCAGGTTATGAAGACGAGGTAGTTAAGAAGTTCGATAATGTTGACGCGGTTATTACGGTTCCCAGAGTTGTTAATAAAGACGTTTCTTTTTCACGACCGTCTCTGCTCTTTGAGGGGTCATTGGCTGAGGGATCGCCCAAGGTGGCTGAAGAACCTCGTCACAATCCCTCTCTTCCCATCTTCCTTGCAATCTTCACCCCTTCCCATGCAAAGGTGGGTTAATGGAAATGCATTAAATTCTGGTGAAATGGAAAGCCACATTGGTAGTGGGGACAGGGAAGGCTCGCTAACATATAGGATGGTAGCACACCCAAGACTGAGCCTGGGTTCATTTTGCCCTCCACTGTGTATGGACACTGGATAAACTGGAAGTAAGTACAGTGGACCCTTGTATAACATACAGCTTGTATAACATAAAATTTGTACAACATAAAAAATTCCGGAGATAGGGAAAATTTGCTTAACATAATTGTCTATGGGGCAAATCTGTACAACATAAAAATGGGATCACTCTGTTTTAATGCATTCCTATGGGAATTTGTATAAAGGAAAATTTGCTTAACATAATTTCATTTGGAACGAATTAATTCCTTTATACAAGGTACCACTGTACTGTACAATAATTTGAGTGAGAAAGAGAGGATACAGTAATCAGTGCCTCTGTCAGTTTGAGAACCACTGGGCTACAAGGTTATCAAATCCATTAATCATCTTTTATTTTGAAAAACAGATGCATAAAAATACTTCTGATTGCTCCTCTATGCAATTACAGTCATTGCCCTTGCTGCATGCAATTAAAAGCAGTAGTTTAATTGATTGATGTTTATTTTTTTTACATTGTTATGTTGATGTTGTTATTAAATGTGTTATTGCTGTCTATTTTGTTGTGAACCACTCAGTCTTAGAGTGACCTTGGTAGCCCGGTGAGTGGTACACAGGGTACAATAAGACTGAGTGGTTGTTAGTGGGATGGGGATTGGATTATGGTGGGGGTGGGAAAGGAAGACTCAGCCAATTTCATTGTGCACATGTTGTACATTGACAATAAAGGTGTTATTATTATATACATTGAATGAATGAATGAATGAATAAAATATCCATATTTTTCTTAAGCTTCAATTTTCCCTTTTCCCTTTTGTATCCCATTTCTTTTTGAGAAAAATAAATATTTAAGAAAAAAAGCTATTAGTCATGTTGCCTGTAGCGTGGAGCAAGAAATATACAGGCCTTTCACCAGTGGGCCTGATGTAGGGTTCATTGTTGAATACACTATATATGCCTACAAACTGTTGTTAAAGAAGATGAGCCTGAGTTTGCTAAAGTGTTTATACAATCATAGAAGAGTGAAGTTGGAAGGGGACTATAAGTTCATGAAGTCCAACCTTTGCTCGACGCAGGAATACAAGTCAAATGATATGTGCCAGGGGGTTGACCAAATTTCTCTTGAATGCCTCCAGTGTTGGAGCACTCACCACCTCTTGGAGTAATTGGTTCCATTGCCATACTGCTCTAACAGTTAGGACATTTTCCTGATATTCATCCGAAAGCTGGATTCTCTTAACTTGAACCCATTGTTGTGTGCTGTGCACTCTAGGATGATTGAGAACAGGTCCTGCCCCTCCTCTGTATGACAGCCCTTCAGATATTTGAAAAGTGCTATCTTATTGCCCCTCAGTCTTCTTTTCCCTAGGCTAGGCCTGCACAAGACGCCGACCGTGAGCTGCCAGTCAATTTCGGGCCTGTTTGAAGTAGCCAATGAGGTCTCCGCCGGCTTCTCAGTCCACCGCCAGCAGTGGCGTGTTCTTAAAAAAAAAAGGCTCAACCACCCAGAGTGTGCCTTGCAGAGTGCCGGGAAGGGAGCCAGGAAGGGTCGGCGGAGGGAGGGACGAGGAGGAGGAGGAGGGTGAGCCACCATCCTAAGGCAAAAATGAGCCGCCACAATTGCGGTGGTGGCACCACAGGTGAGGGACAGGGTGGGAGACCCCACTCCACCTAGGCGGGTCATGGCGGTTCTGCCAGCAAGAAAGCTTCTCGGCATCTTCTGCTTGCAGCTCAGGCCAGAAGGTAGCTGCGTGAAGCAGAAGACAAACATGAGAAGGACCAAGGGAGGGAGCCAGCCAGCCAGCTGGCGGTGGGCAGGAAGAAGGAAAGAGGGAAGCGATTTCCCCCTGCCCAGCCTGGTTTTAGCTCCCCCTCCCCGTGAGTCCATGGAGGAGGATCAGGCCCAGCATATGGCTGCAGGTGGGGGCCGACAGAGAGCTGGAGGCAGCTGTGCCTCTGCTGCCCCCCAGTTTCTGGGCGAGGCACCTGGGTGGAGTGGGCCCTCCCACCCGGTCCCTTGCCTGTGCTGCTGCTGCTGTGATTTGTGTGCATGCACGTGTGCACACTTAAAAACACTCCAAGAGTAGTTGGTGTCCCGAACTGCAGGAGACGTTCAGGAGCGTCAGGTAGGCCACGGGCTGTTCAAAGTTGGACAGCCCTGCTCTAGGCTAAACATTATTTCAGTCTTTCCTCATATGGTTGGTTTCCAGCCCTCTGGTCATCCTTGTTGCCTTCCTCTGAACTTGCTCCAATTTGTCAGCATCTTTCTTGTAGTGCGGTGTTCAGAACTGGACACACTACTCAAGTTAAGGCCTACCAGTGCTGAATAGAGGGGGATGAGCACCTCATGGGATTTGGAAATTCTACTTCTGTTAATGCAGCCTAAAGTCACATTTGCCTTCGTTGTGGCCTCATCACACTGTTGGCTCATATTCAGCTTATGCTTTACAATAATTCCAAGATCCTGCTCACCTGTAGTATTGCTGAGCCAGGTCCCACATCTTTAAAATGTGTATTTGGTTCCTTCTTCCTAGGTGCAGTACTTTGTTCTTATCCCTGCCAAATATCATTATTTTGGTTTCAGACCAGTGCTCCAGCCTATCAAGATCATTTTGAATTCTGTTTCTGTCTTCCAAGGTATTAGCTATTCCACCCAATGTTGTGTCATCTGCAAAATTGACAATTTTCTGTGCTCCCTTTTCCAGTCATTACTGAGCCCTGGGGTATGCCACTTGTTACCTCCTCCCACCGACATGAGCCATTAATCACCACTCTCTGTGTACCATTCTGTAGTCAATTTTGTATCCACCTTACACTTGATTTATACAGCCCACACCTAGTTAGCTTGCTAATCAGGACATTATAGGGAACTTTGTCAAAAAGTTTGCTGAAGTTGAGATATATTACATTTGCAGCATTCCCTCTGTCTACCAGGGAGGTTACCTGATCAAAAATGAGACCAGATTAGTCTGGCAGGATTTGTTCTTGACAAATCTGTGCTGGCTTCTACTTATTACATTGTTTCTTGGTGCTTGCATCGTGACTGTAATCTGTTCCACGATTTTTCCTGGGTTTCATATCAGGCTGATTGGCCTATACAGTGGTACCTTGCCTTACAACATGAATTCATTCCAAAGGCATCTTCAGAAGGCGATCAAGTTGTAAGTTGAACAGTGGCTTCCCATAGGAATGCATTGAAAACCTATTAATTCGTTCCCTCAGGAACAGATTAATTGATTTTCAATGCATTCCTATGGGAAGGCTGTCCCCCCATAAAGGGTAGCCTTTGGCTGCTTTCCATTTTCCCACCAGACAGCTGACCTTGAGAGGTTTGACCTATCAAAATCAGCCGGGGGGGGGTGAGAAGAGCAGCGTTCCGCTGCCCTTGATTGGGGGAGAAGCCTGGGTACCTTGGAAGGGAAGCACTTCCCGTCCAAGGTGCCCGGGCTTCTCCCTCAATCATGGGCAGCGGAAGGCTGCTTTCTGCTTTCCTGCCAAATGACTTTCACAGGTCAGACTTGTCAAAGTCATCTGTCTGGCGGGAAGGCAGAAAGTAGCTGAAGGCTTCCCTTGATTGAGAGCGAGGCACCTTGGAAGAGAAGTGCTTACCTCCTGGTAAGTACTTCCCTTGCATGGGCCCCAGGCTGCCCGAAGTTGCATCGTTCCCTGAGACCGATGCAACTTTGGCCAGCCTGGGCGATTTGGAAAGCATGATGGCCACCTCCTCCTCCTTGGTTGCTTCGATCTCTTTTGCAGAGATTGAAGCGACCAGGGAGGATGACGTGGTGATGGGGAGGGAACCCTGCTCCCTCCACTCTTTGTGACTGGTTACTTTGACCTGTCAAAGTCAGCTGTCATGTGAAGCAGAGAGCAGTGCTCATAAGTCAAATTATTCGGTTGTTGAAGCAACCGTAAGTCAAGGTACAACTGTAATTCCAAGGTTATTTTTTTTAGCCCTTTGGAATATATATTAGCCCTCACCCATCCATCTGGCACCTCCCCTGTTTTTCATGATTTCAAGAAAATAATGTATAGTGCTTCTGAGAGTTCTTCAGCCAATTCCTTGAGTACTCTTGGATGCAGTTCATCTGGCCCTGAAGATTTGAACATACTCAAGGTGTTAAGGTTTTCCTAGACTATTTGTTTATCAATCTTGAGCTGCAATCTTGTCTCCTCCACCTGCAATTTACTTATATCTGGAGGTTCAAAATCTTTTACGGGAAAAAACTGAGCTAAAGTAGGAATTGAGCAACTATTACTTTTTTGTCATTTGTTATCATTTTTCCATTTCCACTGGGGAGATGTGCCACTATTTCATTTCTTTTCTCTTTTGCTTCCCACATATCAGAAGAATGCTTTTTTTATTGCTTTTACTGTCTCTAGCTAATCTCAGCTCCCCCTCTACAAACTCTGGCAAAATAAATGTAAGAAGATGATAAAAGAGGAAAAGAAACACTTTGAGGAATGTACTGTATGGCTAGCAATATAAAGGGAAATAATAAAAGTTTCTTTAAATATATTAGGAATAGAAAACCTGCCAGAGAATCAGTTGGCCCGCTGGATGGTAAGGGAAGAAAAGGGGAGGTAAAGGAGGGCTTGGAAACTGTAGATAAATTAAACGAGTTCTTTGCATCTGTCTTCAAGACAGAAGACCTCAGGCAGATTCTGCTGCCTGAACAGCCCCTCTTGACCAAAAAAGAGACAATGTTTTAGGTTTAATTAATAAATCGAAGATCAACAAGTCTCCGGACCCAGATGGCATCCACCCAAGGGGAATTAAGGAGCTGAGAAATGAAATTGCGGATCTCTTGACAGTAATATATGCAACTTGTCTCTTAAAACGGCTGCAGTGCCGCAGGACTGGAGGATAGTGGATGTCACACCAATTTTTAAAAAGGAAGGAGGGGAACCTGGAAAACTACAGGCTGATTTTTCCCTGTCCCAGGGAAGATGGTGGAAAGCCTCATCCAAGGTAAAATCTTAAAATACGTAGAACAAGCTTTGCTGAGGGAAAATCACCATGTAAGGGCAAGTCTTGCCTGACAAACCTTTTAGAATTATTTGAAAACCTCAACAGGATTTGGGTGAACTGGTGGATATTGTCTATCTTGATTTTCAGAAGGCTTTTGACACAGTCCCTCACCAAAGGCTGCTGAGAAAATTACACAGTCAGGGGATAAGAGGGCAGTCCTCTTATGGACTGAGAACTGGTTGAGATCCAGGAAACAAAGAGTAGGTGTCAATAGGCAATTTTCACAATGGAGGGAGGTGAAAAGCAGTGTGCCCCAGGGATCTGTCCTGAGACCAGAGCTTTTCAATCTGTTCATAAATGACCTGGAGACAGGGATAACCAGTGAGGGGGCCAAGTTTGCAGATGACACCAAACTTTTCCATTTTTTAATAACCAGAGAAGATTGCGAAGAGCTCCAGAAGGCTCTCTCTAAACTGGGGGGATGGGCTGAGAAATGGCAAATGCGTTTCAATGTACGAAGATGTAAATTAATATATATTGGGTCAAAAATCCAAACTTTATCAAATCATGAGTTCTGAGCTGTCTGTGATGGATCAGGAAAGAGATATTGGTGTGCTGGTGAACAACTCAACGAAGGTGTCCACCCAGTGTGTGTTAGCAGTGAAGAAGGCCAATTCCATGCTAGGGGTCATCAAAAAGGAGATTGAAAATAAAAACCAATATTATAATGCCATTGTACAAAACAATAATAAGGCCACACCTAGAGTATTGCGTACAGTTCTGGTCACATCTCTAAAAAGTCATAGTGGAACTGGAAAAGGTGCAGAAGAGAGCGATTAAAATGATTACCTGGCTGTGGGACCTCCCTTGAGGAAAGGTTACAGCATTTGGGCCTTAGTCTGGAAAAAAAAGGCTCCTGAGGGGGGATATGATTGAGACATACAAAATAATGCAGGGCATGAGTAAAGTGGATAGAGGGATGCTCTTCTGCCTCTCACAAAATACCAGAACTAGGGGACATCCACTCAAATTGAGGGTTGGGAGAGTGAGAACAAAATATTTTTTTACACAGTGTGTTGTTAATCTGTGGAACTCCCTGCCACAGGAGCTGGTGATGGCATCTGGCCTGGTTGCCTTCAAAAGAGGATTGGACAGATTCCTGGAGGAAAAGTCCATCAAGGGTTACAAACCATGAAGGATATGTGTAAACTCCAGGATTAAAACCAGGGTACTTCAAGGGCCAGATGCAGTGGAGTGGTATCAGGAGACAGATATCTAATCTTGTATGCTCCCAAAGGCATTTGGCGGGGCCAGTGAGAAACAGGAAGCTGGACTACATGGGCCTTTGGCCTGATCCAGCATGGCTCTTCTTATGTTCTCTTAATGACATCCCTGCATTTACTTGTTATACTTGTCTGTATTCTTCCTTGTTGGCTTGGCTTTCTTTCCATTTTCTGTACATGTCTTTTGTTTGTTTGTTTTCAGGTCCTCTCTGAGCTTTTTGTGAAGCCACACTGGCCTTTTTTCCCTGCTTCACACCATTTTTCTTATTGGAATAGATTGTAGTTGTACTTTTAGAATTATTTTTAGATACTCCCACCCTTCTTGGACTCTTCTTGTTAGAATCTTCTTTGTTCTGAGGTTATTGAAATTGGCTTTTTTACAACCCAGCTTAAGTGTGTGGCTACACTCTGCTTTGGTTTCATTTTAAATCAAGAATTCTAGTAGAACATGGCCACTCTCACCCAGAGTTCACCTTACTGCTACTTCCCCCACCAAGTAATCATTGCTCGTGATCTGCGCAGAAACATCAATTTGGTCACTGTGCAAAGAAAATGATGCCATAAAGAGGCCTTTAGTATAAATCAGGAGAGTACATATTCTTGTATTTCAGTGAAACATACTAGACTACTAACATACTAATGCAGGGCATGAGTAAAGTAGAGGGATAATCTTCTCCCTCTCACAAAATACCAGAACTAGGGGACATCCACTCAATGAGGGTTGGGAGAGTGAGAACAGACAAAAGAAAATATTTTTTACCTAGTGTCGTGTTAGTCTGTGGAACTCCCTGCCACAGGATGTGGTGAAGGCATCTGCCTTCAAAAGGGGATTGGACAGATTCCTGGAGGAAAAGTTCATCACAGGTTACAAACCATGATGGAGATGTGTAATCTCCAGGCTTAAAACCGGGGTACTTCAAGGACCAGATGCAGGGGAGTGGTATCAGGAGACAGGTATCTAGTCTTGTGCGCTCCCGGACACATTTGGTGGGGCCACTGTGAGATACTGGAAGATGGACTAGATGGGCCTTTGGCCTGATCCAGCATGACTCTTCTTATGTTCTTATGTAGACCCACAGGCATTTCAGGTACAGACAGAGCTCATGTTATATTAAATCTTAAACATAGAAACCTAAGGTTATGACATCACATAAGTTACATTCAGTGGCCAAAGAAGAACTGGTCCCTGAGACTCAACAGATACAGATGTATCAAGACGTTGACACTGTCAGTAGATGTAATTGCTTCTCCTTCATTGTTCCAGTTAAATAAAAGCAAGGAGACATCCTCTCCTTGAGTTGGATTCAGTTTTCTTGCTTCTAATGGGAACAATTCCATCAAGTGGTGTTCTGCTAAAAACCAGTGTCAAGAAGTGGCTTTTGCTGATTCTCTCATCCTCTGCTGCTTCTTGCTGATAATTACCAAGCTCAGTATGGCAAATTTATGAGCTACAGTAGGGACTACAAGTATTGAAGAGATGAGCAAAGTGTGCCACTTGGCATATTCAGCTAGCAGAAAAACCTGGGTGAACCAAAAGCCTTCTGTTGAGGGCTTTTGCTGGTTTAAATTAATGCTTTTTAACCACTGCTTCTTTACCGACACTTGGCCAGACAAAATATGAAATGGGATGTGACATACAATTTATTGCTTACTACTGTAATATGTAACTAGTGAAACTAATTTATGTGAGGGTTGTGTAAGTGCAAGATATTCTGAAGATGATTTCAGCTAATATAAAAATGTTGAAAGCAACACCCTGTCCAACAACATGGCAGAACTAGTCAAATTATGAGTAAGAGGCCATTTTGTACGCTGCAAACTTTTTAATGATTATTGTTGAGCATACACATTGGAAATCCTTGTTTTTTTTCAATTTCAAACTGCAACAAGTTAAATAAATGTTTTTAATATACAAAGAAAGTACAACCAAAAGTAGAACTTGCTGTGAAGTGTGCCTTGCACCAGGGAACAGTGTCTTTTAAAAGCGTTATTGTTGAGCTGCACACACGCAAACGTACACACACTTAAGGATTTTGATCTTTATTGCAGGGCATTTAAGAAACCAAAATGTATTCCCACTTGAAATAATAAAAGTTTGTGCATGATTATATGCAAACACCTCCCCCCCCCAAGACACTAGCATACTCCCATAGTGCAGGGCCTGTTAAAGAAAGGAAAAGAAGCATGGGATACCCAATGACTAAGTTAAAGAAGCAGGTTTCTCACCAGTCAGCTTAAAAGCCAGCAAAACGGAGATCAGTGATGGCAACTGTAGTGGTGCAGGGTATTAAATGCTAAACTTTACACAAATACACTGTTAGAAATCTTGTAGGTGAACACTGAAAATCTGCAGAGCTGCTCTTTGGAACAGTCAAACATTTGCTTCAGCTTCTGGTCGCACAAGCCCTTGGAAGCACCCACACCGTATTCTTGCCTTTTACTTGCTGGCTGTGTAATTCATTGGGATTTCTTTTTATCATTAGCAGCTAACAAAATTATTCCACATGTTTCCAAAGCCTCACGGGCAGAAGGGAAAAGGCAAGTCTCGTTAGTGTGGAGATTGTATTTGTCTGCACATACAACACAAGAGGCTTCACTAGTTATGAATGCAAAACCAATCTGTGATATCCCATGTCACATTCATCAGCTCAGTTGAGGTGAAAGCCTTTCTCCATGGTAGCAGCTAGCAGGCGTTCTCGCATAATCTCTTCGGAAGAATACTCAGGCAACTTAAGGTAATGCACACAGGTATTCACAGACGGATAGCTTGCATCTGTAGCATCAACCTGTGGACAAAATCCCACAGTGCAGTTTAAAAAGAGAACTGAGTGTGGAGCATGGATCCATTTCACATCAACCCCTTACACTTGCAGATCAGCAGATACATGTTTCAGTCACAGATAAGGACAGCTGTAACAAATGGTGCTTGGCATACGGTTAGCACTGCGGCAAAACTTGTGTGGAACATGTTGTTACAATACTCTTATATGCTCAAAACAGTTGCCCAGCATATGGTCCCAACTATTAACAAAAATACAGTCTATGAAAATCTCTTAGGGCCTGACTTGCTTTCTGGCATACAAACCAGCTGCCTGGATCAATCAAAATGAACCCACTAAAAAAGCAAATCCTCATACAGCACCTTCATTGAATCCATAGAGGCAGGTTCTCTTTGCAAAAGCATAGGAAATGTTTGTACCTTGCGTACAACTGTGAGGCGGGGATGTAAGTTAGCCAGACCTCCTGGGGGAAGTGTTGAACAGCCAGTTGTAAATTGGAGGAATGCTTTTCTTTCATCTGAAGACATGCCACACAAAACTCTTACAAATCTCAGAAAGCCAGGGCTAAAACACAAAACGATAGAAACAGGTCAACTGGATATCTACTGTAATGTACCATGCATAAACCAAAACATTCTCCTGTTAAATGTACACAATTAGTAGCCTTAGAGGTGCCATAAAGAAACCCTTTGCTACACCACTTTGGCTAAACATATCTCAACCTTATGATATGGTATTTAAACTGAAATTACACAAAGAGCTTATGACAATATTCTTTCCTCACAGACCTTCTATTATGAACTGAGAATCAGGTTGCAAGCAAGTTTTATTGCTTGATTTCTCCTATAACTGATCTCCCAAATTATTGATCTTTGTCAACCAGTAGCATTGAAATCTAAAAAGTCCCACGTTTCATTTTGTTTCTATATAAAGCGGAAATTATTATTATTTTCAACTGCCAAACATAACATAGCAGAATTGGTATGTAAATACAACATTCCCTCTCATCTGTTCTGCTTTGCTGACATGAAAGTTTATTTACTCCTTGCCTGTGCACTCCCAAACAAACACTTTCCTCCTCACTGCCAGCAAGTTATGAATTCAGGGTACTGGCATGTACTTTCGACCAAAGCCTAAACAGGATTTGACCTCAGCACAAAAACTCAGCCAAAGGGGAAAAGAAAACATAGGAGCAACAACAGGACCTCCCTAATATCCTGGAATATTTTATCTAACCAAATCCTCTGCATGTGAGATGTGGAAATTGGGCATGATTCACATATACCCATGTAGGCATCAGGTTACACGAGATGGTCCACATGTGGAATCCACCAAGTACTAGTAACAAAAAGCAATTCTGCACCAGGGCCCATAGAGGGAGAACACACTAAAGCATGATGTAAATGCTTCATGCATAAAAAGGACATCCATTTCTAGATATGATTTAACTTAGAAGGGGAAAAAAAACAGATGTGTTATGGATTGGTTATAGAATTCCTTCCATAGTACTTATATCCATCTAAATGTTTCAACACTTACAACCTCTTGAGCTGCATTTGCCAGTGTTCACCAGATATATTGACCTGGCTTCTTCCCACAGAGCTCTGACATCAGTAAAAGGTTTAAGCAAAAATAATTGTAAAGATAGTCTAACATTTAAGCTCCTCTGCAACACATAGGAAGCAGTTCTGTTAATACAGCACATGATTTAGTTATATCTAGGTTTAGATATGTGCTAGCTGTGCTGTCAGAACTGGGTCTTTTCCATTTACTCCAGCCCTACAAAAAAGGCTACAAAGGTTTCTGAATTTCCATTGCTCAGCAAAGTCCTGATGAATAGAATGGGCTAAGATATGGGAGGCCAAGTGTGAGGAGGAAAGTGCCCCAAGCCAGAGCCTACTCTATTCGGCAAGGTCTTCTGACCCTCTCTGTGACACCTCTCAGAAGTCAGGAGGCCTGCATCTGCTAGCCCAACTGCATGTGCCCAAACCTGGATCCAAGATGCTCTTTAGTTCATAAGTCTCGAACATTCCAAGTTCGTTAGCTTACGAGAAGACAGTAATTTTGATTCAGTCCACATTGGCTTATTTGTAGAACAAAATGTGTTAAGACTGCCATCATTTTTGTCCCATTCAGGCATTATTCATTCAGGGCAAAGTGTGTGTTTGGTCTAGGAAGCCTGTCAAGCCCCTTCACCTGTACGAGTTCATAGGTTCTGTCCACGCCTGAGCATTAACTGCGTCAAAAATATGAAAGACTTTCTGGACTCGCATGGATGTAGGATTCAGGGTTTATGGTTGTGTCTCAATCCTTGCCACCCATTTAGCTCTGCACAGATGCAGGAATAATGCCTAACTAGGGTGTTTGTTTTGTTTTGTCCCACCAAAATCTGTCTTATTCTTTCATAAGAAATAAACTTCATATAATGTGCTTACTTTAAGGAGAAAGGTGGGGTAAAACATTTTAAATAAATAATAAAAATAAATACATCTGATCAAACTTCTTAGTGAGCACTGTTTTGTTATCCACAAAGATTTATAGCTTATTGGATTATTTAAATATGATCTGAATTGTCTTAACAATGTCAGAGATCTTATAAAATGAAGAAGCATACCATGAAAATCCGAGGATTCCTGGGCAAACAATGGAGAAACACAGTACCACTGTGCTATTGACTATCTTTGCAGCTGAACAAGCTGAATCATTCATGTCTATGCACCTCTGCTGTAGCTATTCTATTTCACCTGGAACATCTTAACATCTTAACATTTTCCTAAATTCCCTCCACACATTTCAGCATCTTAATGATTCAATAGATTCATTTTATCATGAGCTATTGTAGATTTCAGTCTGCATCTCTTCATGTACTGTCATACATTTAAGGCTATGCTAAAATAAATGTTACTTCAGTCTGTATTGTATTGCAACGACGCAAACATTGCTGAAAACAACTAAAAGATGACATCTCACACAGAAACCTATGTAAAGTATACACATTTACAATCGAATTTTAGAAAACAGTTGATCAGATGAGAAATTATGACTTAATTAAAGAAGAATTAGCTAATATCCTATAAATCAGCACTTATGTAAATTCCACACAGTCAGTGATCCCACTTCTAGTTGGGACTAGCAGCACGATACTGGCTGCTACTTAACCCAAATATGTATCTCTTTTTGAACAATTTAAAGTAATTTAGAAAGAAACAAAATGTGCTTCAATGCCACGTAGAAGTCCTCCTGTTGAGCCGCTGGAGCTGGTGTGGTTTCTAAGTCAGCACCCTACTATATTTTGTTTGTGGCTGGTCCTCTAATTCATGTAAATATATAATAACTTTTTGGTTAAGTACCTGTCTCGGGTGTAGCCAAGCTTAGGTTCAGTGTAGTTGATTATATCTTCAGCTGCCCAGGATGGTGACTGATTTCCACAAAGAATCATCTGAACTTCTTCATGGCTAAAAGAACTCAGCTTTTCCATTGGAAATACTCTGTTGAAACCATCTATAAATATAAAAAAGATAAACAGTTCGCAATACAAGTTGAGATCTTGTTCATTTTAAAACAGTCAACAGAATAAAGCATTGTCTAACTACTTACTTTTCCTATATTCCCCCTCTACATTATTTTCTCAATCTGTTATTTCTGCACAAGTTCCAAAGTAAAATACCTCACCATTTCCAGTAGAAATGGAAGAATCAAAATGTAACTTGCAGCCCTGGCGATCTCAAATAATTAGTGACAATCATACATGCACCACATGTAACAAAGCAAGGGAAAGAAGGCATTCCCAAGGAAGGAACAGGTCTGTGGTGGAATTGCCTCCAAAGGAGGAACACAGTTGTAGGGAATATACTGTCCATATAATCAGTGACAATTCAGAGAAGAAGGGTTGAAATTAATCTTGCCTATGCAAATACACCAGATGAGGTAGACAGACTGCTTGAGGAATGTTTGGAAAACATTTTCCTTGACTGATAGTGCCAGTTGTGGCCTGCTGGGAAAACACTGCCCTTTTCTCACGTGAGAGCCCATTTTGGGATGGATACCTGTTATCTTCAGCAGAGGTTCCCAAACAGTTTGGATTCACAGTTCTCTTGTTTTACCAGATATTGACAGCAGCTCCCCTTGCTTGGAGGGGCCATTTGGGGTTTATCTGATACCAGGGGCAGGACCTTGACAATGCCCTCTCCCCACCATCCAATCTTCTCCCCTGGAATATCCCTGAGGGCCCACCTCCTCATGTGGCCACCAGCAGGCCAGCATCTCCACCAGGCACCATAGAGATGGGGAAAGTTAAACAAAACACACAGTTTCCACTTCTATTTCCTATCTGACACAGAACTACAAACAACTCCTCTATAGCTTTTCATCCCTCTGTGTTCTCTCTTTTTCTGCAGCACCCCTGCCTGGGTTTGGCTACACTCCATGGCACCACGGCACACAGTTTGAGAACTCCTGACCACACTCTTGCCAAAAGGACTGATCAATGAAGATGTATCAGAGTTCTTAACTGGGGCGCTGCTGGAAGTAGCCACTTCCAATCATAATGTACCAGTAAGGGCATGCTTGTGTTTGTATCTCTTCTTCTCACCAACCCTCTCACCTCAAGATACTCTCAGAAAGCATCCAAGTACAGTGGGCCCTCATATAACAAGTGGTTTGCTTAACAGAAAATCCGCTTAAAGCAAAAAATGTCCAGAGATAGGGGGAAATCGCTTAACAGAATTGCCTAGGGAGCAAATCTGTATAACAGAAAAACGGTCGCAATTAGGGATTAATCCGTTTTCAATGCATTCCTATGGGAAATCTGTACAAAGGAAAAATTGCTTAACAGAATTTCATTCGGAACAAATTAATTCCTTCAAACAAGGTACCACTGTATACACTTCATTTTTTTCATTAGCAGATCAGTTATTTCCTATTAAGCAGATAATCAGACCTCATATGTCACCTTCAAATAGTCACCTACGCACCTCTAAAAGCGTCCATCTGTTTTCGTATGCCAGCGTGCATGCAGAAGTCAAATATCAAATCCACATACTCTTCTGCATTGTCCATAGTTACGAACTGTAACAAGACATGTTTGTAAATGGCCAGAAAGTGTTCATGTCACACCACAGAAGAATTTGCAAAACATTTTTAAAAAATCAAACTTCTATAATAGTTTTTCTACCTCATCTTCACCACCAGGCTTGAGGTCCACAGCTGTAAAGCCATATACTCTGGAGGAAGGGCAAAACTGGAAATTAAGGCTGTAAGGCAAGGCAGGAGAGAGAAGGCATCAGCAGAAGTAGTGGAACCCACAGATTTTCAGCAGAAGGCCAGCTGAAGAAGCCACCGCTCAGTTTAAGCAGCAGCTTGCAATTCATTTGCAAGAATAGGAGCAAAACTGTTTGAAGCAAAAAGCAAACACAGCCTTCATGTCAACCAACTTCAACTTTTTCAGAGATTGATCAAGTGCACAAAACATGTATGGCAACATTCACAAGTTCTGAAAGATTGTTACAGTCTTTTTTTTATACATCTAATCAGATTCCTGAAGGCATACTGCCTCCGGATCCATCCATAAGTTCATCACAACTAGCAACAATTCATAAGACTTTTAATTTGGGTAATTCTTCAAACCAATATTTAACTGGGTGGGCCATTTTCACTGGGTGACAGCAAGAACACTAATATAAAAGAGAACATTTTGTTTGCATTCACTTTCATCGTCCATCACCATCCTGATCCAGTCCTTGCAGCTGTGCAGAATAACCCCTGCAAATGTTTCCTCTGAGGTGATCCTGAACAGATCATCAGCAACATTATCTTACCCTTATGTGAGGGGAACTTCTCTGATGGGAAGAGAGGGACCCCTGCACGCCCAGCTGAGATGATGGAGGAGCCAAAGAAACCTGAGAATCTAATGAACTTTTCACCTGTGGTTCATGGCGCTGAAGGGTTACTATGATGCCCTCAGGGATAAAGAGAAGGAAGAGAACCTGAGGGCGGCAGGAAGTAAAAAGAAAGACTTTGCGGGAAAGGGGGACCAATCCGCTCCTGTAGAGGTGGGGTTTGGAGCTTGTAAAAAGGGAGGGAAGAGAGAGCTTCCAGAAGGATGGGAATGGGTGTGGATGGAGAACCCATGGACGGGAGACTGGGAACAAATGATGATGCCACACAAAGAAGCTGAGAGCTACAGGCGCAGAGCACACCGCCAGAAGTGCTCTTACTGGGGTGAGAGAGAATATAGAGAATACAACCATAAGCTGAAAGAAATTCGCAAGGACTTGGAGCTAGAAAGATGGCTGGTAAAGATTCGACAGGAGATCGAGGCAGGGATTTTGGACCCTCGGGAGGAATTGAGCAAGAGGCCAGATTACCCCTTACGTACACCCAAGCCGAGACCCCGTGGTCCCAGATTCACTTCGGAAGCTGGGATACAAGTGGGACCCCCCCAAACCTCCATGAAGGAGATTGGGATACAGGTGGAGGGGGTGAGGCTTTCGGAGAGGGAGGAAGAGAACCGTGGTGGAGCCGAATACCCACAGGTGGTGGTGGGGAATTTGATCACTTTCTAGAGACCCCAATCTATGGAGGAAAGAACCTGTTTATATCTGATGTTAAAGAAGTTGACACTGTTGTTAGAAGAAAAACACCGTTTAATGTTGATGAACCCAATAAAAGTTCTGTTTCCTTGTTACGTGAGATGAAGTTAGAAGGGCGGGACGCCTGGGCAAAGACTGAACACTTGCACCTTAAATTCTAGATCTCATTTGTTTCAAATTCATATTCTAAACAAGCTTCTTTAGTCTTCATCCAATATGCTGTGCTTCTGTTTTAATGTTTGGAATTCATACATTTATAAGCCTGGGGAATAAACCTTTGCACTCAACAGGCAGAAAGGAAAATTTGGAGTTGTGGTTCTCTTCTTATTTATTTATTTATTTATTTATTTATTTATTTATTTATTTATTTATTTTAGAATTTCTATCCCACCCATCTTCCCATAGGAACTCTGGGAGGCTAACAACGGGCCGATCAATTTGGCCAAAATAACAATAGACAACAAGCACAGACAACAACAATTTAAAAACAAGATGTGTACTCTTGGCATAAAAGAACCGGAGTTAGACTTAAGCAGATGGCGAAGGAGGAAAAAAAAAACCTAAACCAGGTCACCAAAGGCCTCTCGAAAGAGCAAGGTTTTTAAAGCTCTACGAAAGGCCGTCAGGGACTCTGCAGAGCGCACTTTGCTAGGTAGACGATTCCACAAAGTCAGGCCGGCCACTGAGAAGGCCCGGTTCCTGGTGGAAGTTTTCCAGGTCTCTCTGGGGGTGGCCACCCGAAGTGAGTACGCCCGCGCCGACCGGACTGGACGAGCCGAGGTTGATCGCTGGGCGATCCGCTCTGACAGGTAGTCTGGTCCCAAGCCATGGACGGTTTTATAAACTAAAACCAAGACCCTGAATCTGATCCGGGACGCAACAGGAAGCCAATGCAAGCGAGCCAGGACTGGGGTGATGTGGCCGTGACGGCGCAAACCCGCCACCAGCCTGGCAGCCGCATTTTGCACCCACTGCAGACGCCGGAGGAGAGTCAAGGGCAACCCTATGTAGAGTGCGTTGCAGTGAACTATTTGATGCAAGTCTAGGAATCTATGTATGCATGTAGGTATGTGAAACCTTTCTCTAGAAGTGGGACTAAATATAACTCATATTAAAATAATTACATTCACTCTGAAATTAAAACCCTTTAAAATATTTAATTTAATTTACTGTTAAAAAAGAACCATACATTATGTAAAACATTATATTGTGAGTCAGCTGCAGAAATCTAAAATAATTAGTGAAAATTTCATTAAACAATTATCCTGAACATGAGTTTTTTTAAAAAAATATCAGTAGGTATGGCTCAAATCTTATGAATTTTTTTTTACCTGTAACATGTAATTCAAGATACTTCTAGCCTCTCCTCAGCACTGCCATCCAATAGGCATTCTTTTCTGTGTACTGAGTTTGCTTTGTTCAGAACTATTTCTAACAGGGTGGATTTAAATCATAATTTACATTTTAAAAACTGGATTTCTGTTATGTGCCAATTTTTATGCACACAAAGCTCCAGGCATGTGGCAGCAGTAAACAAATAAAACTCAACTTACCCTAAATCTTCTATGCTAAGTGCCGGCCCAGATCCGGATGGATTCTTCATCATCAGTTCTTGCAGTTTGGTATTTTTTTCATCTTCTGAAAGGCTTTTGTTGCTTAGGATTTGACGCCTCTTAATGGCAAGGTCCTTAATTTCTTTCAAAAATCTTGCTCTGTGTGGGTTTACCAATTCAAAATCCTCCCACGTTAAGATCCCATTGAACCATGCTGGAGGTTTAGGTTTGGGTGGATCAAGGATGAATTCAGATTTGGAATCTTCATCAAAACTTCCTACTGAGAGAGAATCATGACCCTCTTCTGTGGAGGCTTCTGACTGACTTTCTGTACAGTGCAAGTCTCTGTCACCCCGGGATTCATAAATCAATTTACTCATGTTGCTTTTAATATCCCCCATGCACATGAGTTTAAAGAAAGGCTTGGAAATGGGCAAGTCTACTAATCTATTGTCCTGAATGCATTTGGCTAAGAAAATCCCCAGAAAGTGAAAGAGCTTGGTAATTCTTTCAAGTTCATCACTATCCTGTGGAAATGGTGCAGTGAACAGCCCACATGATCTTTGTACGTAATATCCTGGAGGTTTTAATCCACCACCTATGTCGACCTGTTTAAAAAAAAAACACACAACAGAGAAAAATGTTAGCTATTGGAAGATATACACGCCAACATCTTTCTAGTTCTACGGAGTAGAAAAGCAAAATATACCTGACGTGATTCATCATCTGGAAAGTCATCATCACAAAGCCACGCTCCTAGTTCTGTTCTCTGGAATTCTGCTGCCACCAGTGCATAGAACTCTAAAGTGGGTCCCAATCCAGTACCTTCTTCTCCCAAAAACTCTACCTGGAAAACAGACACCACAACAGTTTCAATCATGGGCCTAAATCGAACTGTGGGTATGAACAAGAGTAAGCCTGCTTGGGAACATCAACCATTATTTAAGTTCTGTTAAGTCAATGGATCTACTCCAGTTGGACTAACAACTAATTTAAGGCACTGGCATTAACTCAAGTTGCACTTCACTCTCATAACCTCACCTCTCAAAGACTCAGTGAGACGGGATTTAGACTGCTGGAGATTGTGTTTCCATTTAGCCTGTCTCATTGCCACTCCCCATTCCGTCCCACCTGGCCCTTGGAGCAGTTTTGCAAAATGCACAAAAGGGACCAAGAAAATATTTATCTCCCTTCTTTCACTAGATAACTCCTGTGTGACACAATTCCACATATGGGATATTTGAATGCAAGTTAGGATGGTCTTTTTCCTTAAGCAAGCACGGGAATGACAAAGCTGTTTGGATGAGCAGTGAAATGTTTCGATCTCTCAAGAAAAAGGAGCCCAGTTGTCATGACTCAACTTCCAGATACGGGGCATAATATACCTCAAGTACTGATTTTCTGTCTGCATGGATCTGCATGACGTTTTCTGCCCACTCCATCAAAGATTCACCACGCGGAACTTTTACTCTTTCATGTTTAAGCCGCCCAACTCTAAATTCTCCAGGATCATCTCTTCGCACAGTGCTCGTAGTGCGTGTTCGCTCAACAGTAGCTTCACGTCGATTTTGTAACCAAACTATTGCTCTGATAATGGGAACAAACAAAAATTCAACCATTGATTGCAAGACAGAAAAACCCAGGGTTGTGGGGTGATATGTGGGTGGGTGGCTGGGAAGACTCAGGACCAATTATCTCTAGTTTATGAGACAATATAACCTAACACTTAAAATAATCACACAGGATCTTCCATTTTGTTCTCTAGGAATATTGCAACAATTGTGTTTCATGTAATTTCTTCTACTCCAAAGTTCAGGGGGTGAGTACCACCGTTTCTGCTGCCCAAGTGACACATAAGATATTGAGGAGGGAGATATCTTGGTCATGGCAAGGTTTGAAAAACTAGAAGTTCTCTAGGGGGAAAAATCACTAAAGTAAAAAAACTACCCATGAAAAAATGGGAGAGGGGGATGAAATGCAGTGGCCGGAATCATGAAAATCAGCACTGACCAACTGCCATGCTTTAGTGCATAACCCACATATTTGTATTACTCAATACAGTCACGTATGCAAGTACATAGGAATCATCCTGTTCAAACTTGCTTGTTAAATGGATCATGACTTTTCGCCACACTAATATGTAACCGGTTATTAATGTTTCATAGAGACAAAGAAAAGTCAGTCTTGTCATCCCTGTAATATAAGACTACCTCTGACATTTCTGGAAGATTTTGCTACTTCTACTTTTTACCCCTTGCAAGAGAAAAGCAACTAGAGTAATTTTCTGAGATTGTCAGAATTGGTATATTCTTGGTGCTGATGGTAAAAGAATTTCAACACTCTGAAGTTTATTTATTTATTATTTACCAGATTTTTTAGCCGCCCCACTACCAAGAGTTATCCCATATGAACAAAATCTTATTTATAAGTTTCCTTACCTGGATGCCCCAAAGGCTGTACACGTAAAATATAGCTGCCTGGTTTCAAATGGAATTAAGAAAGGGCACTTGCTAGTTATTTGTTCACACCAGTCTGGCAAAGCTCCACTTGCAAGTGCCAATGGCTCCTATAATTTAACATGCAGGCCGGTTAAGGAATGAAAACTGAAGAACAAAATGCATGATGGATAAAACAGCTTTTACAATTATACCAGACATTTTCCTACATATCATGACAAATTTTGGGAACATGATGGCCATAATTAAACAGAATTTTGTCCTTCCTCCCATTGTCATCCTGATCGTTCTACAACAGTTCTGTGAGACAGGATAGGTTGAAACGTGAGAGCTGGCCGAATGCTCTTTAGTGACCTATACAGTTGAGTCAAGATTTGAACTTAATCCTTGTAGTTCTAGACCTACATTCTAATTCTCCCAGTCCCTGGCTTTGCAGCCAAGAGCTGCAACTCACTGAGCTGAACCAGCTCTCTAGTAACACACTTAAATAATTGTACAATACTGACTCTCATGATCTTGTGAACTGTTTCATTCAAAAGAAGCAAAACATTAAATCAAGACTACAATTTTGAGACAATTTAAGCCATTTTAAGCACTTAGGATTTATGTGTCAAGTGATTTCCTTCCACAAACATTCAACTTTCAAAATTATAGCTACAATCCACAGAACTATACGATTAACTGCATATATCTGCTTGCCGTTGGACATCTTCACTACCACCCAGGGATAACAGCCTATCAGGTCATATTAGTGTTTCTGTGAAATTCTAGATGCTCCAAAACTAGCTTCTGAAGGGACTTGGGACAATTTAAGACATACCCATACACGTACACCTGCACATACAGCAATTTTCATAAGTCCCCAAGACTAAGAGTTATAGACCACCTTGAGTACCATCAAGCCAAAACATATGAAACATGATCTCAAAAACAGATATATAAATTACCTCAATCTGTTGAAGAATTTTTGTAGTGATTTTTTTGCTTGTGAACTCATCTGGCGGAAAATTAAACTGAAGTTCTTCATCTCCTTCTGAAATTATTAACACAGAAACATTCATTGTCTATGGTCTTTAGGAAAGCTTTTAAAAAGAAAAATGTGTTGTGGCTTGCTTACCTTCTTGAGACGTTCGAATGGCATAAGGATCACTTGCAACAATATACAAAATACGGAGCAACTGCAGAACATCTTCTACCCCACAGGAATTCTGCCCACTTCCAGCTTTGGCTTGAGGCTGTTCTTTTGTTGAACTAAGAATGTCTGAGGTCTGGAGTGTGGAAATAGCTCCTTGGCTCAAACTAGACTTTGATCCATGCTCACAGAAATCCTGTAAATTATAAGAAATAAATTGAGTACACGCTAATTTTGTATTCGAATTGTAACATGTTTAGTTTTAGGGAGAGAAAAACGTGAACATGTTTTATATGTGATGCACTTACAATTTTGTTAGGCACTATGTTAATAATACATTAGTGTGCCTTTCAAGAACACATGGAAAAATAGAGCTGGTAAAAAGCTAAACATGGAAAGCATCAAATAAACATACTGACTTACACAACTCTTATTAGTTACATACCATATTCCTTCAGTGGGATACCTTGCATGATGCCAAACAAAAACCCCAAACCCTCCCAAAATGTACACACATTCCCCAAACCAATACTTTTATATGCAGACATATACCTTGTATGCAGCTATAAGCTGGGAACAATTTCTGTTTTTCCTAATGCTTTTATTAGTGCCGGTTAATTTCCAGTGGCGCAGAAAGGCTGAATCCGCATTCTTCTGAAGGTAGGTTATCAAGTCATTCTTTGGTAATTCATCAGTGCCAAGGTACTGTTCCACATGCTCTATTGACCAGCAACCCTACAACAGGAACCACCAAATATTGGTCCTTCCTGATTGTAAAGTTTGAAAGATTTCACATGCACTACACACATTTCTTCAGGAACATGCATTCACAGACATTCTTTATCATATCCATAACAGAACTAAGTTAGTGCAATTTTTCTCTCAAGCTGCTACTTTTAAAGTGTCCAAAATGCACACAAATAAATACAAAAATAAATAAATAAATAAACTATAGCCATGTAATATCAGTGTTTAATCTCACCATTTTCCCATTCTCCTTTTCTTTATCAGAGTCTTTCATTTCTCTGTATACAATTCTGAAAGAAGAAAAATAAGAGTTATGTATCTCTTTTAATCAGCCTTCTACAGCAAAATCGGGTATTCTCACATTATATAGCATAAAACATGACTCTTGGGGCACAGCTGGATTATCTTCTGCTGATACTCTGCGTGCTAACTTTGGTCCTTAAACTTTTCTTGTTGTACCATACAAGACCTACAAGGATTGGCTATAATTTACCCCAACAAACGAGTTGCTTGGATCTTGGCACTAAATTACAAAAATTGTAAAAATAACTAATACCTTTTGGATCACACATTATCTTGGGACCTAGTTTAATTTTGCTGGAATGAAGGAACATCTTTTTCAAAAGGCAGGAAACAATTAAAGAACACCAATAATAAACCCTTACGTGTATGTCGGTTCCCAAATCCGCCTAAGCTTATCAGACTTCACATTGCCATTGCACGAAAGCTGCAACAATTTTTGCACATAGTAAAAGATGGTTGATCGGAAATTTGTCAGTGGTAGCTCCACTTCACGAGAAGTACCAAGGCCTGTAACTTTCAAGGTAAGTGCTAAACGTGGTGATGGAGTGCATTCAACTTCTTCCAAGAGTTCTGAATGAGGTGTTCCTGTAATAGTGAATTAGTGGCAGATAAGCAATACATTCTATTTTCAATATCAGTTATCACCATCTCACATAAATTACAGTTGCTTATTTGTTGTACCCTTTGTATATGACACCACATTTCTTATCTACACATAAAAATAAATTTCTTAGCAGTAAAAGCCTTTGAAATTTTATGTGGGATATCATGTTCTAGCTTCCGTTTTCTTCTCAGTCTCCAATACACTTGTTCACAATTCTTTTGCTTCAGCTCCACACAGCGTACCTCTTCTCCAGCTTCTTCCATTTGATAATTAATTGTGTCCCCCTAACAGCCTAGGTTTCTGAAGGCAGCATTGTGGGGAGAATGGTGCATTTCTAATGCTTACTCTCCCATCACAGCAACCGACTTCTGTGATGGAAGGAATAAAATTCAGTTCAATGTGCTGAGTCTTCTAATCCCTTATCCCGTCCCTAGTCTTATGAATCACCCAGCTAACAGCTGTTTTGAGTTTTTTTTTGGGCTGTTTGGCCATGTTCTGGAAGTTTTTCTTACAGACGTTTTGCGAGGCTCTGTGGCCGGCATCTTCAGAGGGCAAGCTCAGGGAACTAGGAGTTCTCTCTGTGCTCTGGGGTATGGTGTGAGTGAGACTATATGGTTTTGAAGTTGTGGGAAAGAGGAAACTTGTCCTATGCAGGAGAATAGGTGTTAATTACTGTATTGTAATGGAGGGGTTAAGAAGTTTCACTGCACTCAGGGGTGGCAGCGAGCCTTCTCTGTAGTTGACAGGTGTCATTAGCTGTTCTATTGTGTAAACTGATCACTGGTGCTTGTGGCTGGGTGGGAATCATTGAACTTTGATCTTTTGCAGGCTGTAGTTTTCATTACTGGAAGCAGGCTTTGTTGATTTTTAGACTTTCTTCTTTTTTGTTGAAACTGTGCTTTTGTTTGTGGATTTCAATGGCTTCCCTGTGTAGTCTGACATAGTGGTTGGTAGTGTTGTCCTGTGGTTGGTAGTTCATGTCCAGTTTGTTTCAGGGTGTGTTCATCCACTGATTTTTCAGGTTGTTTTAGCCTGCAGTGTCTTCATGTTCTTTTATTCTGTTCTGGATGCTGCACTTTGTGGTTCCAATATATACCTGGCCACAACTACAAGATATCCAGAGTATATTCCTGCAGCGGTGAGTGGGTTCCTTTTGTCCTTTGCTGACCGTAACATCTGTTTGAACTGAATGATTGCCACTCAACCACAAGCATGAGTGATTGCAGTGAAACTTCTTAATCCCTCCATCACAATGCAATGGCTAACACCTATTCCCCTGCATAGGACAAGTATCCTCTTTCCCATATCTTTAAAACCACACAATCTCACTCATTCTATACATCCAAGCACAGACAGAACTCCTAGTTCCCTGAGCAACTTGCCCTCTGAAGATGCTGGACACAGAGTCTGGTGAAATATCAGGAAAAAAACCATCCAGAACACAGCCAAACAGCATGAAAAACTCACAACAGCTATCAGATCCCGGCCGCGAAAGCCTTCCAGAATACATCCAGTTAATATTTATCTGAGTTTAATACTCAAATGCGGTAACTTGCCCACCAAGCAGGTAATGTAAAGGGTGGGCAGAACAACCTGACTCTTTCTCCTCCTCTGAAAACAACTGCCAGTGTATGATATGGCTTACATTGACTCTTCTCCATCTCCAATCTCATTTTTACATCCCTCTGACATGCTAATGTATTTAAATCTGTGCATGTCTCCACATGTTTTCCAAACTGCTTTTGCATATACCTGGGGGAGGGATTTCAAGGTCAGTTGTCTGTTGGACATTAGTACGCCCAGGTCTGGGATCAAAGGCAGGTACTAAAGCAGAAAACTGGCGCTTCAGAACATAGTCATCATCCCATGTTCTTCGACGGCCTCCTTTAGTTTCATATTCTTCTTCTTCCTATAAAAAAACCCACAGGCCATTAATAATTTTAATTAAGTATATTAACTTGATTTCAGACAATCTGTACAGTAATACACTGGTTTATGAACGTAATTCGTTCCAGAAACATGCTTGTAAACCAGAGCACTTTTATATCAAAGCAAATTTCCCCATAAGAAATATTAAAAAACCGATTATTCATTCTGGGGCTGCATGCACAGACCAAATACCATACACACAAAATGTCAAAATTCACAAAAGAAGCTGGCTAGAAGTCCACACTATGGTTTAGGTACCTGGCTGCAGAATCTGCTTTGCTTGGGACTAAGAACTGGATTTACTCAGTGTTTTTAATGTGACAATAATAAAATGTAATTTGTAGCCATATATAGTAGACCCTCGTATAACAAACAGTTTGTATAATATAAAATTTGTACAACATAAAAAATTCCAGAGATAGGGGAACTTTGCTTAACATAATCGCCTATGGGGCAAATTTGTACAACATAAAAATGGGATCATTCTGTTTTCAATTCATTCCTATGGGAATTTGTATAAAGGAAAATTTGCTTAACATAATTTCATTTGGAACGAATTAATTCCTTTATACAAGGTACCACTGTACATACTTGGCTAGCTGCACCATGACTAGAAATGGTTTGAAAAATAAGAAAGGTTATTGAAAACAAATTAAAGGAAAATATAAAGAAAAATAAAACACACCCCTAACCTGCACTCCCTTCTGAAACCTTCCTGGCTGGTGCAAAGGAGACCTGCATTCCTCTCTCCTCACTCTGCTTTGGAGTCTTGCCTGAGACGGAACATTCTAATCACCCACAATCCAGCAGAGGGAGAGAGAGAGACAAGAACCAGTGGCTCATTTTGCGATCATGTGACCCGCTCCAGCAAGGTCACAAGACATTGCTTGTTGATCAAGGCAAAATTTAGAAGAAATGTTTGCTTGTCTTGCAAAACACTCTTAAGCCAAGGTACCTGTAAATCAAGGTATTACTGTATGTATAAAGACAGTGAACGCTATTGAATGCTGGACTTATGCTTGTACAAAGGCAAAATTCTGGATGGAGCAGCATGGCTGCCCCCAAGCACCCCAAAACCTGCTCTAGTATCTGGGAAATCTTCTGGAGCATGATTTTAATACCTAGAGAAGTGGAGGGGAGAAACGTAACACTGAATTTAGGCCACAGTAGGCAAGATGGGTAAACCTCCCTAAGACTATAATCACATTAAATTTAAGCATAAGTAAACCAACCCTGCACTATTTTGACCCTGTCATCTGCATTTTTAAAATCCTATGAACAAACGTTGCACTATTTAACTTAAAATGTGTGTTTTAGTTTGACAAGTGGCCATGTTGAGAAATTCATGTTTTCTCAGCAGGAACAAGTGGAAAAAATTACATGTATGTGCTTTAACAGGATTAATCTAGCATATACATAGATTTAAAATGATGGTTACATAGAAGTATACCCTATCAATCAGCAGCTAATTAATACTAATGCAGAATTAATGCAGAACAGTTCAAAATCCATAATCTATGGAAGAATCTTCTCTAGAAACTGTCTTCAGATGACCTGTTACATAGCATCACTGTGCTCCAATGACTCAGCAAAGATCTCTGACAGGACAAATATAAATGACAGGCATTACACTGATCATCCAGGACAGAATGGAGAACACACAGAATAGGTCACCTATAGTGCTGTGACTAATTTACTGTAAATTTAATTTAGGAATTTACTTCTGTGTTCCAATAAACTGAAAAGAGAACAGTAATCTTATCTTTCACCTAATTTTTTTTAAATTGCTGTTCTTGGACATGTCATCCAAGCAAATTATTTATAGTAAGACTTTAGAACGATGTTGTCAAGACAACTGAGAGAACTACTATAGCCAAGATTTCTACCTGACTGCTTTCAGTTTGTATATAGTATTCAAACAAGGAACCTGGACTATCATTCACATTCACTATGTTCCAAAAGTTTTTGAAATGGACTAGGAAAGCTACAGATACAACAATTCTATAAAAACAAACAGATATACACCATACCATAACTTCCTCATACTCCTGATCTTCTTGATTGTCATCTTCGTTCTCATCATCTTCTTCATCCGGTTCAGGGAGATCTTCATCATCATCTAACTCTGCTAACAGAGTGCTGGCCCGACAGCTATCAAGGAAATCTACATAGAAAAAACAAAACAAAAACCCCACTAAAGACCTCCTTCTCTAAAACAAGACAGCATGGCTGAAGGATGAAGTGATTCTATAAATACAAAGCAGGAACAGGGAAAAGAGGGTAGCAGAGTAATGTTCAAGGCAGCATGACAGGAACCTATTGTAGAAGTTAGCACAATGAAAAGTTGAGGAGGAGGAGGACTTGAGAAAATGACCTGAAAAGAAATGGAAAACGGTTGTGTTAAAGGTAAACATGCAGGTGGACTGATCCTATTTTTCAACCCACAGCACTAGTGGAAATCTAAAACCTGATTTATATACTGTTCCCCACACTGTACATTTAAATGTGCATTTCACACTAGGTGTTCTCCCAGTACATTTTCAGAAGCCTGAACAGGTTCCGTTAACACTAGCAAAATTTTCCATGAAGACATTAGAGACCTTGTCACTACTGCAGCCCAGGGGAGTAAGCTGAAATTGAAACCAAGAAAGCTGTATCCAAGTGTAAATCTAAGCCTGTGTGTGTCGTACATAACAAAAGAAAACACAAACACACATAAAACTTCATTAGCATTACACGCAAATTCTACAATTACTAATTTTTAACATTTATTTTAATCAAAACAAAAGAACAGCATATGTGTACTTACTGACTTTCCTATAGTTCAGTGATGGCGAACCTTTTAGAGACTGAGTGTCCAAAATGCGATTCAACCCCCCCCTTTTTTTTTTGCAAAGTGCCAGTACAGCAATTTAACCTGAATCCAGGTGGCTGTGAAGGGGTGATGTCGGATGCCCACAGAAAGGGCTCCGAGTGCCGCCTTTGGCACCCATGCCATAGGTTCGCCAACACTACTATAGTTAGTTTCCTAATTTATAACATTTCTTAGACCACAGCATTTTGGCCAAGAACATATGTTCATGATTTTCGTCTATACTGTACAAGAAAACACAATACCAATTTCCTTTCCTGCCCTCAGAGTGTTATCATGCAAGCTTGCAATGGGAAACCATTTTATTCTCAGTTTCTCTCTCTCTCCCCACCCCTTTCTCCTGTTCCCACCTCACTGACTGGACTGGTGGAAAAGGAGAGACTGCCTCTTTCAGGGGGCGAGATGAATTTGTTTGCCTTCCATCATTTCACCCATCTTGTAGCTCCATACTTGCTCTCCTTCTCTTATTCTGAGCCCTTGCTGCCTTTGTGACCACTGTCTAGGTGGGTCACAATTTGCTCACCGACGATGGAAATAGTTCTCCATTATCTGGCAGGCCTGGTAAGTATCATGTGAGGAATGCACATGGACTTTCTCATGTACTCATGATGGAAGCCTCAGCTTCTAGAGGCACAGACAGAGGACTCAAATAACCTTAGGCCGATTAGTCTTTGCGTAAGATAACTTAGCACACATAGCTGATTTACTGCACAACCACAATGTGTTCTGGTACCTCGACACTTAACAGCAGTTAACTATGCCACATTTTTGCAAAACTTATATGAATACCAGCAAGTATGCAGCCCTTATTTAACGCTATAACAGTACACCTTCACTTTCTACAAAGTTATATCCATGCAAAAAAAGGAACCCAATTTGACATACAGAACAACACCCTATTTTTGTATTTCATGAGCATCTCTCTTAAAAATAGTCTCATACAACCATGATCTAAATGTCTAATAGCCCTGCCATATACATCATTTCTACCACTAGTATCATTCATGAATTATTTTGATAAAATCTTCCAGAGGCAAACTTAACATATATGTTTAATGTGATGCATGTCTGAGCATCTTATTAGCAAGACATCTATAGAAACTTTCAAATGAATATACTGAAAGAATACATTTGCGATGCAAAACTACTGTAGTCTCAAAAAGAAAATGCTGGGCTTGGGTTCTCATGATGATCTTACAAAAATTTAAAACAAGCAAACCTGGCTTAAGGATGCTTCTACAGTTTGCTATATTACACTTTTAAAAGAGTACACTGTCTTACTAAACCAGTGCGAAAGAATCTGTACAGTTCACAAAAATATCTGAGAAATACTTAACTTTTACTTCAGCAGACAAGGGATTCAACACATGGAATAAGTATGTTCTGCCATCTTCTCTAGTCCTTGATGTTAAAACCTGATTCCTATATTGTCAAAGCTCACATGGTTCCTTTCATTCTCTGTCTTCCAAAACATGATTTATGCAGAACCTCTGGCCACTCAGGGATAGTTTTCTAAGTGGCTGGTTCTGGTGTGGTTGTCTTTCCCATGGATGCCTTCCCTTTGCATACACATAACTTCAAAACTCTTGGAATGTGCATTGGAAAAACTAGCTATTAACTGCAAATGCCTTTTGACTTTGACTATTACCAATAACATTCCCATTCCCATCCCTGCAAGCTTTGATCCAAAGGTGGTTTCCCACGTTACAGAGGAGTTCCATCAACCCACCTGAGGCGAGCAGTGTGAAGGACTGCAACTTAGAAGAAAACTGAGAAAATCTTATTGCAAAAGCTGAATTCTATTTAACACTCTCTGGATCTTGATGTCACAAACAAATTCCACAAATCATCTATTGGCAAAAACTTGCCAATAATGTTGGAAAGCAAATTCACAAGTTTAGAAAATGTACATATGTTGTCATTTTAGAATGTCTCTTAAATTATTATGAAATGCAAAGTGTTTCTTTAATTTAGGAACACTTTGACAGCAGAATATCTATGAATAATTATCATCAGTAGATGGCAGGTAAGAGAGGTTGTGAAGAGCTAGAATATATGGCAATAATGGCATTAGGCCTAACAGCTTTACCTGGCAAATCTTTATATAACTAGTAACAGGAAAACATCTCATATGCTTTAGTAAATGGAATTACTAAGTGAGAAACCCGTAACAAAAATTGGCAAAGGAAAATCATTAATGGGAAATCTGCTTATGTTCATTTAAAAATGAAACTTACCATATAAAGAATATTCTGCTTCCTGACCTGTATCGCTTTCACTAGATGTTGATGTTAGGCTAGTAGTTAGAGTGTTACTAAGGGACTGACCAACAGTTAAAACTGTAGTTGCTGTAGCTACATTGCTGCTGCTAGTAACACTGGATGTAGACATGGTCACTGTTGATGTGGTACCAGTTGTAGTCAGATTAGGAAAACTTTGGGCACCCATTAGAGGAGAAGCTACAGATAAAGATATGGTAAGATAAAATAAATGATCCAAAGTAGTACAATTTACATTAATGAATGTTGTGTTTTAAGCCAATATTTTTTAAAAAAATAATCACTATATCTATTTTATTTATCAATGCAGGATTATAGGACAATGGAGGAAAAGGGATTTCAAATCAAAGAGAGCAACAAAATAAGTAGAGAAGAACATGGTTGTTATGAAGTAATCCACGTGTTGTTTTGAGCTAGGAGTAGCATGTAATATCTAAACCATGTTACACTACAAGCACAAAATTGGTGCTGCAGAAGTCGCACACAAACCATCATATTTCTCTGTCTTGTTCAGATTCCCTGACTGAAACCATAAGCAGGATCTGATCAAATCAAAGCAATATCCCAGATATTGTTCAGATATAAACATCAAACTATTGTTTGTTCATTGTGATGTTGCTACTTACAAACCAAGATTTCTCAAGTGTTGCTAGTCAGAACAAACCATGATCTGCCATTATATCTGAGCAATTCTATACTCAAATTTCTCAATGCTAACAATCAGTCATCATTAAAAGGTCATATGGGATAGTCTGTGAAGATTCTCAGTCATCCAGGTGAGGTTATCTGTTAGTTGAGGCATAGCAACTGGACTTCTTTTTTAAAAAGAACTCCAGTTGCCATGACTCAACTTCCAGTTATATGGGATAGGAAAAAATACGTTAATTGCACAGGTATATAAATAAATTTAAGAATGATCAAATTACAGTGGACCCTTGTATAACAAACGGTTTGTATAACATAAAATCTGTACAACATGAAAAATTCTGGAGATCGAGGAAATTTGCTTAACAGAATCACCTATGGGGCGAATCCATACAACATAAAAATGGTCGCAATTAGGGATTATTCCATTTTCGATGCATTCCTATGGGAAATGTGTATAAAGGAAAATTTGCTTAACATAATTTCATTTGGAATGAATTAATTCCTTTATACAAGGTACCACTGTACATATAATCTACAAATAATTACATCCATTAAAAGAAAAATATATTAGTTTAACTCTTTATCATCTACAAAATGCTCACATTTTCATTCAAATTTGCACTATCATATTCTGATTCACTTCTTTCAATCTGACATATTGCATATCATAACACTTCAAAACCAAAGGGGTTTTTAATCAGTTCTCAAAATGTTGACGTACTATGGACTGCAATTCCAGTGCCACCATTGGCCTTCTGTTCTTTTCCATGAAAAACAAAATACATTTTCCAATTCTCATGGTAAAAACTGCCTATTTCATTACTTAAAGAAAAAAAAAAACAGAATGCAAGTGGACCTTCCAGCCATGCAATAAGTCACAGCTGATATAAAATGGTGAAATAAGCTTGATATATTCATATTCCAAAGTAATATGAGAAGCATATCCTTGGTCTGTATCAAAATGAGTTTTGTCTACATTCTTATCAGTTTCAGTACTGTAGTCAGAAGTTTCAATAAAAGATATTTTAAAAAAAGCAGGTGAGTTGCATAAGAGATATTTCTGCTATAGTTCTGTCCTGATCTATAGATTTAAGCATAAGCAGGGGTACATAAGAGAAGTAATATAAAGATACAAGTGCTTTCTTTTATCTTTTGATATATTGTAACATTCTGTGATTTTACTTAACCAAAGTTCATATGTAGAAATCAAGGGAAAATATAAGAATTATATAGTTTCTGAGTTACAATATGGACAAGCATTGCATTACAGTAAGACCCCGGTATCCGCTGGGGAGTGGTTCCAGACCTTCCCGTAGATAATGGAAACTGTGGATAAGAGAAAATGCCAAAAATCCCCAAAACTGCTGTTTTGTCAGAGTAGCTTGCTTTACGGCTGCTGTTTTACGACAGTAGTTTGCTTTACAGCTGCTACTTGTGGAAGTAGCTTGCTTTGCGGCTGCTGAATTATTTATTTAATTTTTTCCTCTGCCAACCATGGATAACTGAATCAGTGGATATGGGGGTCCTACTGCATATTCTAAGATAATTTCATGAGATACTTCTGGGGACTTCTGTGGCTGACTAGAAGTAAAAGCTTAGTTACTTTAAAGGGGTTAAAGGGCTATACCACTTTTGTGGTACCCATGCCCCCGAAAGAAAAACCACAGTTATACTTAACTTCCTTCTATAGCACCAGGAAAGTGCTTGGATCAAGTTGCATTCTGGCCCTAGAATCCTCATACTACTGCACTTACACTGATTTCCCCATACCAAGGCCCACACAACACTGTAGGCAACACAGCTCCATAAAGCTACCACATTTTATCACACCTTTCTCTCCTTTTTCACAGAAACTGCATATGTGAAGCAAATATTATTTTTACTTACTTGCAGTGCTCATGACATTTCTTCCCAAAGTATTAGTGTTGTTATCACTGCTACTTCGGCTTAAATTCATGTTGTTAGTAGCATTGGTGCGAGCGATGTTCGCCACTCTTCGGACAAAGGATTCCAAACTAGATGTTTCTCGAGAGGATAAGTTAGGAACACTTGCACTGGAACTCATTGGAGCGCCAGCTGCTAGCAGCGAACTCACAGAGAGTCTGTTACTTGCTGAAGAACTAAGGGGTCTCTGGGACGTGGCTTCTTTATTAGTTAGCTCAGATACCGAACTAACATCTGGAGAGCTCACACTAACAATTCCCATGGATATAGCATTGGACTCCCCAGTTGCACGTATTGTGTTGTCAGGTCCTAGCTTTCTTTCAACATTTTCATTTCCCACATCTGCTGTTAAGGTGCTGGTACTTGCACTGGACGTTGACCCTACTTCAGTCTGAGGCATGCTATCGGCAGAGGAAAGTACAACAATTGGCTCATGGACGTCAGTGCCTGAAACTATATTTTGCTCCATTACATTTTCAGCTCTCCGCTCCATTTTGGTCGAACCCAAGCTGATGTCGCTGCTACTGGCCACGCTACACACAGAACTGCTACTTCCTTTTCTACTTGAGGAGCCTGCAGCAGCAGTCATCTTGTCTGGACAGTTGTTTTTCACCAAGCTGCTCCATGACTGCGTTGTGCCTGAAACAGTGGATGAAACAGGTTTGGGTGATGCCGCTGAATCAGGGTCGTACCCTGGGGCAAGCTTGAGGTCAAATTTTCCTTCTGCGCCCATACGGTAAGAGTTAGAGCCACCAGCATCCCAGGTGACATCAATCCAGCCTAGAAAGGGACAGGAGTTTGTGAGACCCAGCAGAAAGCAGACAGGAGCGTGTAAGACAGTAGCTCCACAATATGGGATCAGCTTCTTATTGGGCCGCTACCCTACGTTACAGAAACTACTGGATGAGAGTCGAAAGCCAAACAACGGTTTTGACTACGATCTGTGATTGCTCTGCATATACAAAAGTAGACTGACAGCTCTTAACACTGTGCTTGAGTGGGACTGCCCTCTGTTGATTTTTAGGCTTAATAAGACAGGCTGGTATTTAAACTGCAACAGTAAACTCCCCAATGCTGTAGTCGTAAACTGACTGTAAAATGTCATAAGGGGATAATGTTAAGAGCTGCCCGTCTAATTTTGTCACATGCTCAGCTAGTTTCTTAACTGTGCAACTGGTTGTGCTACACCAGCTAGAAAAAGTGAAAACTGTTTCCAGTGACCCTGTGATCCAGCATTCTGTTCTGAAAAACGGTGTGCAGAAGCATCACTGTGGAAGCAGACTTCCCTATTTTTCAGCTGATGTTGCAGGATCAATTGCACTGCGAAGAAACCCACTGAGAATGTGGCAAATGTCCTGCAAATATTGCACTCCAAAATTGGGTGAACAAATAGGATTCTGGGCATGGAATATGCCTCCTCTGGTAGATTGCTGTACACTTGTTTGGATAGGTTAGGGTGCTATAAAGTTCTGTCATTTTAGCAAAAAAAAAAATGTAACCAGAGGATGACATTAAAATTATTTAATCTTCCTAGAAATACATTTTGGTCAAACTGAGATGTGTGGGCATTTATGATGTGTTCTACCTTCCATGGTCTCTAAGATAACTTAGCCTCAACTGCTGATTGCTAGAGCAGTGGATTCAATGCAATTCCCACTAGGAACCAAAGAGACAGTTATTTAATTGCAGGCTCCTGTTTCTAATTGCAACTAGGCAATTCCAAACAAAAAAGTTACTTACCTGTAAAGGTAGTTCTTCGAGTGGACCTTCGTGAAGCCACACAGATGGGTTTCCCAGCACACACGTGTGAAGGTCAGACTTCCCTAGCAATAGGAAACTTTGTTAGTCTCCCCCCCCTTGCCCCTCGCATGAGTGAGGGGCTTTCCGCCCAACTGCTTCAGTTCCCTCACAATCACCAGTGTGACAGGTAATTACCGGATACAGCGTGATGAGTCGAGGGGAGGTGCTGTGTGGCTTCACGAAGGTTCACTCAAAGAACCACCTTTACAGGTTAGTAACTGGTTCTTCTCCTTTGTGGCCTTCATGAAGCCACACAGATGGGTGATTACAAGCAGTACTCACAGGATGGTGGGGAGTCACGCCGTCACAAAGGAAAGGATGGCTCTCCCAACGGAAGTGGTGGATCTCATCTGGGCATCCATGTGACAGTGCTTCACGAAAGCTGTAGGTGTTGATTACGTGGCTGCCTTACATATATCTTCCAAAGGGATGCCCCTGAAGAAGGCTGCTGGGGATGCAACCGGTCTGGTCGAGTGGGCCCGAACAGGACATGGCAACAGCCTTTTGGCTAATTCGTAAGCCTGTTTCATTGTGGAAATGATCCAGTGTGAAAATCACTGGGGAGAAACAGCGGGCCCACGAGAACTAGGGTCGTAACAAATAAACAACATTTGTGTATTTTAAACAGGCACAGCTCTGGATGTGTAAAAGGTAAGGGCATGACAAACATCCAAGAAGTGAAGGTCACGTTCCGGAAAGAAGGTAGGTAGGGAGATGGGTTGCGAAAGGTGGAAGGAGGAGACCACCTTAGGGAGGAAGGTAGCATCAGGATATGCTACTAGATGGAGGATTGCAACAGAGTATGCAGTTCGCTAGACCTTCCTGCAGAAGTGATGGCTAGAAGAAAGGCTGTCCTTAAAGTGAGGAGGTGAAGGTCCGTAGTCGCCATAGGCTCGAAGGTCAGCCACATAAGCCGCTGCAGGACCATTGAGGTGGGACTGGTTTATCGTCAGTTAAGGTGTTTTTCAAATCTCTCAAGAATAACTTCAAGTGGAGATGACGGAAAAAACGAGACACCTCTGAGTTGGGAAGCTGGTTTGCCACAATAGCAGAAAAGAGACAATGGAGAGGCCAGACTTTTTAAAGTACAGGAGGTACTGTAAAATATGAGTTAAACATGAGTTGAATGGTGAAAAGCCTCTCTCAGTTGCAATGGATAGAAACCTTTTCCACTTGTAACTGTATAAGTGGAAGGTTTTCTGAAAGTGGCGAAAACTGTATCGCTTAGTTTCAGATCCTCCAAGCAGTGAGCTGAAGACGAGGAAGATGTGGGTGGAGAATTTGACCCCTTTGACGTGAAAGAAGATTCTGAATTGCAGGAAGACGTTGGAACACCTGAGCCCCATTGAACAGGTGGGTGAACCAGGACTGTCTTGGCCACCATGGGGCTATGAGAATGATGTTCACAGTGACTACCCGGTGAAGAAGAGTTTGGGGGAAGGCATAGAGAAGGTTGCATTTCCAAGGAAACATTAGCGCATTCCTCCTTTGAATCATGGCCCTCTCCAGCCATGTAGCAAAACTGGGGACATTTGGCATTCCCCTAGGCAGCAAACAGGTCCACCGATGGAATGCCCCAACGACGGCACAGGCAATCAAATGTTGGCTGATATAACTCCCACCTGTGGGATGTGTTTTGTCTCCTGCTCAGGTTGTCGGCGTTTATATTCCCTGAGCCTGCCAGATGCATGGCTGCTGGGGTGAACATGGTAAGATAGGCACCACTCCCAGAAGTTGATAGTCAACAAAAGAAGGCCTTTAGAATGAGTGCCGCCCTGTTTGTTGATGTAATACATGGTGGTCATGTTATTGACCACCAGTACTACATTGCCGGAGAGGTGTCGGACAAACGCACGGAAGGCCTTGAAGACTGCGAGCAACTCCAGCTGGTTGATGTGGAGGAGACATTCCTGATGGGACCAGGTATCGTGTAACTTGAAGTCCAAACATAATGCCCCCCAGCCAGTGTTGCCTGCATCTGTTGTTACTTGTATGGTAGGAAACAGAGTGCGAAATGGCTGGCCAACCATAAGATTGGAGGCGTTGGACCACCAGGGGAGTAGAGGAGGTAAGTGTGGTGGTACGGTCAAGAGTTTGGTGGAAGGGTTGAGCACCAGGTTGAAGCAAGAGACATACCACACCTGCAGGTGGCGCAGTTTCAGCCTGCCAGAGGGTAGTACCGCTATCATTGACACCATGTACCCTAGGAGCTTCTGCACCTCAACAGCCTGCACTTGGGCGCTGGGCTGCAACAATGGAAGAAGGTAGAAGATCTTTTGAAGACAATCCGGAGGTGGAAAGACCCTGACCCGGTTGACATCGAGGGTTGCTCTGATGAAAGAAACTACTGGAGATGGAACAAGTTTTGACTTTTTCATATTAATTTGTAGGCTGAGGTTGGAAAGAGTTTGGAGAACAAAGGCAATGTCTCTTTCCACCCTCGCCTGGGACTCTGACACGATGAGCCAGTCGTCTAAGTATGGAAACACCATGATGCCCTGGGTTCTGAGATAGGCCCCCACCATTGCCATGCATTTGGTGAAAACCCTTGGGGATGTGGCCAAACCAAATAGCAGGGCGGAATATCCGAAGATGCTGTCACCGATAACGAACCTCAAGAAGCAATGGTGCGCTGGGTGAATAGAGATGAAACCCACAACTCCAAACCAGACTCTCCTCTGCAAAGAAGTGGGATGATCTTTTCCAAGGTCACCATTCTGAACTTTGATATTACAGTAAAAGGAAAGTGTTGAGAACTTGGAGGTCTAAGATGGGGCAGAGACCAACATCCTTTTAGGGAACAGTGAAGTAGTTTGAATAGTTTGCCACGTTTTTTGGCAGTGTTTTGCTTCTTATGCCTTTCCTCCCTCAACATCAAGTCATCTGTTGTGGGATGGAAGAGACCATCACCCTCAAAGGGGAGGTGCTCTACTTGCATCTTGTGGTCATCGGAGAGGCCTGTAGATCGCAGCTAAGCATGCCTACGCAAGCCTATGGCGTCTCCCAAAACTTTTGAAATGCAGTCAAAAGTGTGCCTGGAGGATCGCATTTGCTGTGCTGCAAGGGTCATAGCTTCTTTGAAAATGATTGAGGCATCTGACCTCTTGGACTCAGGAACAAGATTCAAGAATGGTTGTAAGTGAGAGAGAAGCTCCCTTTGTTACGCCCCCCTGGCCCCTTGGTAGTTTGTAATCTTAAATAAAAGGGCTGCAAAGTTGTAAATGTTTCAACCAACAGTGTCTAATTTTATGCACTCCTTCAAGGGAAGGATTGGGACCTGTTTGGTTTGAGACTGTACTTGAGAGGAAGCGACCACAACAGAATTAGGCTGTGGATGTTTGCTTAGGAAAGGTGCCCTCTCATCATGCACCTTGTACAAAGATTCAATCTTTCTTGAGACTGACATGGATCCGATCTTCTTGAAGGACTCCTCCACCATTGGGAGGAAGAATAGAATCATGGATAGGTGTACCGGTGCAGCCTCTTCCAAAGAGATTTTTCCAAAAATATGATTCATGTGGCATTGTCTGGGATGGTGCGTTGGGAGGTCAATGGATACTGCCATTCACAACACAAAATCAGTGAAGTTGTGCATGACTTCTGAAGATGAAAGCGGAGAATGCCCCTCCGTGTCGGAATTGGATGTGGTAACAAACTTGGGTGAGTCCTGATCAGAATCATCGACTTCGGATGGTGAACCCGAATCCGAGGGTGTATTTGAAGTCAAAGGGCGGGATGGAAGATCTGAAGTAGAAGAATCCATTGGCTGAATGGTCCATTGCTTTCCGTCGAAACAGAGAGAAAATGCCCGAATAGGAGACATTGGTACCGATATGGAAAAAGCTGAACCTGAAGGCATTGAAATAGAAGATCTACACTTCTTTTTCAGGATCAAAGAACCTGGCTCGGGATCAGTGGATATAGAGACCGAAGTAGTAGCAGGAAATGTTGTGGCTGTCAAAACCAAATAAGTCTTCGTAACGACTGAAGACTTTGATGCCACAATCAGAACTGAGGGATCCTGAAACAGTACCGAGGTATGGGATGGATCCTCGACAAGGTGCACCTGTTTGTGGTGCTTCTTGGCCTTCTGGGCAGAGGCAACCGGATTCGACTGTTGAGACATAGGAGCGTCTTGGATAGGCACCAGAGATGTCGGCTACAGGGCAGACCTCGAAACAGTAGAAGCAGTCAGCAAAAGGGTAGACCAAGACACCATGGACCTTGATGAAGAAGAAACCTGGAGAACAGGAGTGTGTGGTATAGCGGTCATATCTGAAGCCAATGTGCAAGATTATGGATCAGATGGAGAAGTCGAAGCTAAAGTAACTGGTATGAAGAGATCCTTCATCAGGCTGATGTTGGGCTGCTGCTCTGATACCAAGCCATCGCTATCAGAAGATGAATCCGGGGACACTGATGGAAAAAGCGGGTTGAACTCGGGCTGATGAGAAAAGGCAGGAGTTGAACCCGATAGGATCAACGGAACCCGGTAAGATTTGAGAATCACCTTGGAGCTCTTGGAAATCAGAGTCAGACTTTTTTGAGGGTGGCTTCGACTTCAAAGTCTTCTCCAAAACCGGCAATTTCAGGCTGGAGTCTTCTTAGAAACTGATGGGCTAGACGCAGCCGAAGAAGGAGATTTTGCTTTCTCCATGGATTGTGGAACGAGGTATTTTACAAGTAGGAAAGTATTGAGACAGTTCCTCTGGTATTTTATAGTTTGGTTACTGAAACCTTTACAGATAGAACAGGTTTCAGGATGATGGGATTCCCCGAGGCAGTAAAGACACCGGAGGTGGAGGGATTTTGGCCCCCCGCGAAACGCTCTTCTTGAAAGGTGGCAGAAATGCCATAAACTCTCAAGGAAGTACAAAAAAATGAGAAGAAAAAGCGCTATTACAGACAGACTACGAAACACGACCTCTTATCGTGGCGTTAAGAGGGAACTGAGGCGTTTGGGCAGGAAGCCCCCTCACTCATGCATGGGGCAAGGGGGGAGGAGACTAACAAACTTTCCTATTGATAGGGAAATCCGACCTCCGCGCATGCACACTAGGAAACTCATCTGTGTGGCTTCATGAATGCCATGAAGGAGAACTTACTTTTACTACAGGTGAGGTGGGGAAAGAAGAAAGAACAAATCAAGTTGGGTGACAGCAAATATCCTTGAATCTTCTTCCTGCTACCAATATGAAAACCTCCCTATGTGAATTTAAATTTATTTTAAATAATTAGGCAACTAATTTTTAATCAAAATCTGATCTCTGAAGATTGCATTAAAATCTCCACAATACTTTTCGAACTAGCCATTTTATTTCTTATTTGTTGTAAACCATTACAAAACATTTTAAATAACAAGACGGCAAGTCAACTCCTCCGTAAGTCCCAGTGATTCAAATGGCCCTAGTCCAGTTGTGACTTATTACGGTGAAGTTGCAACTTGAGTTAGGGCCATTTGGATCAGTGGACCTTATGAAGGAGTTGACTCACCAGATCTGCACTGATTTAATGGGCCTTCTTTAGTGCAAGTTATTACTCTAAGCAACAGGGTTTTGCTTAGCAGAATCCTTTGTACATAAATGTGGATGCCCCAAGATGGTAAGACTATCTGGCTTCAGTATTCCTAATGTCTTTTTACAAGAATGGGAGACAACTCACAGAGAAGCACTTGAAAAAATACCACATTCAATACTTCCGCCTCAATTCCCCCCCCCCAATATGAATAACAGCATGAGAGGTAAAGTTACTTACAAAAAAGATGTTAAAGCAGATGTAGATAAGGCACTTTATACCAGAGAGACCTACGAAATGATGTAGACCTTCAGTGAAATCCAGTTCTGTTCTTCTGCCAATGGAACACTTCCCATCAGAAACACTGGGATGCTCCTCCTTTGCCTCTGCAGGCCCTCAACATTCAGATTAGGGCTGGACACTGTTCCAGAGCAGATATAAGGGACTGTGGGGAGCTAAGGGGGAGGAGCAAATACTGCTGCACAAATGGACTGTCACTTGCACAACACTGGATTCCACTATTGTGTTTACTAACATCAAGTCATGTATTTTGTGCAATGTCAGCAATATAATTCTAATGATTATGACCTGGGCATTTGAGAGCATCCTCTTAGCATCATTTTAAATTCAATTTAAATGTAATTTGATGTCATCAAATGTGTCACAAGAACAGCAACTGGATCCCAGTGAAGGTAACAAAAATATGAAAAGGATATAGAAAACTTAACAGATGCCAAAGGAAAAAGCAAGCTGAAAATGCCAAGCCAAAAGAGATATATTGAAGTATTTGAAATTATACAGAGAAATATTTATTTAAAAATGCATCATGCATCCATACTGATAACACACAAAATTACAAAATAATCCTCACATAATGGACTATGTGTAATTGGCATAACCTTATAACTTCCATTATGCTACACTGTACCTAATTGGCATGCAATGTAACTCAACTATAATTTTTCGTTCATCCATTACTTTATGCTACCCCATGCAATTTTGTTCCGAGAGACCATCAAGGTATCCTTGCTCTATAACCATGAAGTGCTCCTAGCCATTTATTTTCTTGAACTAGTTTTTAAAAATCCAGCACATATTTCCTCTGACTAAGGAGTCCTAAGCAGGTCCATTTTTTCTGATACCTCTTGATTGGTATGGTGTACAGCACAATTTATTATTATTATTATTATTATTATTATTATTATTATTATTATTA
>JAHTLZ010000016.1:17303990-17348341 GCA_023846285.1 Phrynocephalus versicolor | reverse complement strand
ATTATTATTATTATTATTATTATTATTATTATTATTATTATTATTAAGCCTAAACTACCGGTATATATCTTCCTGGTTATCACAATGAAGCGACTATTTTAAAATACTTGGGTCAAAACTATCTGAAAGACTGTCACTCTTTTAAGCAGATTTAGTGAGGTCACAAAACAGAGGGCCTTCTATGTTTCAGCACCCAAACTTTTGAACTCTCTCCCATAGGAGGACAGGTAGATGCCCTTTTTCCTTCTTCCTTGGCAACAATATTAAACATGTTTATCAATTAACAACTTCTATCAAAAATCACTGAAATTTACGTTGAAATAAATTTATTTAGGGACTAATTATATTTGAATTATATTTCAGCAGGATTGCTAGGACAAAGATACAGTACAATCCTGATGCCAAAGGGCACAGAATACACAGTTTGAGCAATTATTCAGGCAATTATGCTATTTCCTACCTTCCTTCTTATTTCCTTCTAATCTACACTTCCTTATTCGTAAAGCTACTTTTAAGATTGCTGATTTATGGAAAACTATTTATCCATTTGCTCACCATTGTGTAATTCACCAGTAACAGTGCCTTCACCTTGTGGGCAACCATCCTGATCTCTCCATTTCCAGTCAATTCCTCTGATGACACGGGCACCTGGAACCATGTACTTCAGAACCTGAGAACGAACCAGTCTTCTCTGCCTTCGCAGGTTAGCTTCCGCTTCTTTAGCAGCTTTTCCTATACACAAGGGAAACACTGATTACAGACACAGCTTTTTAACCAATCTGTACAAGAATATAGAACTGCAATCTGACTCAGAATATATGAAATATGATGGATGCAATGCAATGAAGCAATATCTGATTCCGAGGCACATCCCACTGTGTTAACATACACACAAATGTTTCTGGAGAAGTTCAATCCATGACATTTATTACCATGGCATTGCTATGAAACAAAAATCAATTCAGTTTTGTTGCTTACCTAGCTGATCTTCGCACACACCATTCACAGTGCCATAAAGTTCAAATCCAGACAGAGAGAGGTAGTGTGTCTGCCCACTGGCATTCTTTCCCATCTGTTTAATTCTTATATGTCTCCAGCCTTGCTTCTCATCTTTTGGTGGGTCTAGTGGCCATGTTGCTGTTGAGCTTCACGTTGAATGTTTGGGGAAATGAGATGAAAACAGTAAGATACTGTTCATTTAAAAAGGCACACACCCTGATGAGAATGAAGACCGAGAGGCTTTTTCCCCCTGTTAAGCTGACTCCATAAGCAGAGGAAACAGACTACTCCTGTTCTTCTCTACAGCAGCTCTCGTAATGAGAAAGCTAAATATGAAAAAGAGAACAATCTGCAGTGCTCTCCATGTGATGAAACATCTGAAAAAACAGAACTCCCCAGGTTCTGAAGATACAGCATGGGTATCTGAGTTGAGAAGTCCCTGCTTGCTACATGGGAGAACTAGCATGGGGAAAGCATGCTTCTCTTTCACTTAATGGATTTTTAAAAACGCTTTAACTGAAATGCCAAAGGCTATACAGTTCAAAATGACAAGCAAATTCAATACTGGAGGATTATTCCCTCCAATTCCATGATATGAAACATATTTAAACACTGCATTACATTTGACACTGCTGAAATTCTGCCTCTTGTTGTTATTAATTGCTAGTACAGTAATCTACTTCTGAAAAAAACTAGCACAAATAGTACAGTATATTCACAAGTGTCCTGATAAGTCCTTCATTGAATACTCAGACCCCTGATTTCAGTATTCCCCAGAATATTACAGATAGAGGGCAGACTATTTTCATGCGGGCAGGTTTGACTGCATCACCCCCATTCTGGCTCGTCTGCGCTGGTTGTCCATTGCCTCCCGAATAAGGTTCAAGGTGTTGGTTTTGATTTACAAAACCCTCCATGGCCTGGGTCCTGACTATCTGGCAGAGCGTATCTCCCTGTGATCAGAGCTGGCCCGACCCACCCGATCCTCCATGGCTCTCTTGCTCCAGGTGGCCACCCCTAGGGAGGCCTGTAGGGTACCAACTCCTTTGGGAAATGGGAGCAGTATATAAATGAAAAAATAAATAAATATAAATAAAATAATCAGGGGGGAAAACACTATGCAAATAAGAATACAGAAATAACCATCACAAATACAAGTGAAAGAAGTGTGTTTTAATGTACTGAACAGAAATACATTGACATACCCTGGTTCATTAAGACTGCAGTCATCAACATGAGTATACAGAGTTGTCCAGATCTGTCCATCCTTGGATACTTGGAAAACCCAATTTCTGAGAGCAGATCGTCCATAACCACGAGCATGGCGCAATGTGTATGCTGATGGTATTACCCAAAGACCAAGATCAATAGCAAACCATGCATTTTTATCATCATTGGTATGACAATTTAAAGCTGAACTATCACGACTTAAGATGTCTTCCAAACGACCATATGGCAGATTTCTTCCTTCTGAAGATGTTACTACCACTAGCCCATAAGCAGCTGGATTTACCCACTCATATGCTGTTCTACAATAGAAACAACAACACAGGTAGTCAACAGACAAATTTAACTTATAAACAGCACGGCAACCTGTCTGTCATTTCTGTTCATTTCAACAGCACATTGTTAAAAGTCATCCAAACATCCAGACAATATACACATCCCTTTTAAACATCTTCAAGTCTTATAAGAAACTAAGCGCAATTTGAAACCAATTAAAAGACTTAAAACCATTTTATCAAAATGTACTTTAAATTCATATGCCTTAAAAAAAACTTAAGCCAGTACCTTCTGAATAATAGAAACTTTTTTTTTTTGAAAATTAAAATCAGCTGATAAAAAGCCTTGCAAAACCACTGGAAAAAAAAAAAACCCGTGCTCTGTTGTTCAAAGGTTTCCAGCATAGCGTCACGAGGATAATTCAAATCTTACTTTGCATTTGTTCCAATCCAGTAAATAATTCCATTTTCATCAAAATCATGCTGGTGTCTAAACACAAATGTCTGGCCTTCGCGTAGTTTTCGTACAAAAACAAAGGATGCTCTGTCAAAGTCATACCACTGCTTTGCCACCTGAAGAAAAAATTAACAAAGATCAATATTTCAGATGCATAGACTTTTCCGTAAACAGGGTCAATAGAGGTTTGCTCACCATTTTTAACAGGTATTGTTCCAAGGATTCTACAGTTGCCAAAGGCTCCATTTTCAACATTCGGCCAGTTCTGTCTATCAAAGCTGTCTCTCCAGAAGCACGTTCCAAACGAAATCGTAGGCGTCTTGTTAATATCTAAAACCAACACATGAAGTTTTATTTAGAACCATCTCTTTTGCTCATACGTTTCCAATTATATCATATGAATATTTAAAAAACATGATTACAAAGTTAACCACTGAAACATTAGAGAAATCAATCCGCTTCACAAGCTCTGGGCAACGAATACGTCTTTGCATTTTCTCCTCTTGACTCAACTGCCTTCTTATGCTATATCTTCCTTTGCTCTAGACTATTATCACGAATGCTCCTGATTTCATCTCACTGCCCTTTTTCTGAACACTCCTCTCCTATTACTGGCGAGATTTTTTAAAAAAACATGTATTAGATAATTTCTATGTCATCAACATCTGCAACTGAATTTTGGGACAACTGCAGCTATTGGAAATTTACAGATAGAATAGTAGAGAACGTTTCTGGAAGTATGGTAAAACTAAGAATACAATACATTTCCACGACACTCCAAATTTACCTGCAAGTTGTATGTTGATCCTGGTGTATCATATAAGTGTAGAGGTAGCCGTTCAATAGATTCTAATACTGCTATCAATTTCCGAATTAATGCAACTGCTGGACGACTACGAAAACAGAATGGAGACAAGTTACAAATATTTATGAAATAAGTTGCTTTTAAAGTTATTAGAGATATACTTCCCAATTAATTATTTTAAAGCATTTTAAAATAAAACACATTTAGAAAAAAAATCCACAGCCTGTCTGAAGAACTGAACTAGTAGCTCACACACAAAGAAATATAAATATTCAAACTTTGTAATAAGTCACATTTTCCCACTTTCTCCATATACCGAAAAAATCTGTTTATTTTCAACAAGAAACCTTGAGTCTAATTTCTTACAGCTTGTCCTAACACAGTCAGTTATTTCATCTGAATCAAGATTCTAGTATATTCATTTATCAAACTTTCATAAAGTAAACAAAAATCCATCCAGGCATTGACGTCTTTTAAAAAAATACATAGGTACTTCAAAATGAGCAGTTTCTTTAAATAATGAGTAATCTTTGATTTCGCTATTAGAGGTAATTTGTAAAAAGGATGTATACATAAATTACAGTGCATATATTCAACAATTACTAATATAGTATCTTACCTTTCATCATCTTCATTTTCACTGAAAGCTGTTTTGAAAACATTTATTCTTTCTACTAGCTGACTACAATCTTGTTTCATATCAAAATCTACATTCTGAGATAAAGAAAAAAACACAAATAAATGGTTAACAAAACAGACCACATTGTACACAATGTGTAGCAAGTAAGAGCTATTTGTATTTACTGCAAATGTGATTCTTTGTTGTGGTTTTCACACCACAAAAAAATCCCAATCCTGTTTTTACAGATTAAGTGACAATGCCTAGGGATGAGATTTTTGGGTTAGCCCAAATCAAAATAAAAACCAGCCAACCAACCATTAAAGAGGCTCTTACTTTTGTTTAACTCAGAAACACAACTTCTTAAACCTGAATAATTTATTATAACAAAAGAGAGGAACATGACAGCTTTGGATTCTTTCCTGTTTCCCTCTTTTTGTTTGTCATTCCCATCATCTCTTCCCTGTCACACTGCCAAGGAAATGTTTTAATCAAGTATTGTCACATGGGCTGCTGTCAACAGCCAATCAGAACATTTAGGAAGGAGGGCATTTTGAGTTATAGAAGAAGCTAGACTGAATGTGGAACTCAGTGATCAATGGTTTTTTGCTTCAGTCCCTTGTGGGTGGAATTCATCTGCTTCAGAGCCCAGTATTCTCCACACTGACTGCTCTCCATAGGTTCCAGTGGATCCCTTTTGCCTCCCCCACCCCCCGGATTTTAAAAAGGTTTGTTTCCCTCTTTTGAGGAAACAATCCCTTTCATTCTCAGATTATTATATGGCCTACTAGGAGAGAGAAGAGATCAGGTGGTGGTAGGAAAGAAAGAACCCCATATCCCAGTTATTTTGGCTGGAGGCATTCTTTTGTTCCCTCGCCTTTCTTGATTCTCTGGAGAACTTTTCAGACTAGATTAAGTGTAGGGACAATTACACATAGCCAGCCCATTCATGACAACTGAAAACAACAACACTTTTATATGAACAGGGACCTCATCTGTCTGCTTTTCTACCTTTACTCAGATGAGCTCTGGGTGTTATACCTATTTTTCAGTCCATCCTCACAGCTATTTTGTGGAGCAGCTTTGGTCGCGAGATAGCAAATGGTTTAACTAGCCCAGGGGTCTGCAACCTTTAAGACATAAAGAGCCACTTGGACCCATTTCCAACGGAAAAAAAAAACTGGGAGCCGCAAAACCATTGCGACATTTAAAACAAATATAACATTGCAAATATATTTTCCCCTCCCCTCGCTCCTGGCTTTTTGGGCGCTCGCAAGCAACACACTCCCTTGCGCGCTCCTCAGACACGCTGCACCCCGGCGCCGGGCTCGGGTGGGGTGGGAAGGAGCGCCGGCGGCTCCGGCTCCTCCGGGCACCCCTGAAGGGCTTCTGAGAAGGAAGCCAATGAAAGTTGCTTCTTCGGCACTTCGGGCGCCGGGAGAGCGAGCAAGTGGGTGAGCCCGAGCCGCCGCCGCCTCCCCCCACCCCGCCACCCTGTCCCCCGAAGGTTTCCATCGAGGCGCGCACCTGCCTCAAGTTCTCCCGCGCGCGCAACTGGGGCGGCTGCATGTCCACCAGCCTCAGGGAGGGCCGGGCTGGGGGGTGGGTGGGCGTGCAGGAGGCACGTTGTGTGTTGGAATGGAGCGGAAGGCAGCTGCTGGCGGGCTTTCGGAGAGTGCGAGAGAGAGCGAGACAAGCAGGCAGGCGCTCCGCTCGGCTCGGCTCAGCTTCTCGAGCCAGGTGGCCAGGGGCCCCTGAACAACTTGAGCCCAGCTCCCCCACCCCGCAGCCGAAACCGGCTGACTCCAGGAGGGAGCCGCTGGAAGTCTAATAAGAGAGACCCCTCCTCGGGCGGGGGGGCGGGCTCGAACTAGCTGTCACGCCGCGTCCCTCTACTGCCAAGTTGATCTTGCGCAGGAAAAAGAAAAGTCGACTTCCTCGCCACCGCCACCGCCGCCGCCGCTCCCCCCCTCCCCGCTCCTGCCGCCACCAACCCCTTGCTTGTTGGGCCAGAACTGACAGCACCGGGCAAGGAAGCAGGGCGGTGGGGGCGGCGGGGTGGGGAGAGAGAAGACTAGCCGTGGCCCCCTCCCCACGCCACCTTTCTTGAGGTTCCCATTCCGCCCTCGCTCCCTTCTGCCCGGATCCTGCAGCCATGGTCTGACTCTCTCCCCCCCACACACACACTCCATCTCTCCTTCCTCCTCCTCCTCCTCTCACCCCCAGCCTCCATGGAGGAGGGAAGCGCAGCCTGAGTGCGTCGTGCCCACACCGCTTCCACTTTTTTGGGGGGGGGGCAGTTTTTAAAAATCTTCCAAAAATACTACAAGAGGGAGAGGAGGGGAATTTCTAATCTCTCTCTCTCTCTCTCTCTCTCTCTTTCGCGGAGACACGCTGCGCGCGCGCCCGCTCCCCCACGTTTTTGGAGCTTCATCCTGGCAAGTTAGTGCAAAGCCGTAGTTTTTTTTGGGGGGGGGCTGTAGCGAGGCAAAAGGAAAGAGAGAGAGAGAGATGCCAACTGCACATGTGCAATGCTTGGAAGGGGAAGGGGGGAAGGAAGGAGGGTTTTCTCTTCCTCCACGTTGAACCGTCCCGTCTAAACGCTGCCCCCCACACACACAACACACACACAACACACACACACACATACGTCGCTTCTTCCCCCTCCCACCAAACACCCAAGCAAGAAAGGAAGGGGAAGGGGGGAAGGAAGGAGGGTTTTCTCTTCCTCCACATTGCACACACACACACACACACACACACACACACACACATGTCGCTTCTTCCCCCTCCCACCAAACACCCAAGCAAAAAAGGAAGGGGAAGGGGGGAAGGAAGGAAGGAGGGTTTTCTCCTCCCGTCTTTTTTTTCTGGGAGGGGGGAGGCAACAATCCAGATCTGGGAGGTTTTCTTGAAGTTAAAAAAAAAGAAAAAAGGCTGCCGTTCGGCGGGCACTTTCCACCACGCCTCCCTCTCTCTCTTGCTCTGAAGAAGAGGGAGCGCGCTGAGAATGTGGCCGCGCTTGGCTTCGCGCCACCTTGTGGGACGGGCTGTCCTTGCAAGGTTTGGCGCCTTTGTATTGAAATTTCTGAACCCTCCCGGAGCCGCGGCAAATGTTCCAAAGAGCCGCATGCGGCTCCGGAGCCGCAGGTTGCAGACCCCCGAACTAGCCAATGAATTTCAGGCTCAAGTGGAAATTTTGACCCTTACTTCTCTACCGCCAGAACTACAATGGCTGCACAATAAACTTACATTATTCAGCACAGTAAGAAGTGCCTGCACCAAGCCACTGCTGCACATTTCATATGGCGAAATTGTATTTTCATCTTTCAGAAGGACAATTAAATTTTCCAAAGCAGTCTTCATTAAGTCTCTCCAAGTGTTTTCTCCTTCAATGAACTGAAAAAGAAATCAGATAACAGTGTTTACATTAACTTTACACAGCAATCAAGAAAAAAAGTATTTTCCAAAACTGTGTATCATATATATGCAATGTAGTATATTTCATGATAGTTTTGTGTAAACTAGAACTAGAGTTTACAGGAAACACATCCTCCTGCTCACCTCCAGAATTCTTTTTTCCACCACAAGCTCATTCATACAGCCTCCCCAACATATCCAGATAAGTTAATGCAGTATAAAATGCCATTAACCTGGGGACATTTTAAAACTCATTTAATTTTCAGGTATCAAAATTGGGGCGGAGACCATGGCTTTATTTCTGTCTGAGGCAAGTTAATATTGAAACAAATATGCTATAGCACAATGCAAAGTAAGTAAAATTACAGTCACATTATTATAAATTAACATTTAAAACACTGATACTTGCCTGCCTGTTTGTATGGAGCTCCCATGCTGACTCTAATTGAGTTGCTATATTTCTCAGAGTTACCACTACACCTCTAGGCATACTTTCAACAGCTTTAAAATGGTCATCATACAAGTCTCTTGCCATGGTTCGTACCTAAACAGTATTCAGGAAATCAAATTAAATTTAAAAGTATGCATTTATGCTAACCCATTATGAAGCCAATCAAGTAATTTCCAATGATTTTTACTTGATGTTACTAGATTAGTTTCATTCAAGAGCAGTAGTAGAAATGCTCACATACGACTTGTGTCTGATCTTAATAGTTGCAGAGTTCAACAGATTTTTGTACAGAGTTTAGATTTTACATGAGGCAGCTTTAAAGAGAAAAATGCATTATTTTGAGAAGAATAAAAGGCACAGGAGCTTCAGAGGACCAGATAAATTAGTCTTTCAGGTCACAATACTACAAATATTACAGTAAACCCCCCACCCCATATCACACTTCATATTCTGTGGTCCTGGTACATTACAGATTTACTGGGACTGCAGGTGCAGGTGGGTGGCAGGGAAGCGGCCAGGTGGCACTGGGCCCGGGGTAAGCTGCAGGTCGGGACTGGTGGGCCTGTGTGGGACCTCCTGTACTTACCCCAGGCCTGGCACTGCCCAGAACGAGCCTCTGTTGGGCTTCCCGGGCCTGTACAAGCCCCAGAAGTGGCTTCTGGCGGCCTTGCACAGGCCTGGGGCTTGTACAAGCCTGGGAAGCCTGTCAGAGACCCATTCCAGACATCACCAGGCCGGAAGCAAGTACAGCAAGCCCCAAACATGGCCCCCCGGGCCCGGCCAGACCCACTGATAAAGGCGTCCGAATAAAACAGATTTTCCTTTATCGTGAGTTGGGGCGGAAAGGTAACCCTTGCGATAAACGGGGAACTACTGTAACATGCAGTGGTATCCTTTAAAGTACTGTATTGGCTTTCATTTTTTGTCTACAGAATGCCTATAAGGCGGCTGGGAACCATTAAAACTTCACAAAGCTTTACACAGTTTCACTGTTTTTGAGCTCTGCTGAGCAAGGCACTGCTCCTCACACGCAACCCTCCATCCCTCCTTCCATGGAGGGTGAGAACCAAAGGAGCTGAAAACAACTGTGCAGAAGAGGAAGTGGAGTCACACATGTGTGTACACTGGAGGCAGCCTTGACAACCTCCAACAACAACAACAACAGGAACAACTTTTACCCACCCAGGCATACCAAAAAAATTTAAAAAATGAAAACTGCCACCCCTTAAATTCCCCAGGACTGGCCTAAGTAGGCTGATTAGGATAATGGCTTGTTTAGGCTTGTTAATGCACAATAGCCTAGGTCGAGTCCACCAACACAACCCTTCTCAACACTAAGTAACTATGGGTCATTAGCTTTGGCCTCCGTGGTGGAGGTGTGAAGTGCTATCATATAACTTATGAGCCTATTCAAATTAGGGTGATGTGAAATAAAAGTGAACTATCAATTGGAGGTAGTTATTTTGAGTTTTTTGGGGGGGGGGGTGTTTGGCTGTGTTCTAGAAAAAAAACTTCCAGAACATGGCCAGGGAGCCCCAAAAACTCACAACAGCTATCAGATGCCAGCCATGAAATCCTTCGAGAATACATATAAATTGGTGGCCTCACCACTATCTTTCCTCAGACTGACAAAGCTGCTTGAATGAGTAGTGAAACGTTTCTATCTCTCAAGAAAGGAAGTCCAGTTGCCATTACTCAGCTTCCAGATAAACTCACCTGGATGTTTGAGAATCGTTCTCAGACATATTCTGCAGGACTAATTATTCTTTTGCAAAGCAAGGTCTGTAGAACATAGATGCCTTTCTACCAACAACAGGATTTCTTTGTTGGTCTCCACAGTGAAAATATGTAACATCGTGATTTTTAAAAGTTGAGGGGGGGGGAGCCAAAAATGAACTTCATTTAAAAATCTTCAAATACAATACAGTACTTTTAAAATAAACCATACTAACCTTTTGCTTTGTTTTTTCCAGTTTGGATTTCAGTTTTCTGCCCCTCTTCCCAGTCCAACCAGTCACAAATTCTGATCCTGTAAAACAACATCTATAAGGCAGGATGTCCCATTACTCCGAGAGTGGCTTACGATTAGATGTCACATTCCTAGCTCAACAAATCATAGTCTGCTGAATCTGTAAAGCAACAAGTGCTCACACGTAACTCCTAACTTCTCATCTAATGTTGCTGGCTTCTGCTGTTGCTTACAAGGATGGCATCAGAACTTGACTAGTCTTCTTTGCGTGCATGCTTCCTGTCTTTACCAAAATATTCCATAAATGGTATACTCACCCAGAGAGGTTTCTGCAGTAAATGAATGTTTTGTTCCTCTGTTTGACTCAAAAACAAAACCTGGAAGATCTTCCTTTAATACTGTAGCTTGTTGACCATCTGAATTATGAATAGCAATTTCTCCTTCCTTGAGACAGGTAAGAGACCAATTTCCCACTGTAAGTTTAGCAGGTCCTGGGGCTGATAAAATTGGGTTGCTTGTAGTAGATGGCTTTACTTGGCTTCGTGCTCTTTGCAGTTTTTCTAAAAATTCACTTCGACTTTCTATTTTGAAAGAAACATAAAAGGTAACCAGTACCTGATCTGACCATCAAGCATTGAAACATTTAATTTCCACAAAGTAACATATCTCAGCATTCAATGCAAATTTCAATCAGAGATTCAAGTTCTCAGGATAAATTTATCACTCCCTACTCTATAGAGCAAGACACAAATATTTCAGAAAAAATACATTTCGCTTAATGTTAAACAATTTGTATAAGCCAAATACATTTGTGAAAATTCTATTTCTACTCTTACTAATACAGAATCCATCTGCAGAAGCCCTCAGGATTTGGCAGAGATGGAAGGCATCCACATTTTGAGAATTGGTAAATAAGAGAGTGGATTATAGAGCAGGAAAAGGCAGAAAACCAAGGAACATCAGAGAAAAGTTGGCCAACCAGGAGAAACTTATGAAATAGTAGTTACCTGTTACCATATAAAAGATCAAGACAGTCTATTGCCTACAACTGTATATTGCTTCAAAATGCCCAAAATTTGCTTGGAAAAGTTACACAAATTATACATAGTCAGACATGAATTACCGCAAGCTAAGAAATCATTATAGACATTAGCTAAAACCCTGTTGCCGCAAAACACACTGCATAAAACTGACGTCATCAGTTGCAGCAATTTTTTCAGAAATAAAATACAGTATATACTTGGGTATAAGTCAAGTTTTTCAGCCCTTATTTTGGGCTGAAAAAAAGGCCCTCAGCATATACCCAGGTCAAGAAAAAATGTGGGGGTGGTGGGGATGGGGGGGATGCAGTGTTGCTGCCCCGCAGCTTCACCCTGTTTCGCCTGCCACCGAGGTGCCTGGCGGCAGTGGCAGCGGCGAATCAAGAGAGGTGGGAGCTGGGGGTATGAGGGAGGCGGTGTCGGTGCCCCGTAGCTTCGGCCCACTTTGTCTGCTACCCAGGTGCCCGGTGGCAGCGGAGCAGGAGAGGTGGGAGCCGTGGAGATGGGGGAGGCGGCACCCCAAACCTGTGCAACTCCTGCTCTGGCAGCCTTCATGGCCTCGTGACGCAGTGGCAGCGGCAGCAGCAGGGAAAGTCAAGGGGATCAGGGGAGGCAGGCCCTTTTTCCGTGGCTCGGGGAAGACAAAAGAGGCAGAAGGAAGCTGGGGTTTCCTGCCCTTATAAGCAAACTGTCTCCCTTGCTGGGCTGGCTTCTTCAATGTTTTCTTTCTTTGCCGAGCAGCTGCTGTCCTTCCTGTTCGGTTAGCACCAGAGCTCTTCCGTCCCGCTGGCTGACCTTCCTTCCTGCCCTCACGTTCCTCATGCTCCGTGGTGGGGGCGGCAGAGGGCGGGCCCGAGGAGTGGGGACCGGACTAGAGGGGAATCTGGGCTATGGTGTGTTGCCGGTGGGCTAAGTCTCACTGCCGGGAGGCTCGATGGCACCGGTGGTGGCGGAGGAGAGGAGGTGAGGCAGCTGCTTGGGCTCCGGGCAGGGCTTGCCTAGTTCCTCGCCAGCCGCAGCCCCAGCACTTCTCCACCAGGTAACAGCCTCTCACCCACAAGCTCTTCCCCTCTCCTGCATCCCACCCTACCCCACTCCTCCAACACCCTCCACCACCCACACCTCCATACCAACCCCTCCAAACTCAGCCCTGGTCCGGATGCACGCACCACCTCCCATATGCACCCGAGGAAGCCTTTTGCATTAATTTTACTCCCTCCCCCCCACTTCAAGTTCAGGGAGAGGGGTGCCCAAAATATTGACTTGGCTTATTACCGAGTCAATTTTCCCACTTCTTGAGGCAAAATTAGGGCCCTCAGCTTATACCCAGGTCAGTTTATACCCAAGTACATACGGTAGTTTCAATTTCTCCCATGAAGAGCTCATGGAATACCTTTGATCATCAGGAAGATGCGGGGGGGCGGGGGAAGCAGTGCAATAGAAGGGGGAAACAGTCAATTGCCAAAAATCACCATTGCTAGGATGACATTGTCAGCCGTGCATGAACTTATTCAACAAGATTTTAGCTACTGTCTATTGCACACTGCATTGCATGGAACAGATGTCTACTGTACTATAATCTGTGTTACACAGGTGTAACTGAAGAGAATTTTGACTAGTGTTTTAGATCAATCCATTTGACAATATTATTATAGAAGATAATTTTCTCTGAAGATACGTAACTGTTTAAAACAAATAGTAAAATACACACCCAAGAATACCACACTTCCCTGATTAATCACAGTTATGTTGATTTTTGCCACAAAGTCATGTCCTAAGGGGGCTCATTTACAGCTGCCCTCAGCAGTAAGGTGGAATTGAGTTTCATGCACCTTTCGTGGGAAAGATGCTTCCACATAAGAACCACATATAACTTGCTATCATTAAGGGAGCACTTTGTCAAAATGCACAGGTTTTGCCATATCAGAGAAAACATATACTAACATACAACCTTGCTATAAGCATGGACCGTCTGTCAAACAGCTAGCAGCTTAGCCCACCCAGATGACCATAATGAATGAACCTACATATTTGGGCTGATCAACACCCCAAAGGTATTTTATTGGTGTAGAGGAAATTAAGCCAACACCATCCCTTTTCAAAAAGGACTGACAAGATCAATTCTACATAACTAGGTTAATTAGCAAAATTAGCAACGTTACTTAAATTTAAACCGCACTAAGATGGAGTTATTTTAAGACATTCTCACTGGGGGAAAAAATTAAACTTAACTATTAATCAATTGTAATTTAGTATCTTAAACCTAAACATTTACAGCAAACAAGTGTTTCTCTGAAAAGTGGGAAAGGATGTCTTTTCTTCATCCCTTCTCTCTGGGAGGTTCCAAAAAAGAACTGGGAAAGGTAGAGATTTTTAAATCTCTGATATTCATTCCCCAACCATAGTATGTCTCTGGTATACTTTTTATCCTGGGAAAAACTGTGTGCTTCAGCATGAAATCATCTTTTATTTCAGTCCCCCAACACCGGAAATGGATTGACACATTCTTCTGAGCTTCAAAAGTAAACGGCAAAGACAAGAATTCTTGCTTTTGGAATTCTGTAGAGAGTAAAATCCTTCTGCACGCACGAATCTATCCATCTGCCTGTCAAAGGAGAACACACTCCCTTGACCCCAATACCCTTCTAGATTGAAATGCATGGCATCACACGAGCTTACTACTATTAGAAGGAATGACAGTAGGACAATCTTTCCCAAAGTATTCTAGCTCAAAAATGAAACTCTTCTGATTTAGCATGACAGGATTTGAGACCAAAAAGCCTTTAAAGGTAGGATGACAACAATAACACAGTTTGTGGTGGGGGAGGGGGAATCTCCAATCCAAGCAAACTGACTGCCTTGAGATGACAATGTACAAAAATGTCTGCAACTGCAAGAGTGGGGGGGGGGGGTTTCCCACACACACAAGAGAAAGACCCGCCCAGCAAGAAACTGGTCCTTGGTGCCAAAAAGGTTGGGGCCACTGGTAATTTTAGAAAAGTCTTGCTAAGGTCTAACATATATGGTTATCCATATTAAGAGTTACAATGAACAGAGATAATTTCACTATCAACCTTTTAACCCCGCAACATTTCCAGTATGAATTTGAACATTCATCAATGTTACTGAGATGCCATAAAGCTGACCACAAAACAGAGATATAGATATTGCATGTATTATCTTGAATGATTAGCTGAAAAATGTACTGCTGGCAGTGGTTATCACAGCCTGCAAATTCCCGTGTTACTCCAGGTAAAACAGAAAAAATGACATATTTATTGCAAGGGAGTTATAATATATCCTAAGAACTAAGATGAGTTTAAGAAATGTTGGCAAAATAACTTTCAGAATTGAGGCCTACAAGGCAGCAGCATCACCACCAGAAAAAGCCATTTCCTGAGAATTTGAATCATAAGATCTGTTAAAACCATTGTTTAACAAGATACAGCAATCCTATAGTTTGTACACACTTGCTCTATTTACTACTATTTAAGGATTAGTTGCTGCATTAATAAAAATATAATACTGAAAAGGAGGTGGCAAGCAATATTGGTTATGTTAAAAGTGATAGATAGCTGGCTCAAGTAAAGCAAAACTTTTCTAGTTCTCTGTCTGCCACAGCTTCTCAGCTTTGAAGAGAAACTCGTTCCCATTTTTCACATGCATGCACTTTCACCAATCCAGCTAGATGCAAGCCACAATATCATCATTCCAACTTGGTTTGCCTAGAAAGCAATTTATTACCACTACACATGATCTTAATGACTATTTGACTAATATTAGTAAGCACAGAAAAGAAAGAAGACAACACGAATGCAAAGAGGTTTAACACAATAGCTAAGTAGCACGTTACTGTGACATGCTAGCTGGCCAATGCATCACAATGAACTAACCACCTTCCACCTGTTTATATCCTTTACTATTTAGTGAGGCAATTCCTGTAAAATAAAATGTCTCAAAATCAAACACATAAAATATAACATGGTTGTGATCTCTTTATCGTAACAGTTGTAAACAGGACTGTACCTGAGCTATCAGATCCTCCTTCAGGACTCCCACTGGAATACATCGTAGCTAGTTTTCCATCCAAGATAAATCTGAACCATCCATTGCTACCATTTGAAAGTTCCAAAGCGGCAGCATCGCTCCAAATATACAAGCAGTCTCGTCCTCTAATGATTGACCAATCTCTCCAGTGATAGGGTTTACCCTGCTGCAATTCTTTGGCATCTTCTTGTGGTTCATCCTCCTGAAAATCAAGATTCTTTAACACTACTTCTATATGAAAGTCTTTATTTGACCAATCACAACGTTGGACTTTTCCATATACTACACCGTGATGAATGCTGTTGTTCTGTTTACAACTGCTTCCATTGCAATAATATATTTAGAGTGATTGGATTCAACACATACAAGAATATTTAAAATAAGAACCTTAAAAGCAAAGTAGGGATGAGGTGCATAATTCAGGTGCTTTGCTCTTTTCATCTGCTTTCATTCAAGCAGAGGACAGAACAAAGTAATACTAGAAGAAATTTCTTAAATGAATTTCAAGGTAAACAGCATAACTCATGATGTTCACTCTTGTTCCTGTTAATATTTTATCCGGTATGTATGTGTTTATATATAGTCACACACGAGTCCTACTTAAGACACTAGAGACGAAAGCAATTAGTGTTGTGGTAGGTGCAAATGCATAGTCATAAAATTTGTCCCCATAGCAACCCCCCTATCAATTAGATGAGCAAGCATCTACTGGAAAGGTCTGAAGAGGCACTGTGAGCCATTTCAACTAGATATTCTTACAACATTTCTATTATGAGAACTCCTGAGAAGACAGAGGTTCTAACTGTGGGAGCATAGTAAGAGTATTCAGATGTATGGGCTTAGGAGTGCCTCATCAGACCTTTGTAATGAATGTATGAAGAGCCGACTGAAATTAAGCCAAGGCACGTCTCCAATTTGGAGGAACACAGAGACTGCAGAGCACAGGAAAGAAAGGAAAGGTCCTGTTGTATCAGGAGAACTCCATTTCTGTAATCCTTTCTGAAATCCTTTTGCACAACTACACTAGGCATAAATTGTGATGATGTCATCACTTGGCAATATTAGTATTCAATTTAATTGAATTATCTCTCCTCTCCCTCACATTCCAAGACTCCTTAGATTTTTTTTTTTTGCCCCAGGGAATCCTTTGGGAATCTCAGCAGGGGCAGGAGAGAGACTTGAATGTCTGAAGATCACCGCTGGATTGCTGTCAATGATCCCAATCTTGCTATGGGACCTGAAGTGTAGACAGAGGTTTAAAATTAAAGATTAACACTGAGAGGGAATGATATAATCACTGTTTAAGCTATGTAGCTGCAGCAAGTGGATACCAGTCTTTGGGACCAATAAAACCATTATCAAAATCTGTTCTTTCTACTAGCATTCATCAGTCGAGACATTACAGATGGCAGACACTGTTCTTACTTTCTCCGGTTTAGATTCCTCTTCATTCTCGTCATCAGAAGATGGTCCTGCCAAAGTTGACACTTTGCTTATTACACCAAGCCTAGCAAGTTGATCCAAGAAAAGGTCACCTCCTTTATCAACCAAATCTCTTATGATCTGTAAGGCTAGTAAGTGGCCATCATCATCATCCTGAACAAATAAGAAAAGTAAAAATAAGGAAGGTGTACAGCAATTCACTCACTGCACATCTGGTTTTCAGTCTTATCTTATGAAATGATATTCATAAAGTAATAATATTCATTGACACTCAACAGGAAGTCTTAGTACCGTATTTTTATTTTGACAAACAACCCATCACTGAAGAGTCATCAGTTATTATGTCAATGTGAGAGCCAGGAAAGAGATTTTCCACATCACACAGAAATAAACATGGACAAATAAACATGTACTGCATGGACAAAAGTATCTAGTCACTTCCAGCTCCAACAAGTGTGAACAAAAGGACTTTAACTCACTAACTTAAGGGACGGAATAATAAATTATTTTCTTCAGAGGCACAGTCAACTTAGTCTTAGAATTCTCACTGAAATTTTGCCCTAGCCCTGGACTACCAGTTTCCATTTTCTGATACCTAGCTTTTAAAAATGCCCTAAACCAGGGGTGCCCAAACTTTTTGTAATGAGGGCCAGATTTGGTGGCTGAGAATGTGTCAGGGGCCGGTTGCTCCTCAACCCTGCCACCCCACTGCAAGACCCACCCACTTTCTTTAAAAAATCATGGGGTGAAGGAGGGGGAGGATGGGTCGGGCCAGCCAGCCGCGGGCCACTCAGAATGGCCTGACGGGTCGGATTTGGCCCCCGGGCCGGACTTTGGGCAGGCCTACCCTAAACTGATGAAAAACTAGAACTAAACAAAGGAGAAAAACACAAGGAATAAATTACCTCTTGATCAAGAACAGTAGCAGTGATCTCTACCAGCACTGTAGGCAAATTATGCCCAGCATCAGAATCACAAACTTCTTTTAAAAGAGCTTCAGAACAGAAGTGAATCATTTTTCTAATGAGAGCAAGACTCGCCTTCCTTTTATAGAGGGAAAAAGAACATTTTAAGACTTCAAACAAGGAACATATACTGGCTAACAGTTGCAACTCCAACCTCTCATGCTTGGATGCTGCTATTATGCAGCTGGAATAAGATTTCAGGCTCCAGCCACTTAACAACTACTCACAGTTCTTGCCCTAGTACAGGGCACTCACAACGACAGACCACTAGAGCTGTCCTTTCTTTCACTGCCACCCTTTTGTCACTATAGTTTGTGAGGAAGGCACATTTGCACTACAGCCTTAAGCAAAAGGAGGCCACCGTGCAACGCAGCAAGAAGTTGTTCTCTTCCTGGTTCCTCCCTCAGCCTGGTGTACAATTTATAGGAGTAATTTAATAAGACAGCATGAGTTTATTTTTTCATCTCTAATGCTACTCTCTACTACAAAATACAAACACCAGTACTCCTATATGCAATTCTACTTTATTGTGGAGGCGAATCATCCAGGTTGGGCTTTGGTTTTGGCTTCTTCCTTACAGCACCAATTCTCCTCTCATCCCCAATACCCTGCATTTTTAATTCATTCAGAATTAACAATATCTTGAAAATACTGCTGCTGCCGCAAACTGAAATCAAACATACCTCCCCATATACTCAGAGTTCTTATTACCTTATTGAAGGCAGCATAGTTTGCTGAAACGTTTGCGCAAACACAGGCAACAATCTTTTCAAGTATATGGGTGCCATTTCAGGGTCCCCTTTGGGCTCATTTGATTCTTCTTCATCTTTGTTTGCATCTTTCTTTTTCTTTTCATCACTTTTGTTAACAGGACACATCCAGTCACCTATAATTTTAAGAGATGTCTATTATCATTTCATTTTTAACAATACAAACAATCTTAGAAATATATTACAAAATATTCTTTGATCTGGAAACATTTGTTCCTTTTATTAATTTCAGCTCTTTTTAGTGTGATAAAAATGGACCTTTTCTTTAGTATCGACATATTGGTGACTTTCAGAACTTACCCAAAACAACTGATAATGGTGATGCTAGGAAAATTTTATACTTCTTATACTTCTTAAGAAGGACCATGTCATGTCTATGCTGATAGCACCAGGCCACCTGCTTATTTTTCCAGGAATTTAATCTGACATGTTAATTTAAAAAAATCTTATTGTTTTCCTGCTCTCTGAAAATTGTCTTAATTATGCTGTTATTAATAATTAGAAATCATTATGTAAATTTGGAACTAATGGCCAATAGAGAAAGGTACCTACCATTTGTTTAAAATAATCTTGCTTCTATAGGAAGGCCACAATTTGACATCTGCCTGTTTGGATCACTGCAAACACTTATTTATTTAAAATATTTATACCCTGACTTTCTTTTTAAAAAGGATCCAAGATGGCTTACATCATTAAACGACAATATTTAAAGCTAAAACAGTAAACACAAAAAAAACTTAAAAAAAAAATAAAAACCAAAAATCAAAAGCCACACTACAACCCCCCCCCCCCCCCAGAACGCTAAAAAGAACAATCGATTTTTAAAACCGACTCAGGCAGCCAGTCACTCAGGGAAAGCTTGCTTGGAGGCAAAGAGACAAGCCTGGCCTCCAGTAAGAAGGTTTTCCAAACTTTGGGACCAGCAACAGAGAAGGCCCTCTCCTGTGTCTCTACCAAAACCATCTCTGAAGATGGTGAGACGGGTGTACCTGACAGTTTTATAAAGGGACACATGGTCTTGGACCAAGTTTTGACCAAAGCATTTGAGGGCTTTAATAAGTTAGAATTGGCAGTTTGAATTGTGACTGGAACTGGACTGGCACCCAACGGAGCTGGTGGAATAGGGGGCTTAATATGCGGTCCCTGCTACCAACCTCAGTTAGCAATCTGGCTGGCATGTTTTGGACCTGCTGAATTTTTCAGACGCTTTCCCGAGACAGCCCCACATACAGCATGTTATAGTAATTCACTTGGACGTAACTAAGGCCTGTATCACTGTGGCCAGATTAGATCTCTCCAGGAGTAGGTGCAGCTGGTGTACTAGAAACAATCGCATGTGCAGCTTCAGAAATAGCTGGAATGAGCAATGTCATGTGAAGCTGTAAGCTGTATTCACAGCTTAGCTTTTCTTCTACCTTAATCCCACAGCGCACATAATGCTTACCACACTAGTTTTTGCGACTGAAAACACACCACTTCCACTACTAGATAAAGAAAGCCACTGCTAGATGCTTTTTTTATATTTCAGTTTCTGATTTTTTTTATATTTCAGTTTCTGATTTTGAAACAGAAACCAGCAAAGCAATAGCAGAGATCTTCTAGCAGAATGCATTCGTTCCACTTATTGTAAGAACTACATGAAGCAATCACATCTAAACATAACAAGAATACATTTTTAAATGTACTCTTTCCCGATGTCTTTATATTTAACTTAAATTTTCTACGTTTTTATATTTAACTTAAATTACTACTATTGTCATATGAAAATAAGACTGCCAACTTTTTAAACTGACCAGGAGATTGAAGAATGGCTACTACTTCACTGTGTCCTCTTTCACGAGCCTTATCCAAAGGAGTCTTTCCATCTTCATCTCTCAAATCTGGATTGGCACCATGACGCAAAAGGGTCTTCAACAATAATAATAAAAAGAATTAAGTTTTCATACACAGCTTAATTTTCTTTTAAAAACATACAGTAACTCCCCGCCTATCATGGGGGTTAGGGCCCAATCCGACCCGCGATAACTGAAAATCCGTGATATGCGGATGCAGGTCAGGTCGGGCTTGGGGGGGCCTAGCGGGGGCTCTTGTACTGACCCCCAGCCTGGCACTGTCCCAAATGGGCCTGTAATGGCCTTCCCGGGTCCGTCAGAGGCTCCAAAAGGGCTTCCCCGTGAACCAGAAGTGACCTTTTGATCGTTTGAAAACACTTTTGGGGCCTCCAAGGGCTTTTCTAGGCATGTTGGAGGACTCGAAAATGCTTTCCTGCAAACTGGAAGTGAACCGGAAGTCACCACCTGTGTCATCCAACAATTCCATTCACCAGAGCCCTGTTCAATTATGATCAATGGATCCTGGACTTGTGACATGACTATATCTAGTGAATTACTTTCCCACATTTTCAGTGCAATCAGACATTTGACCGCAACCATGCCAAATGGTAATATACCCTACAGCAGGGGTCCTCAAAGTTTTCAAACAGTGGGCCGGTCCACCACACCCCAGACACCACTGGGGGCCGGACCCGACTCCAAAAAAGGGGCCAACATGGAAAAAAGGGGGGAGGGAGTGGGGGACCTTGCCGTAGCCCTCCCACTTTGAATGCTCCACTAGCCAGCATGCTAGATCAGCATGCTGATCATCTGGGTGGTAGTTGGGGGGAGTGGGAGAAGCAACATAGCCCACTGCTTTGAACTGCCTCAGCAACAGAAGCATCTGCGGAGGCTGGCTTGTTTGCAAAGCAGGGGGTAGGTGGGGGGTTGCAATAGGTTCCGGGGGCCGGATTCAGGACCTTGGGGGGCCGCATCCGGCCCCGGGGCCTTAGGTTGAGGACCCATGCCCTACAGGAATATCACAATAGTCCCCAGGGCATAAAATTGGCCCCAGATCTATAAGTTGTCCCCTCAGCCTCCCAACTTCTGTTTGTTACAGGTTTGTATTGCTTGTACATGCTCTCTCTCTGTTTTGTTTTTTTAAGTTTAAATGAATATGCAATAATGAAGTCACCTTTGCTACTTGAGGTCTTCCAAAACAAGCTGCATAATGTAAGGATGATGATCTCTGACCCCTATTAACATCTGCTCCTCGTTCACATAGAAATTCAACCTGTTTAAAAAAGAATTCATTTATTTTTAATTATACATTTTTCTTTATGCAAAAAATTAAAATTTTCTTTTTTGCTTTTTACCATTTCCTGAGTTCCAAAAGCTGAGGCCCAGTTCAAAAGAGTTTGTCCTACATCATCCATAAAATTTACTTCAAAAGCTGAAAAATAAAAATAAGTTATTCTAAATTAACAATAAAATTGCCACAAGAATATAATGTGCCTAAAAAGTAACTCATAGCATTTGCCTCCACAGACAAAAGAAGCTCTACATAATGTCTTTGGTCAAAACACACAAGAACATGCTTGCCAAGACAACTCACAAAAGACAGAGAGAGCGAGAGAGAGAGTGAGAGAGAATATTAAATATAAATGCACAGAACATGATGTGAAACAAAAATATTCTGCTTACCTCCTGTGTCAATAGCATCTATTAGAGCATCTGTATCTTTGCTACGGATGCAATCTATCAGCTGCCGATGGGAACGTTCTCCAGTACTATCCAGCCGTCGCAGTCCTGGAATTCTGCCTGTAGATCCAGCACTAGATTTTGGCAAGGCTTTCCGTCCTTCAAACAGTAGCACCAAAAGAAGATCTACCAAACGCATGGTATCAAGTACACATCTTTCATCACCCTGCAATGCACTCTCTATAGAATCTGGAAGCTCAGATCTTAGGAGATCCTGGAAATAATTAAAAGTCTGAACAATAAAAATATACAGGACTTTAGAAAATCCAATGAGAAAGGGATTATACTCCATATGAAAAAGCTGAGCTCTGAGAAATGCAAGTCAGCTAAAAATAATAGTAATACATTTTAAAAATGTAAATGTAATGAAGGTTTATATTACCAAAAACATCTTTCTTTAAATTCTTCATTATCATAATTCAAAATACTGAGCACGATGGAAAAGTAAAATATGGCCATAAAAATTACACATTAAAAAGACAGATTAAGTGTAATTACTAATATTTAACAGTACTAATGAAGTTCTTACATGTGTTACTACTGGAGAGCCTCTGCAGAGTGTTGATAACAGGCTTACAATTGTTGACACCTGATTACTTAGTTTAGAGTCTGCAGTTGCAGATGGTGCCCCTGTGCTACTTCGGCCAGGTTTGCAACCTGAAGATGGTCCTGAAACTGTGCCTCCTGCCGCAGCCATGCGGGATAACAACTCCTCCGTTAGACCATGTTTGGCTAACGGTGCTGGATCAACTCCTCGGCGTGTAAATCGATCAGCTAAGGAGGCAAAACATCGCAGTGCCCCATCTGAAACCTGAAGGAAACAAAAAGACTTATGAACTACTTTGGCATGATTAGCTAGGGACCAATTTTGAAGGAAAGAATCAATGTCATTTAGGAGAATAAAACAAAGAAATACTGCTTGAGAAAAACCCACTATTTCACTGCCATTTTCTTAGTTACTAATGACTTTGTTAGACAGTCGTTTCTGCTTATGTGAACCGATCTGCGGAGTGTGCGAAGGAACTAGCAAAAGAGAGGTAGGTTAATGGGTTTCAGTTGTCCTGTAAAATTTAGTACAGTTTATAGACAACTTTTAAAAAACAACTGAATGCAAACTGATGGTTTATCAATTCTTTTTCTTGTTAAAAGAATATACTGAGATCATTAGCTTATAAATTCTAACTTGTTTAGCTGTGACTTCTCAGTGCATCTGAACATGGATTCCATGGTTATACAGTGGTACGTTGTATAAAGGAATTAATTCGTTCCATATGAAATTATGTTAAGCAAAATTTCCTTTATACCAGTTTTGAACAGGAATGCATTGAAAACAGAATGATCCCATTTTTATGTTGTATGGATTCTCCACATAGGCGATTCTGTTAAGCAAATTTCCCCTATCTCCGGAATTTTTATGTTGTGCAAATTTTATGTTATACAAACCATTTGTTATATAAGGGTCCACTGTATTACACTAAGTGTTCTGCACTACCATTTGCTCCCTGCCCCTCCCCATTAGCAGTTAAACCTGAGCAAGCTAGACCAGGTTGTTTGTACTATAAGATATTCAATCTTTACAAGAGAGCCAACATTCACAAAAATATATGCTCATTCCTGATCATTGCATGGGATGGGTAAGTTGGTTTGATGAGGGCACAAGGATGCAGCCAAGATGAAGAAAAATAATCTCTCCACTCTGATTGAACTGGATTCTGCTATTCTGTCAAGGGAAGTTCATACATATCTGCACAAAATCTTGCAAAAAGAAAGAAAGAAATGTCATACAGCAATACTTTGCAGAAGCTGTATTCCACCTGCATTTCTTTCCTTCTTGTGTGTGGTTGTAGTCAACAGCTTTAGATTTAATGTGCATTTTTATCACACAGCACTCTTATCCACTGTGTCTGTAAGTGTGAGGTAAAACGAATCTTTCTTCAGCCCACTGATTTCAACAAGGGTAAAAACAAAAATGCCAAATATGAGAAGGCCTAGCATTTTGAGAATGCCAGCAACTGATTCTTGTATCAAACATACATGAAGCCTGTTACACTGGAAACTGCAATTTGGTTGCCAGTATGATACTGGAAATCAGAACTGAGATGCTTTATACATTTTATTTTCGGTAGTATTTTTACAGCTGTTAGAAGGTATGCAATTTTATCAACCGGAGAAACACAAGGGGCACAGAAATTCTGAACTGTTTACCTGATGGTCTTCATGTTTTAACAGACTTGAGAGAGATTCCACGCAGATCTCTAAAGAAGAATCCTGAGGTTCCATTTTCCCACAGAGTCTGGATACCACTGCCATAGCAGAATGCAAAGTATCTTTGTGAACCAGATGTCCACTGTCACGAATAAATGTCAACACACAATTCAGTCCTCCAGCCTCAAACACAGCACCCGACTCACGAGTACAGATGAGTTCCAATACCTAAAGTGAAGTAGAAGGGGGGGGGGAGAATCAAACATTATCATCTACTAAATGTAATGACTGTTCTAGAAAACTAATTGGGCCGATTATGCAGAGATGAGATGCGCTCATTAGGAACAGATAGAGACAACTGAAAATAAAGCTAGAAAATACTACCAACCAATTATCCTCTAATGTTCGTCTTCCGTGTGCATGCACAACAGGCACACATGAACATATCCAACCCCTCCACATATTTGGTCACAACCAGAAGAAAAATGGTTGCAATGGTTCCGTGGGGTGGAAAATCCCTGTGCAGCGGGTGCCAGACGCATGTGTAGCTGTACAGCTTAGAGGGAACAATGCTACCAATGTTAAGTTGTCATAATAAAAAAATGACTATAGAAGAAGAGCTGAATTCTTGATAGTATCATTAGATATAACAAAGTGTAAAAAAACGACAACCAACAAACCATTATAGGTGATTTCATGTATCAGTGATAAGTGGCCAACTAAGTAGATTTTAGTACTTCCATGAATATGTTTTGATTATCAAAAGCAAGTTCTGTCCAAAATTCAGATTACAGATGCCAAGACAGACAGAGATGGCATGAGACTTCTCCAATTGGCTATATCCAATATTAGTCTTTTCTACAGGAAATATATTGAAACTGTATTTGTTAGACATGACTGACTTAAGTCCCAGAAGTAGGACTGATAACAGATTTAGATCAGAGTGCACCATTTCTGGAGCTCCAGAAAACTGCACATGAAGCTTGTGCTTTGTGTAACTTTGATTTTCACTGATGTGTCCCAAAATAATTCTTACTCTGAAATATGACAAGCACCAAAACATGGATTTTAGAAATATCAAGAATCAAATATATATGGGTCAATAATCCAGAACACCCAAATGACATCACACTGTTATATCAGTATTAGTACTGTAACAATAATATCAGGACTACTGTGCTGGTAGTGGTGAGGGTTCCCTTGCATGCCAATTTTCTGATTAATATCTCCTCCAGCTCTTTATTTGCTTTTAAGACAAAACATACAGGTAATGGAGGTGCCAAAACAACTTTCCTCATTCTCACAGCTGCTAATGAGTAGCTGTTTTTAATTTCAGGAAATCCTATCCATGTCTCAAGGCCAGCTAGATGCTGTTTAAACATTTATAATCTACCTGCTAAAGCTGCTCAGACGCATGATATATTGTATCCTTACAGATCCACATTTTAAAATATATATGTGCGCATGCATAACTGTGAGTATATAATCATCTGTTTACATATACCCATTCATAGTCCGGCACGGGGTAGAACAAACACAGTGACTATCTTTGGAAAATTTTTAATCCTTTTAATACAGATGTTAACGAGATGAGATTGCATAAAGTAGACAATGTTAAATGTCATTTTTTGCTCTTATGAACTTATTTAATTCCCCCCCCCTTGAGGATTTCTCCAACGGCGACAGCGTTGCTACCAGAAGGGTCCAGCCAGGCCAGACTGGTCTCAATGGAGAGACCAGACTAACGGTGTCCACCCCCGAAGCATCTGATCCAGAGTGGGCGGCTTCTAACATCATCTGATCCATAATGGGCGGCTGACATAATGGCCAGTAATGGCCATGAAGAAGGCAACGGGAAACTACTTCAATTATTCTAACTTCCCCGTGATTGGAAAAGCTAAAGCTGTGGCCCCTAGTCCCTGGCAGCCCTTCAGCGGGCAGGGGGTGCTGAAAATTTCTGGGCCAGCCATGAGAAGGATAGCCACCTGGAATGTTTGCAGCTTATTTCAAAGTGGAAAAACCCACAGCGCCATCAGGGAATTGGAAAGACTTAATATTGATATCCTTGGTATTAGTGAGATGTGTTGGCCTAATTCAGGAAAGTGTGTAGTAGATGACTATCATGTGTACTGTGCAGGTAACAACCTCATCACTTTAATGGATTGGGATTCATAGTCCATCAAAACATCAGTAAGACTGTCAGAAGGTTGGTGCCACTGGTAGACAGAGTCATTTTTCTTCAACTTAATGCACAACCTATCTTGGTAAATCTTATCAAGGTGTATGCACCAACATGTGATATATGAGAGGATGATATAGAACAGTGTTGGTGAACCTATGGCACAGGTGCTGAAGGTGGTACTTGAAGCCCTTTCTGTAGGCACCTGACATCGGCCCTTCACAGTCACCTGGATTCAGGTTACATTGCTGTATTGGCACTTTGTGAATAATTAGTGGGGTTTGAATCGCAGTTTGGGCACTTGGTCCCTAAAAGGTTCGCCATCACTGATATAGAAGAATTTTATACTCAATTAAAGACTGCTTTATCATTTATCAACGGGCTGAAGTAGTAGGTAATTATGAATTATGAATTGGCAATGAACAAGGTGACCGATTAATTCAGTTATGTCAAGAAGAAGAACTTATAATAGCAAATACATTTTTCCAGATGCCACCGCACCGTCTTTATATTTGGTCCTCAAATGCTGACAGGAAAATAAGGAATCTGATTGATTATGTCTTGATTTATAATCATTTCAGGAATTCAATTAAATGTGTGAAAACATACCCTGGTGCAGATATTAATTCATAATATTTTGTTAGCAACAGTGAACCTTAAGTTGAAGAAATGTCAGTAAAAGGTGACAAATAGTCGAACTGCGATTTCTAAGCTTCAGGGCCCAGCAGTATTAGTATTAGTATTAGTATTAGTATTAGTAATATTAGTATGTATGTATGTATGTATGTATGTATGTATGTATGTATGTATGTATTTATTTATTTATTTATTTATTTATTTATTTATTTACCAAGATCGATTTTCCCAATAGGAACTCTGGGCAGTTTACACAGTAGACATCACTGAACAGTTAAAACCAACACAAGAATAAAAATCAACCTAATAATACAATGAAGGAACAACTAAATACAACTAAATACAGATAACCTGGCAAAAGGTGCAAAACCAAATAAAGGCAACAGCAACATAAAATTACAGGGGAACACAGGAAAACATTAGCGATTTCCAAATGCTTCTTTAAAGAGCCAGGTTTTAACCATTTTCTTACAGGCTGCTAGGGATGGGGCTAGGTGAATCTTGCTAGGCAATTTGTTCCACAGTGCCGGGCCAGCCACCGAGAAGACCCAACTGCATGTCTGTAGGGAGCCTACATGGAGGCTCAGAGCCCCAAAATAACCTGGCAGCATTGAGGCAGATGTAAGCCCTGGATAAGCATGTCCAGCAGGGAACCCAGTGTGGATAAGCCAAGCCAGGAGTAGATTTGAGATAACCTTGAGCTGGGCAGAGGTCAGCCCCCAACAGCATGGTTCAGGAGGCCAGGGGAAACAGCTGGCTAACCAAGATATCAGGAGGCATATGTGACTGGCCCAAAGCCCCTTCCTCTCCCCTGTCAAGGATTCCCCACTTAGATAAGACTTCCCTACCCCAGCTTCGTGACCTCCAGAGTTTCCTCTTCTATGTCAATGCTTCTCACTCCACCTGTTGTGATCCTTGTTTAATGTAACCAATAAAAGCCTTACGTCTCAGGTGAGACACACACACAGAGAAGCAGAACACGCCTGGGACTCAATCTATGTGTTGTGTAGTTCATATCGCTATGCGTGTCACAACCATATGGGCCTTCCTAGGGGTGGCCACATGGGAGTGAGAATGCCATTGAAGCTCTGGTGGGCTGGGCCAGCACTGATCTTTAGGAGATGCACTTTGCCAGATATTTAGGACCCAAACCATGGAGGGTTTTGTGAACCAAAACCAGCACCTTGAACCTTATTCAGGAAGCAACGGGCAGCCAATGCAGGCAGACCAGAACTGGGGTGATGTGTCATATGTAAACAACTGCAGAAAGAAATACGGCTGAAAATAAGAATGTCAACGGAAGAAAAACCTTCAAAGGAATGTAGCGAAATTGAAGAATTAGATGCTAAGCATGATTCATTTAACATGTACAAGAAAATAAGGCAAGCAGCAGGTGTATATAACAGTACTAGAAGTGAATCTCTTATTGACAAGAACGCTAATATCTTGACAAGCACTGAGGAGAAACTACAGGAGTGAAAGGAATATATAAAACATCTCCTTAAGGATAACAGAAGTATTGACCATGGTGTTGTTACATGATGGTGTAGATATCATGAGGGAAGAGGTAGAACATGCTATTAAACTACTGAGGTGTGGCAAAGCCCCAGGCCCCAATGACATACATATGGAAGCTTTGAAATTGCTTAAAGAAGAACAATCTCCTTCCCTTCTGGTCAATTTATACAACAGCATCTATAGAAGTGAAATCATTCCACAGGACTGGCTGAAATCCACTTTTATACTACTTCAAAAGATTCCCAAGAAACCTAACGCAAAAAGTTGTAATGAATACAGGACAATAAGATTGATGACTCACATTCTGAAGTAATTTCTAAAAGTCCTGCATTTAAGACTCTGTCAGAAGTGTGAAGAGAGCATTGGAGATACCCAATTTGGATTCAGGAATGGATTTGGAACTCGGTTGGCATTATTTAGTCTTCAAATACTAGTTCAGATGTCAATGTCGATGTTTTTGTTTGCTCCATTGATTATGAAAAAGCATTTGACTTAGTTAAAGATAATACACCAATTAATATTCTTAAAGAACTGGACCTGGACAATCGTTGTATGAGATTGATTGGAATTTGTGTTGGAATCAGCATGCTAATGTCTGGATGATCAGAGATCAGAAAAGGTGTCAATAATGAAAGGTGTTCATCGTTGTATTTTTTCACCTCTACTTTTTAATATCTATTTAGAAAGAATTTTCCAGGATGCTCTTGAAGGAAAGAACCAAGGTGTGAACGTGAATGGAGTTCTTGTTAATAACATAAGATATGTTGACAACACTCCTGCTTGCAACAAGTCTGGCAGATTTGCATGGATTATTGGATTTTGTTGCTGCAGAAAGCAGTGCTATAAGATTGTCACTTAACTTGAAGACAAAATGTTATCAGTAAAAAACAAAATGGTTCACAGAAACTTCTCAAGATCAGCAATGATATAATTGAAAAAGTATTGTCTTATAAGTCTGTGAAGATTCTCAGTCATCCAGGTGCGTTTATCTGGGAGTTGAGTAATGGCTACTGGACTTCTTTTTTGAGAGATAGAAACGTTTCGCTGTTCATCCAAACAGCTTCATCTCTCAAAAAAGAAGTCCAGTAGCCATGACTCAACTCCAAGATATTGTCTTATAAATACTTGGGGTGCTATGTCAAGGATAACTGGGACACTTCATGCAGAATCCATTGTAGAATTGAACAAGCTAGAAATTCCTCCCAGAAAATGAGTAAAGTCTTGACAAAATGGGACTTATCTATCAAAGGACAGCCAGAGTCACTAATGTGGCTGTATTACAGCGCATGACTAAAAAGCTAGAAATCCTCAATACCATAAAGAGAAGAAAACTGCAGTATTTCGGACCCATAATGCACAATGAGAAATACCATCTGCTGCAGATTATTCTTCAAGGAAAAATAGGTGGGAAGCATGGCCTGGGGCGTAGAAAAACATTCTGTCTTAAGAACTTAAGCCAGGGGTGCCCAAACTTTTTGTAAGGAGGGCCAGATTTGGTGGCTGAGAATGTGTCAGGGGCCGGTTGCTCCCCGACCCTGCTACCTCACTGCAAGCCCGACCCACTGACCCATAAGCCCCACCCACTGACCCCTTGCAACTCCACCTGCAGGAAGGAAAGCGGGAACAAGGAAGGGAGGGAGGGAGGGAGGTGGGGAACAAGGAAGAGAGGAAGGAAGGAAGGTGGGGACCAAGGGAGGGAGGAAAGAAGGAAGGTGGGGACCAAAGGAAGCACAGGGAGCTGTGGCTACAGGTCTCCCCTTGGAAGAGGTGATCTGTGTGACCTTGCACCCCCCCAAGCTCTCCAGCGGTGGCGATGGCTCGCCCACCAGCCCACCCCAAAGCTCCTTGGCGGTGGCAGAGGCCCACTGGCCTGCCCATCCCCACACTTTCCCCTGCGGTGCCGATGGCAGCAGACTGCCCGTCCGCCCAGCCACCCAAGCTTTGCAGCGGCGCCAGTGTTGGCAGAAGATTTAAAAAAAAAAATGGGGCGAAGGAGGGGGAGGGAGGGGCGGGCCAGCCAGCCACGGGCCTCTCAGAATGGCCTGACGGGCCGGATTTGGCCCCTGGGCCGGACTTTGGGCAGGCCTGACTTAAGCCAATGGTCTGCAGTGAGCACAGCTGCTCTATTTAGAATAGCTTTAGATAGAAACCAGTTCAGGCTACTGATCGCCAATGTTCTATGAGGACACGACACTTGAAGATTTCTCCAACAGATTGTCAGAAACACAGTGCAAGTAAAAGAGACACCTATATCAATCAATAAAGGGATTTTAAAGCCAGAGTTGCTCTTTTTAATTTTATTTCATGTTTATTTCAGGAATATTATTAATATGCAGGAAGTTCTGATATAGAAGAATCTGTGGCACACTGCTACTTGTTCCTTACTTCTTTTAGTATATTCAGAACAGAATGAAAACACTAGTACTGTATACATCACAACTGCCAGTGTTATGTGTTTTCTCCTAAATTGATTATTATCTATGCAAGGAAAAAGCATAACACATAAAGATGCCTGAGGCCTTGGACCAGTCTGTCCACATCCTGTTTTGCCACCTGTGGCTGTTTAAGAAACATGTCTGTGTTCTTGCAGAAGTTTGAGTGTATTGATTGGATTAAAAGTTCAAAGCAATTACAGTACATCTCACTTGCTTGATTTCATTATTCTAATAAATACAATTTACTCACAGAAAGCTTTCCATTTTGTGACAAAAAAAATAATGCAACATACCTTGACACACTGTTCGGCCAAGTCTCTGCTAGTTCTGTTATTAAGTTCAACAACAACTAAACGATTGCAAAGTGCTTTGATAGCACCATCTACCCCCACAATCCGGCGGGTACATTCTGCTGATACATCCAAATAATAAGTTATGGCACGGGCTGTAACCTCCAACACATTGTCAGGAGCACTTTCATCAAGAAAGATTTTGCACAGAGCTGGCAAGAAAGTGCGAGGTGGGCATCTGAAAGAAAAAACAAAATATTTATCTTCCATATATTCATTAATATTCATTTTTCATAGCACATTATCTCTCATGTTTGCAGATCAATAGATTAACATCTGGACTAAGTATGTGTATTTCCAACCGTGCTCCAGTATAATATTCTGGATCCTAATTTCCAGTTTATGAAAAGAACACGGGCATTTTTTCTGTGCTTCACCTAGTCATTCCCTCTGTCCTTTAAAAATGGTTCTTGAGAACTCAGTCTGTTGGAAAAAAATGTTACACAGGAGGAAAAAAGAACTGCTGGCAATTGGTTGAGTCAACATTTTCTATTCACAGAGTCAGAATCACATAAAAGCCAATATCTACAACTGCAAAAAAATTTTTTTAATAAGGAAAGAAATCTCACTGATAAACTAAAAAAAAATAATAAGAAAAGAAATCTAAATGCGTTAACTGGCTGTGTACAAATTAACTAAACAGGGGAACCATGCACTGCTTTTAGCAGCACAATCTAATTGGCACTATAAAGCAGAACAATAGTAATATGAGATAAGAAGTTCTATAGAAATGATAGATGTCACCCCCTCTGCAGATTTGAAGTGTACTGTATTATGACAGATTTCAATCTCTATGTTCTGGATACCATCAAATTTAAATCTCATTATACATTTACAAGGTTAATTTGGTAAACCTTCAAATATACAAAGGCTTTTCTTGCTGACAACAGGAATCATTTCCTCACCCTATTAAGAGTGTATAATGAACCCAAAATGAAAGTTATTTAGACATGTGGGCTGGATAATGCTAAGAGTACATTAATACCCTGGTTTACGAGCATAATCCATTCCAGAAACACTCTTATATCAAAGCAAATCTTCCGATAAGAAATAATGAAAACTCAGATTATTCGTTCTGAGGCCCCATAGACCACACACAGTACACACAAAATGTCAAAACTCACAAAAGAAGTTGGCTAGACAACCACATCTACATCATGGTTTTAGGTAAGCTAAAGGTAAAGGTTTTCCCCACACATGTGTGCTAGTCATGTGCGACTCTAGGGGTGATGCTCATCTCCGTATTCAAGCCGAAGAGCCAGGGTTGTGCAAGTCCATGGCCATGCGGCTGGCATGACAAGAAACAGTTTTACCTTCCCGCTTTTTATGGCGTTACCTATTTATCTACTTGCATTTACATGCTTTCGAACTGCTAGGCTGGCAGGAGCTGGGGTCATCAGTGAGAGCTCGCTCCACTGTGTGGCACCTGAGATTCGAACCACTGAGCTGCCAACTTTGCAGCTGATAGTTTTCGGAACCTTCATCCGCTGAGCCACCACACCCCTATGGTTTAGGTACCTGGGTGCAGAATCGTCTTTGCTTGGGACTAACAACTGGATTTTACACAGTTTTTTTTAATGTGACAATAATAAAATGCAATTTGTAGCCATATACACATTTGAATAGCTGCCCTATGACTAGAAATGGTTTGAAAAATAAGAAAGGATGTTGAAAAATTATTAATTACAAATATAAAGAAAAATAAAACACCAGCTGGTGCAAGGGACACCTTCATTCCTCTCTCCTCCCTCCGCTTTGGAGGCCTGCCTGAGATGGAACGTTCTAGACAATCCCCCAAATCCAGCATGGAGGGAGGAAGAGAGCTACAATTGGATCACCTGCAATCATGTGATCTCCAGTGCTCCTACTGCAAGACATTGCTCACTGATAAGCAAAAAATTTAGAATGGTTGCTCGTCTTGCAAATCGACAAGCAACCATTGTAACATTTTATATGGTTGCTCGTCTTGCAAATCACTCATAAACCAAGGTATTACTGTACATACAGAGAAAATGTCATACATAGTAGGAAAATACTTGTTTTACATGTAAATATTCTGCATTCATTCCAAAGTAGGTCTGAAATCCTAGAAACCAACTGCCAGTCAGTATAAATAATACTGTAACAAGCATACCTCGGAGTACAAAATTAATGCATCCTCCAGGACATTTTATATCCCACAAAATTTGTAAACTGGAAATGCACAAGGGCGATATGCATCCTGGGTAATTTTTTTGCTATGCTTTACGAGAAAAATACCTAAACTGAGGTATTCTGGGGGGGAAATCATAAACCGAGGTTTACAAATTTTAGGTGCATGAATTTGTCTAATTCTGATGTAAAATCATCCATATAAGGTGCCATTAGTATACCTATGTAGCAAACAATTATATAATTTAATTATAGACAGACACTCTTATCCACAGTATCGTCTGCTGATTCACTTATCCAATTCTAAAAATAGAATAAAACAAAACAAAAAACAATGCATGCATTGGGGAAAATTTTGTCACAACAAGTTAGGTGCCACCAGTATGCTGATGATGCCCAGCTCTACCTCTCGTCACCTCTGGACTCCAAGGGAGCTACTATCTCAAATTTACATGAGCGTTTAGCTGCAGTAATGAAATGGATGAGGATGAACAAAATGAAACTAAACTCAGACAAGACAGAGGTGCTCTTGGTCAGGCGAAAGGGAGAACAAGGGATAGGGATACAACCTGTACTGGATGGGGTCACCCTCCAATTGAAAAATCAGGTACGCAGCTTGGGGGTGCTCTTGGACTCATCCTTGAGCTTGGATGCCCAGGTCATGGCTGTGGCCAGGAGCACATTTGCACAATTAAGGCTAATGTGCAAGTTACGCCCTTTTCTTGAGAAACCAGCTCTGGCCGCAGTGACACATGACCTAGTGACGTCCCAGCTAATTACTGTAATGCACTCTATGTGGGACTACTGATGAAAAGTCTAAGGAAACTTCAACAGGTCCAAAATGCAGCAGCCAGACTGCTGACCAGGGTGGAGTACAGAGATGACCATTACACCCCTATTAAAACAGCTCCAGTGGCTGTCAATCAGCTATCGGGCACAACTCAAGGTGCTGACCTTGATCAACAAAGCACTGCATGACCTGGGTCCTATCTACCTCAAAGATCGAATATCACAGTATGAACCAGCTTGGGTGTTAAGGTCATCAGGAGAGGCCTTTCTCTCCATCCTGCCACCCTCTCAGGTACATCTCGTGGGAACCCGTGAAAGGGCCTTCTCAACTACTGTGCCCAGACTCTGGAACTCCCTCCCACTAGAGGCCAGGACTGCCTCATCTCTGTTGTCCTTCCGAAAACAGGCAAAGAACTTTCTCTTCAGACAAGCTTTCCCTGAAGGATGGGCTACCATTGTGTTTCTTTTATATGAATCTATAGGTTCACATAGACTTTGTGTTTATAACTACTTATAACCTTGTAGCTTTAATCTCATGTTGTCTATTAATGCTGTAAGACGCCCATCAATTCCTTGTTCTCAATACTTGTCTTAATTGTACTGGACTGTATATTATCCCTCATTACTGTAAGCTGCCTTTGATCCTTTTCCAAGGAGAAAGGTAGTGTAAAAATACAGTAACCCACCGCCGATCGCGGGGGTTAGGGACCCACCCCACCCGCGATCCATGAAAATCTGTGATATGCGGATGCGGGGGGGCTGGGGGGGCTATCGCAGAAGTCTTGGGGCGGTGCGCGCCGGTGGCGGCAGGGGGATCTGACCTCACGCTACCACCCGCCTGCGCCGCCCGAGACCTCTTGTTTGGGGCCGTCTCCATTCAAATGCACTGCCAATGCATTTCAATGGAGAAAATTTTCCCCATTGGAAAACATTGGCTCAATGCTTTCCAATGGGGGAAATTTCTCCATTGAAATCCATTGACAATGCATTTCAATGGAAATTGCCCCCCCCCCGAGACTTCTCGGAGGGGCCCGGGGGGGCGGCGTGGAACGACCCGATCGCTCCCACTGCCCCCAACCCTCCAGAAGCCTCAGAGCCGCGCAGGGGACGGCGGGGGTGATCGCATTGCTCCCCGCCACCCCCCGCGTGGCTCCAAGTCTTTTCGGAGGGGCCGGGGGGCTGCAGGGAGCGATCCGATCGCTCCCAGCACCCCCCCGGCCCGGCTCCAAGCCTTTTCAGAGGGGCCCGGGGGGCTGCAGGGAGCGACCGGATTGCCCCCCGCCGCCCTACCACGCTCCCCCCAAGGCTTCTCGGAGGGGCCCAGGGCGCGGTGCGGAGGGGCTGCCCTGCGGTGCAGGTACTGCGATCCCGTGATGTAATGGGACTGCGGTACCTGAACTGTGAAATGGCGGCGGGTGACTGTACTCGAATACATAAATTTAAGCACTATCTAGACAGTTTACAATTTAATTATGTAGGCCACATATGGTGCCACATGCGTCCAGTGAGCTGGGTACTCATTAACCCTCCTCAGAAGGATGGAAAGCTGAGTCAACCTTGAGCCAGCTATCTGAAGTTGTCAGGATCAAACTTAGGTTGTGGGCAGCAGCTTGGCTGCAGTACTGCAATTTAACTAGTATGCCACAAGACTCACATTACACTTACACGCATACAATTTATGTCCAATAGCGCTACAGAAGAATGACAAATGACTGATATACTATTGAAATAGTCAGCTTTCAAAAAGTGTAATTATCTTAATCTGCTAACTTGTTTTTTACTTATCCATATTTCTTATATATTTATTTATTTATTTATTTATTTATTTATTTACAATATTTTTTAGCCGCCCAACTACCAAGAGGTCTCTGGGCGGCATACAAGTATTAAAAACTATAAAACAATAAAATTATTAAAGCTATAAAATAAAATACAGTGGTCGTGGGACCGCAGTATATGAAAAAAGGCCCCCTAGGGCAGTGATGGCGAACCTTTTAGAGACCAAGTGCCCAAACTGCAATTCAAAACCCAATAATTTTTGTTGCCAAGTGGCAATATAGTAATTTAGCCTGTACACAGGTGGCTATGAAGGGGCAATGTCGGGAGCCCACAGAAAGGGCACCCATGCCATAGGTTTGCCATCACTGCCCTAGGGTAAGGGGGGAAAGTCCTGTTTCAAGCCTCCCATACCTACCCCAGGACTGGAGTTGCCCCGAGCAGGCCCATGAGGGCCTTCCTGGGCCTTCTGGAGGCCCCAAAGGGGCCTCCCTGCGAACTGGAAGTGACTTCCGGATCCCTGAAAATCATTTCTGAGGCCTCAGAAATGATTTCCGGTTTATCGGAAGTCGCTTCAAGTTTGTGGGGAGGCCCTTTTGGGGCCTCCAGAAGGCCCGGGAAATCTCTCACATGGCCATTCTAGGCGTAGGGCCAGGTTGGGGGTAAGTACAAGAGCCCCCAGCTAGGCTCCCCCAGGCCTGATTCGACCTGCATCCACATATTGCGGATTTTCAATTACTGCGGGTCAGGTCAGGTCCCTAACCCCCACAATAGGTGGGGGATCACGGTACAGTTAAAACAAGATAACAGTACAATTATAAATTATAAAACCCTGCTGTTCATGTGTCCAGCCAAATAATCTAATTAAAAAGCTGGCCAAACAGGAAAGTCTTTGCCTGGCGCTGAAAAACCAAAAGTGTTGGCGCCAGACGGATCTCCACAGGGAGGGCATTCAAGAGTTGTGGGGCAACCACCAAAAAGGCCCTGCTTCGACATGCCACCCCCCCCTTATCTCTTTGAGGGATGGCACCTTCAGCAGGGCCTCCTGGCCTGATCTTAGAGTACAAGCAGGCTGATATGGAAGAAGGTGGTCCTTTAGGTATACAATAGGGTTCCTTTATTTGCGGATTCAGTATCACAGTTTCAATTATTTGTGGTCTGAATATATTATACACAGCATGGTATACTGTTCAACATAACTAATGAATCCTCAATATATTGTTTATTGTATGTGACAAACATCTACTACAGCAACAAGCAAAGTAGGACCCATATTCACACCCTGTAGTGGTCAGTTCTGGTAATGCATGTTAAAGTATTTTTCTCGCTCCATTCCCCCTTTACTATACTATATATTTAACATTTGCTATTATCAACCAATCCCCCCCCCCACAGATACAGGGATCTCACTGTATATCCATAATTATAAATTGTACAACATTCTCATACAATTATATAAAATATTTATAAATGTATATATAAATATACATCTAGGTATACTGACACATAAATACCAAGTCATCTTTCCATGAGAAAGGTCTTCCACAATGACACTACAATGGAAGAAGTTTCTGTAACCCAGAGTTAGGGCAAAGTTGCAACTCACATTAGCTCTAACCAGTTTACCATTAGTGCAGGATAATGGGAGTTGCATCCTAAGGATATTAACTAACTGCCTATTCAAGAACTCCAGAACAGAAAAGAAAGACCACAGTACTGGCATCTTCTAATTCCACCCTGGGCACTTCTGCAAAGCATGAGGATTCCTTGCCATTTGCAAAGGTGTGTGGGAGAATGAATTCCAACGGAGGCTGCCTCCACAGTGCATCATGACAGCCTGTTAAATCTCTTTCGCCCATGCATGTCCATTGGAACCCATTCCTTCATGCATCTTTGCAAGTCACGGGGAATTCTCAAAGGTGTCCAAGACACTTTTCAGACAGCCCACAAGAAGCAGTGCTGAGAGGACACAGGGAAAGAGGGCTGTGCTACCTGCCTCCTGGCTTTTTAAGCCTTCTAGTCCAATAAATTGGCCTGAGGGTCTCCTGCCAAACGATGGGACTGACAATTTGCTTTTTCCAAAAGTCCCATCTGTGGTTAAAATTCTTTGGCAACGTGTGAACAGCCATTAGGCATGTTTGGAAAGCTTGCAACTAACTAATAAACACACCAATTTTTAGCACAGGATTTCAATAAAAGGGGGAAGCTTTGTCACTTAAGAATAAAATCTAGTTCAAAGGCAAAAAATCAAATAAAAAAAGACAAAAATGAAAGTTAGTCTTTAAGGTGCCACATGTTTTTTGTCTTTTTTTTCCCTTTGATTTGTTGCCTGGAATTCTTGCACAGCCTAAAATGGCTACCTTCTCCAAAACTTGGGATATCATGTTCCTACAAGACTGTTCAGTCCTCAGAATTTAAATGGAAAAGTATTCTTAGCACTATATTGCCTACTTTAGAGCTATCAGGTCCCACTGGAATTTATCTTACTACCAAAAACGCATTAACCACTGTACCTCTACATTAACTATTATACTTTTGATGCTGAACAGAGTTTCAATAAAAAAGTAACTTTTAATTTAAACTGCCTGAAACAGTATCTGTATTTTTCCAATGAAGATGGAGTAAAAATGACCACAGACATTTCTGAGAAAAGCAGGACATTTATAAAAATCCTTTTCAGCACCATTTATAAACATGTAATTGATACAATGGATGAACAGAGCGGTTTAGCGGACAGAGTGATGGACTACAGCTCAGGAGACTTGGTTTCAATCCTTGTTCATCCATGCAAGCTTACAGGAGGGGGTCGAGTGGCACCGGTAAGACCAGACTTTAAATATCTCCCCTTGAAAGCCCCATGAGGGTCACTGCAAGTTCGTTCTGACTTGACATAACAACACAACAGCAATTGCGGTTATGAAAAATTATGCACAGATGCTCACAAATCAAACTGGTGAAATTTCTCTATTATGATGATGGCTGTTATTACCTACAGTAATATTAGCCATACATACAAACCTTTTTAAACGCTCATATTACACTCATTTAAATGAATAATAATCAGCCCACATGAGTCACTGTCACTCAAAGGTGACTAACAACCAACACTAGCAGGTCAACGTGATGGAAATAAACATTATTTTATTCTCTGTTTAATACTGGCTGCAAGACAACAGATTACTCAACCAATTTACATTATGTGAATCAAAATGCACAAATTAAATTGCACTAATTTAAGTTCAACACAATCTAAAATGTATCACCTCTAGTGTTCTTTTTTTCTATTATCTCCCTTAAAATTATTGCTTCTTCTGATATCCGCTCACCAATATAGTTTGATGACAAAAGTTATTTTGTTTCTTTTTATTTTACATAAAATATAGTGCTGGAAGCAACATAGACATACACCAACTCTTCTGTGAAAAACAAGTAAGGCATTTATATTTCAACTTCCCCAGTGTTTCTGTTTTTTAAATTGTCCAAAAAGCCTCTGATTTTTAAATGTTACAAAATGATTTAAATTAATTACCCCACCCAAGTGATCTAATGGAGCACAGCAAACATCTGAGTATCAGAAGATCTGAGTAGTTGCTAAAAACAGAAAACTTATAAGGACAAAATTATCCCTACAGAAACACCTTTGACTCTAGTGCTTTCACCAGGAGTATAAACCAAATGATATAAAAACATTGCAGCTGATCTCTTGGACCTCTCCTAGAAAATATTAGCAGTGTCAATGGATTGGAAGCTACAATTTCAATGTCACTACAACTCGGACTGAAAGGAGTCAGCTTGGAATAGATGTGGTCATGTATTTCTAACACCAGTGAAATAGCATAGGATCAAACTGATCAGCAGATGCAAGTCTGCATCAAGTTATCAAAAGGAAAAATTACTTACGTTTCAAAGCATCGATCTACATTGTCTGACATCAAAAGCAGCATACATAACTGCTCCAGTGCTATTAGTTGCATGTCTCTTTCATCTCCTTGGCCCATCTGCAGCCACTCAAGCAATGTGTCTGGGTCCACATCTGCCATGATTTAAACAGCTGCCTTTTCTTAACTTAAAAAAAATCCAAAGGCTTTTAAAAATCAGAATAACTTGAGTCCAATAGATCTTCCACTCTGAGAAGGCCACAGGTTTTTGCAATCTTCACCTGAAATGAAATAGGAATTATTTAGTTACATGTAATTAAGTTTTCTAACTCATGAGCTGCCTTGATGCCTAAGCACATCCAATCTCGCCTGATTTCGGAACCTAAGCAGGGTCAGCCCTGGTTAGTACTTGGATGGGAGACCACGAGGGAGTACCAGGTGCTCTAGGCGCCTGGAGTAGGAACTGGAAAACCACTCCAGTATTCCTGCCAAGAAAACTCCACGGTCATGGGGTCACGAAGAGTCGGTCACGACTGTAACGACACAACACACACACATCTAACTCATGCCACCCCTTAAGGCAGGCATGGCCAAACTTTGGCCCTCCTGATTTTTGGACCACAACTCCCACAATTCCAAGCCTGTATTGTCAATGACAAAGGACTGTGGGAGTTGTGGTCCAAAACATCTGGAGGGCTGAAGTTTGGACATGCTTGCCTTAAGGGATTCAAACATACCTTGGGAAAGTAGGAGATTTTTGGCAATACCTATCCCCATATTGTAATCCTCCACAACACTTCCCAAAGTGTTGTAAACAGCCTCCTAAACAAGAGTCATTGGCAACACAGCATGGTATACTCAATCCTGCTAATGTGTTGGAGATCTCATAGGTCAGAGGGACCAGTTAAAGCCAACTAGAATGGTGAAATGAAATGTATCTCATGCTATAAATAAATGCTTTTACAAAATGTAATTCAACTGAAGTAACATTCAAAAGTAAGGCTTTTACTAGCTATTAAGTTTGTGGTGTTAAAAGGACTTTCATCAGTGATATATGCCAAGTGGTTGATCTCCAGTCTAATAATGCAAGTTTCTTAAAATTCTGACAATTTTAATAAAAGGAACTACAGTGGTGCCTTGAGCTACAAACGACTCGACTTACAAAAAAATTGAGTTACAAATAGAAATTCACAGGTATAGGGAAATTTCAAGTAACGAAAAAGCCTTTTTTGAGTTACAAAACGATAGAGGAAAGGAAAGATTCCTTTTCAAAATGTCTCCTGCTTGTTTGCAATAGCAATACTGTGATCTTGTGGCCATCCGACTACAGTGCTGCAATTTTGAAAAAGGAAGCTGAGAACTGGGGTTTCTTCTTTTTTTAAATGACCTTTTCAAACTGCCAGTTTTAGAAATGTTTGGCACCATTTTGGGGACTTTTTGGGAATTCTTTGATGGATTTCTTGTGACTACCCGACTCCAGTTCTCCAATTAGGAAGAAGGAGCCATTTTGAAAAAGAAAGCTGAGAACCCAGGCTGCTTCTTTTTTCGATGACTTTTTTAAACTGCTTGTTTTGGAAATATTTGGCACCTTTTTGGAGACTTTTTCTCAAATGGTTATGAGGTAGGTTGTTCATCTTCTGTTGTTTGCTTTCCTGTTACTGTGCTTCTTGCTTTCTGGGAGGGTGTGATTTCCCACTTGGAACGGATTAATCCATTTCCACTGGGAAACTTTCGAATTATGAAAAATTTGAGTTACAAAATGCATTTGGAACAGATTAATTTTGTAATTAGAGATACCATTGTATATAACATACACAACCTCTATTATAGAAGCATCCTCTTCTTGGTTAGTTATTCCAGTTTAAGTGTCAGAAATTAACAAGTCACTCTTGCATCGTTCATCAAATTCATCAGCTGATGAATAATTAGGGTTAAGACAGCAACTGGTTAACTAGGGGCAATTGCTGCTGCAACAACACTACATCAGTTGCAAATACTGTGACGGGGATTCCTGTATGGCAGGGGGTTGGAATGGATGGCCCTTAAGGTCTCTTCCAACTCTATGATTCTATGATCCCAACCAGCTTAACTAACCAACAGAATTACAGCCCATATATTTAACCTAACCAACAGCAATATATTATAAGAAAAAAGAAAAGGCATAACAAAGAAGTTTAAGAACTAACATCCTTCTACATACACATTTGTTCAGTTAGGGCATCTATTAAAACATATGCAACATTTGACCGTAAGCTATTTAAATAGGCACAAGCAGTTTGACTATACAACAATTTAACAAAACTCTGTGGACTCAGAAGAAACATACTTGTCTCCCTTAAGAAATATTGAATTCTTCAAAAACCCTCCAGTTTATGAACATGGAATATCTGGTTTCTGTACTCCTGATTCTAAAACCCACCCAGGAAATAGCCTGCGATTGCTTGCTACATAACCATTGTGCCTGCTTTTCCAGCAGGAAAAAGATGCCATGTTTTACCTAGCAAAGAGTAGCATGAATGTTTACAAAACCAATGGCAGCAGTCAATATGGCCTACAGCAGTAGTTTCCAACTCTGGGGAACCCATTGGACTGAAATTCCCAGAAGCCTCCAGGATTTCTAGAAGTTGAATTCTAAGAGTACCTGGGTTACCCAAAGCTGGTAATACCCATCAGTCTATATGATACACTCTTCTGCTCACTACCATCAACAAAGTGACACCAAGCAAAAGAAAAACTCAGAAGCTGAATCCTTTTTTTAACCGCTTAACTGAGGCATATCTAAACTTTGGCCCTCCTGATGTTTTTGACCACAACTCCCAGAATTCCAAGCCTGTATTTCCAACGGCAAAGGACTGTGGGAGTTGTGTTCCAAAACATCTGGAGGGCTGAAGTTTGGACATGCCTGACTTAACCACTTCTTACCTAAACATTTCAACAAGTTTAAATGGCAAACAAGAAATTCAGGGGCTTTTTGCCTCTCAAATAGCTTTTTGCAAAATCAGTTTAATAAACACGTGCCTGGATTCCTTCCATTTGTTTTAAAGGGCTGAGACTAACCATTCCCTTCCAAAGTCTGAAAGTTCCGTTTTTTCACTGTATTTTATCTCTTTTAGATATGAAAACAGAAAGAATTTCCGGTATCTTGGGGTGGGGAGAATAAAACAGCTTTATTTTTAAGAAAATCACAATTCAAAAACCATTTGCACAAACATTCCCAAATCTGCAATTTCAAAGTTATAACTTTTTGTTTGGGGTCCTCTGTTTTGTTTTGGAATGTTGAACTGGGCTGTGGCACAATAGCTATTGCAGTAATAATTACTAAGAAATATAACTACCTCAAGTAGCATTAAGTATTTAAATCTTCAGTTGTAATGTAAGGAGCCAGTGGAAGAGTGGACAGAGTCCCAAATTGAACTCAAGAAAACATGAGTTCAAATCCCTGCTCAGCCAAGAAAATATGTGTGTCTGACTGGGGTTAAGGTTTAAATTGCTCAAAACAAAGCAAAGTACATTGGTACCTCTTAAAATGAATTTAATTTGTTCTGTGGGTGAATTTGTTTTAAGAAAATTTTGTCTTACAAAACACGGTTTCCCATAGGAATGCATTGAAAATTGATTAATCTGTTCTGGAGGCTATGGTTAGTTTCATTTTAAGAACAATTTGTCTTATGAAACACAGTTTCCCATAGGAATACAGTAGGAACAGATTAACCCGTTCTGGAGGCTAGAATAAAGACAATAATAACCAGGGTTTTTTTCCAGGGTACATGCGAAACACTTTTTTGTCTTGTGAAGCATTCCATTGGGATTTTGTTTTTGGTCATACGAAGCATGCCTATTTCTGGAATAGTTTTTTTTTAACTTACAATCCGTTTATCTTAAGAGGTACCAATGTAAGCTGCCTATATACCACACCATACTACCTAAAGCACTCTTGGGGAAGTTTACAAATAATTATGCAGGCTACACATTGCCCCCTGCCCAGCAAACAAGACACTCATTTTACCAACCTTGGACGGATGGAAGGCTGAGTGAACCCTGCATGAGCTGGCTATCTGGGATGGAACCCCAGGTTGTGAGCACAGTTACAGCGACAGTATGGCAGCTTAACCACTTTGTCAAGGCTCAAATACCTTGGAAACCCTACTAGGGTTGTTTAAAGTAGGAACCAACTTGCCAGGAAATAAAACGTAATTTAAGGAGACAAAAATTATGTGTCAAGATGAATAAAAACAACATTCCCTCAATACATTGTTCAGTTAAGTAATAATTATCAACTTCCTAACTGTTAGAGCAATGGAACCTATTACCTCAAGAGGTGGTGAGTGCTCCAACACTGCAGGCAACCAACAGAAATCTCTCTCTCTCCCTCTCT